>CM060317.1:71408789-71426289 GCA_030674155.1 Stramonita haemastoma | reverse complement strand
TACAAAACTGCATACACACGGGGACTGGATGTAAAAAAGCACAAGAGTGCTTATCCCATTATCCTCGATATAAAAGAATAAATCAATAAATCAATCAAATCAATCAGTCAATCAATCTTTATCCCTGTGTCTCTGTCTGTCTGTCTGTCTGTCTGTCTGTCTGTCTGTCTGTCTGTCTGTCTGTCTGTCTGTCTGTCTGTCTGTCTGTCTCTCTCTCTCTCTCTCTCTCTCTCTCTCTCTCTCTCTCTCTCTCTCTCTCTCTCTCTCTCTCTCTCTCTCCCTGTTTCTGTGTGTGTGTGTGTCTGTCTCTTTGTCTGTGTGTGTGTCTCTGTCTCTCTGTCTCCCTCTGTCTCTGTCTGTCTGTCTGTCTGTCTGTCTGTCTCTGTCTCTGTCCTCTCTCTCTCTCTCTCTCTCTCTCCTCTCTCTCTCTCTCTCTCTCTCTCTCTCTCTCTCTCTCAAATATGGAACATATGAAACAGCGATCGTAACATTATGTGATTTTATAAGACCAAACAGACAAACAAAAACCCACAACATCCAAGTCAGTGGCAGAACAATTTTTCGGTTTATTTGAAACCCTCATCAGGCTAGAAGACTGGCCAACTGACAGTCAAAACCAAACACTTTTTAATGGATTACAATCCTAAAGACTATTGACATTCATTTTTGTTTGCAATTCTCATCAAGGGTTTGTATGGCTGATTCAATTCTGGTTATTATTTTCTGAAAATGAAACTGAATAATGGTTATATTCGTTATTTTATTTTATCTTATTCATTCTTTTATACAGAGGATAATGGAATAATTACTCATGTGCTTTTTTTTTACCATCCAGTCCCCATGTAAATACAATTTTGTCAATTTTGTCATCTGTTCCCACCGGCACACAATGACCTACTATTTCGAAAAGCGGAACAGGATTTAACGTGTGCGCAAGATGTTCTACACGCGTTCGCACACGGGGGCTCGGTTTATAGTCTCATCAGAACGATTTTCGGGGGAGAGTGGAGTCAGCACTGATGTTAACTCCAGGAGAAAAGTCCCCTTGAACGAGAGTTGAACCCGGGTCGTCAGATCGCTGCCCCAATGTTCTCACCACTAGGCTATCCTGTTTTGGGGCTTGTTTATCGTGCTGTTGCCCTGTTTCATGGAACGTAAGGTCAAGTGAGGTGCTAATGAAACAGCAGACAGGTAGCCATGGGGGTATTGTGAGTCAGGGGAGCTGTTCACAGGTCATCTGCAGGTGCAAATGACGGGGACAACAAGGCAACACGTCTGCTCTGCTGCTTGCGATGCTTGCTTCCTGCGAGCTATCAGTTCTGCCTATGTTTGTTTATGTTCAAATGCCCGACTTTTCTCTGTCTCTGTGTCTTTCTGTCTCTGTGTCTTTCTGTGTCTCTCTCTCTGTCTCTTTGTCTGTCTCTGCTGTCTGTCTCTCTCTGTCCCTCTCTGTCTCTGTCTCTGTTTCTCTCTCCCTCTCTGTCTCTGTCTCTTTTTTCTCTCACTCTCTGTCTGTCTGTCTCTGTCTCTTTCTGTGTCTCTGTGTCTCTGTCTCTGTCTCTGTCTCTGTCTCTGTCTCTCTCTCTCTCCTCTCTCTCTCTCTCTCTCTCTCTCTCTCTCCCCTCTCTCTCTCTCTCTCTCTCTCTCTCTCTCTCTCTCTCTCTCTCTGGGACTGGATGTAAAAAAACACATGGGTGCTTATTCATTATCCTCGAAATATTTTTATATATTTAATTAATTTGATTTGATTTGATTTGATTTGATTTGATCTGATCTCTCTCTCTCTCTCTCTCTTTTCTCCTCTCTTCTCTCTTCTCTCTCTCTCTCTCTCTCTCTCTCTCTCTCTCTCTCTCTCTCTCAAAATGCTGTTTCATGACAAGAAAGATTGTAAAGAATATAACACATTGATCAGGCTGAAAGACCATTTTCTGTCTCATTCTTCTCGTCTTGCAAGTTGTCAGGATCAATGTCAGAAGGCAGGCAGCAATAGGCAGGCAGGCAGCAACGGCAGGCAAGGCAGGCAGGCAGGCAGCAGACAGACAGACAGACAGGTAGGCAGGCAGGCAGGCAGGCAAGATTGGCAGATAGGCGGCAGGCAGACAGGCAGAAAGGCAGATAGGAAGGCAGGCAGGCAGACAGAGAGGCAGGCAAATAGGGCAGGCAGGAGGCAGGCAGGCATGATAGGGAAATGCAGGAATGCAGATATTCTACTTTTTGCCCAGTTCGTTTCATTTTCTTTTCGATGCACCCCCTGGAGGGCCTGTCTCATTAGAACAAAGGTCCGGAGGACAGGAATAAAGCTCGTTATGTGTCGGATCACGCCCCTCTCCTTCATGTCTTGATGCTGAGGGGGGGGGGGGGGGGGAGGAGGGTGGGGAAAGTGGGGGTGATATTTGTTTGGTTTTTGTTTGTTTTTTATTATTGAGAAAATTGGGTAAAAAGTTTAGATATTTCAGTTTTGAGGCTTTTGTGGAATCTGTGTATTGTGGTGTGTGGGAGGATGGGGGTATGTGTGTGGTGTGATAGATGTGTGTTAGTGTAGTGTGTTAATAGTATTATATTGTATATTATGTGTAGTTATGTTGTGTTAGTGTTTGTGTGTGTGTGTGGTGTGTGTCTGTGTGTGTTATGTGTGGGTGGTCTGTGTGTATGTGTGTGTGTGAGGGGGATCATGTTGTGTATGTGAGTGTGAGTGTGTGTGTGTGTGTAGTGCGTGTCTGTGTGTGTGTGTGTGTATGTGTGTGTGCGTGACGCCGCGCGTGTGTGTGTGCGTTGCGTGTGTGTGTCGCGTGTGTTGTGTGTACGCGTGTGTATGATCTGCATTAACAAGAGTGGTTGCTAGTAAGAACAGATGGTTTCATTTCTTTTCATGGTGAAGGAGAATAATCACTAGGAATAAGAATTGGATGAAAAAATTCCTGAAATCCACAACATTGCCGAAAATAGATGGTGCGCCTTCAGAAACTTTCGTCATCGTTATCATCAAACATAAACAGTTTACTTTTTTAAAATTCCATTGGTTATATTTCGATACCTTAAAAAACTGAGACTTTATTTTTTACTGCAAACCCCTCTTTAATTCTTCAGTGTTTACACATACCAAAATGAATTTCTGTTTTAAGATCACAAAGTATTATCGTCTCTGTATCCTTGGCATATCCTACAGAGACCACTAAGCACTGAAGAAGTGCATAACAGAATCCAGCAAACCATTGGATCCCTACGAAAACTTCTACTCAATCGTAAAGAAGCTAAACTTAAATGGTACGGGCATGTCACAAGATCAAAAGACTTGCAAAAACAATACTGCAAGGCACAGTCCAAGGAGGAGAAAAAGAGGCAGACCAAAGAAGAGATGGGAGGACAACATCAGCGAATGGACAGGCCTAGAACTCAACAAAATTTTGAGAAAGGCAGAACAGAGAGATGAATGGATGAATGTTGTATTTAAGGGGATGGCAGGGAACTTGTTGTCAACTAAGGGATAGATACAGGTTGCCAGACAACAGAAGGAGATAGATAGAGACGACGACACGACAGACAGACAGACAGACAGACAGACAGACAGACAGACAGACAGACAGAGATAGATAGATAGATAGATAGATAGATAGATAGATAGATAGATAGATAGATAGATAGATGGATGATAGATGATGATGATAGATAGATATGGATATGATGATAGATAGATAGATAGATAGATAGATAGATAGATAGATAGATAGATAGATAGATAGATAGATAGATAGATAGATAGATAGATAGATAGATAGATAGTGTTTGAAATTGAACTGGAATTAAATGATACCAACTAAACTAGACACGTACAATTTTCCTTCACATTAATAACCATCTATGACACATCACAAAACCCAATAGAAAAACGTCTCTATAGACTATTCAGCAGGACGGGGTGATGGAGGGGAGATAGCACACTACCACCAGTACAGGGTCAACTTCCTTGATGGCCGTGAAAGCGGGCAGCATTAGGACACTCCAGGGAGCTGACGGATGAGGATGGGCAGCTCAGAGGTCAGCAAAGGTCAGGGTCAAAGAAAGGACCGCTGATGACCTTACCCTGAGGTCAGTGGCTGCCGATCGAAGGATGTCACTGCACTTCACTTCAGTTATTTCCCCCTGCCTCCCCATCTCCTCTCCCTCTCTGACGGTCCTCTTACTGTTTCCGTCCGTCTCCGTCCATGTCTGTCTGTCTGTCTATATGTATCTCTCTCTCTCTCTCTCTCTCTCTCTCTCTCTCTCTCTCTCTCTCTCTCTCTCCTCTCTCTCTCTCTCTCTCCTCTCTCTCTCCCTTTCTCTCTCCCTCTCTCTCCCTCTCCCTTTCTCTCTTCCTCTCTCTCTCCCTTTCTCTCTCCATCTCTCTCTCTCTCTGGGAGGGGGGTGGGGGGCGGATAGCCTAGTGGTCAGAACATTGCGCTGGCAATTTGAAGACCCGGGTTCGAGTCCGGTCGAGAAACTTTTCCCTGGAGTTAACATCAGTGCTGACTCCACTCTCCCCAAAAGTCCTTCGATGAACTTTAAACCGAGGCCCCGTGTGCGAACGCACGCAGAACATCTTGCGCACACGTTAAATCCTGTTCCGCTTTTCGTAAGAATAGCCATCGTGTGCCGGTGGGAACAGATGACATTAACAAAACTGCATACACACGGGGCTGGATGTAAAAAAAGCACAAGAGTGCTTATCCCATTATCCTCGATATAAAGAATAATCAATCAATCAATCTCTCCCTTTCTCTCTCTCTCTCTCTCTCTCCCTCTCTCTCTCATCCCCCCTCTCTCTACTCCTCCCCCCCTCTCTCTCTCTTCCCCTCTCTCTCCTCCCTCTCTCTCTGTGCTTGCGTGCATGCATGTGTGTGTTTCTTGATTGATATCCTCCACCGAAGCAAACACCATAGTGAAAGGAAAATTCAAACTACCACTTGAACCACATCATCTCCAAAGTGAATAACAATATAGGATCCACGTGGTTTTTTCTTTCTCTTTTCGTGTTTCGTTCGCACTCTGGATATTGACTTTTCCCCCTTGAAGTTTAAGGTAAAAAGGTAAAGGTGTTCCATAACCTGTGTGGTCGTAGGGAGCGAGGCAACAGAGACCTCAGCTTCTCTAGGGCCAGCATGTTGAGGGCAGCGCCCATCTCCTCTCCCTCGCTGCTTTACCTTCCCTGACCCTAAAGAGGGCAGTACCCATTTACAGCTGGGTGAGCTGGGGGACTGTACTGAAGCCAAGGTGCGCAAACGGTCACCCCTCCAACTGGTAACCATGCTCTATGCTGCTTAACTTTGACTTGGGGAAAGCGAGTACTCTGACCACTGAGCTATCCCGCGCCTTTAAGCTATCCACAAATGTGGTGATTCCACTACAGAAAGCCGGGAAGCGTGGGGATCTTTTGTTAATCCCTTCAATCAAGGCCCATCCCTGAAGTCGGAATGTGGCTACCCTAATAGTGGGTTTTAAAAAAAAAAAGGTCGCATGCAGCAAAGTTTCACCATTGGTAAAGCTCGGATCTCTAGCAGAGGAATGAGCAAAAGAAATGCAAGGTCCAACAAAATGATGTCCATCATCAGCCATTTTTTGGAAAGTCTTATGGTGTATGGTCTCATCCATAATTTTGTTCATTATTTTTTTCATTTTTATTTAATTTTTTATACCACTTCATGCCACAGCAGATTTCTCTGCGTAAACTATTCGGGCTGCTCTCCTCTGAGAGAGCGCGTCGCAACAAGGGCAGCGCCACCCATTATCTTTTTTCTTTTCCCTGTCTGCAACTGTATTTGGCCTACTCTCCAGACATGTGTATGCTTGTCCATACAGAAGCGACTGTTATGGGTTTTTTTTAACGCTTGATTCTTTCCCACCAAAGAAGAGCAAATTTGATCAATTATATACTTCATGTATAAACAAACACATAGATAGATAGATAGATAGATAGATAGATAGATAGATAGAAGACAGACAGACAGACAGAACAGACAGACAGACAGACAGACAGACAGACAGACAGACAACATAGATACATAGATACATAGATAGATAGATTAGATTAGATTAGATTAGATTAGATTAGATAGATAAAATAGATAGATAGATAGATAGATAGATAGATAGATAGATAGATAGATAGATAGATAGATAGATAGATAGACTGACAGACAGACAGACAGACAGACAGACAGACAGACAGACAGACAGACATGGACATAGGTAGATAGGCAGAGACACAGGTGGACGGCCGGTCAGACAGACAGATAAATGGACGGACCGACAGACAGACAGATAGACATACAGACAGACAGACAGACAAGATAGATCGGCCGTCATATTGCGCGTCCTGTCCCCCCCCCACCCCTCCACCCTACCCCCTACCCCACCACCACCCCCCCCCCCACCCCTCCCCCCCCACACCCCCACAGAGACACTAATAGGAAAACCCCCCTGAGAAATCAGAGAAAAGCCATACAGACCTGTTCAGTCATGGAGTGCTGACGTACCATGAAGCGTGGAGTGGAGTGGAGACGAAGCTGTAGTGCGGCTACCTGTAGTCTCCACACAGCTGTACCGCCATGTCATCAATTAGGATAACTCATATTTCCAGCTAATAATGAGAATCCCCTCTCCCTTAGTCTATGACGTCAGCGTGACGTAAATAGTTTTTGCAGGGAAGTGACGACATATACACAGTCGCTGTGAAGATGGCGGGGGTTTTGTTGTCCAACAGAAAAAAAAAAAAAAAAAGTTTTTACTACAAAGACTTGATCTTCGATTTTTTTCCCCAATTTATATTTTTTTAAATTTAAAAGTATTAACATTCGTTACCGCAGTGTAGATTCTTCAAACAAAGGTCATTCCTTAACCACTGTGCCAAAGGTCACTCCCAGTCAGCACTGACCTAGATCAAAGTTTTTGACAGTTGTTAATGTAGTTAAGTGCCGATGCCTACATTCACGTGTTATTATATTGTAAAATGTGATGTTGATATTTTGTCTCCAGCTATAACAGTCTCTTTGCACCACAATGTACTCTCACTTTCAAGGAGATACCTCCCCCCCAAAAAAAAAAAAAAAAAATCCCTCTTAAGTCGGGAGTGTGGGTACTTAGGTGGCGAGGTAGTTAAAAAGACCTGTCCGACACGCCAACTTCTCATCCAGTCTGTACTTTCAATCTGGCAGTGAATCCCAGGTGGGATGAGTGAGTCAAGAGTGCACGTTCTGGGTGACTCTCAAGGGTGTTAAGCTGTGGGGAACACACAACAACAACAATCAACAGCAACAACAACAACAACGGTAACAACAACAACATCAACAACAGCAACGCGACAACAGGAACAACAACAACAACAAAACATCAAAGCTACAACAGAAACAGCAACAGCAAGGAACAACAGCAACAAACAGCAGCAAAAACATCAACAACAGCAACAACAGGAACAACATTAACAAAACACAGCAACAACATCAACAACAGGAACAACAGCAATAACATCAACAACAGCAACAACATTAACATCAACAACAGCAACAACACAAAACAACAACAACAACATAACAACATCAACAACACAACAACAACAACAGGAACAGCAACAACAGCAAAACAGCAACAACAACAACAACACTACATCAGAAAAAACAACAACAACTACCACTACTACTCCATTTGGCTAAGCCATGGCAAAAAATATCACCACGACCATTGAGACGTCTGTACTACAGGCAGTGTGCTGTTAACGGCTCTTTCTGTGTGCAGTTAAGTGGCTGTGGTGACATTTGCTCGGAACATGAGGGAAGATAGGGCTGTCTCCGTGTGATAGATCACCCTGCGTTCCTTCCTTCAACGGTTAGAATGTTTGGGGGAGGGGGGAAGGGAGAGGGAGTGAGATCTTGTCTGTTTGCCGGTCTGTCTTGATTTTTGTTGTAGTTTTTTTTTCTCTCTCTCTCTCCTGTCTTTCTTTTGTTTTCCTTTCTTTTGAAAAAAATAGTCATCTACTTCCTTGTTGATTGGAATGATGTTGTAGCAGGAAAATCTTTACTTTTTTTTTTTTTTAAATGAATATTTCTTCGATGTTAGCATACCTGAGTTGTCTTATTTTAGAAAGATTTTTACTTGCTTGTTTTTTTCCCTTTTTAATCGCTCCTCTCCGGAACCTAGATTCACCTACTGCTGAGATTTTGCATATGCACCGGTTTGCTCACCTAAGATAGCCGCATTTCGACTTCGGGTATGATGTCTAAACACAATACTAGTGTGCATGCGTTTTGAAAATTTCGTCATCCAATCCTACTGGCACGGAATGGCCTACTCTTCTGAAAGGTGGAACAGGTTCTAATATGTGTTCAAGATGTTCTGTGTGTGTTGGAACACGAGACCTCGGTTACAGTCTCACCCATCAGTTAATAGATCACATGCACTCATGCATATTCAGTTCTGATTTTTTTTCAGCTCATCCACAAACAACAATATAAAACACAACACTCCCATCATCATCGTCATCTCATCAACAATAACAAACAACAACACAACAGCAACACCCCATCATCATCATCAACATCGTCAATCATCATCAATCAATCATCATCATCACATCATCATCATCATCGTCAACATGTCACATCGTCAAAACATACACATCAACACTCATCGATCATCATCATCATCATCATCATCATCATCATCATCATCATCATCATCATCATCATCATCATCAACAAACAACAACAACAACAACAACACAACAACATCAACAACAACAACAACAACATCTCATCGTCGTCATCACGTTCAACACAATCACACTCATAATCGTCGTCGTCGTCGTCGTCGTCGTCGTCTCATCATCATCATCATCATCATCATCATCATCATCATCATCATCATCATCATCATCATCAATCATACACACAACACATCACACAACAACAACAACACACACCACACAACAACAACAACAACAACAACAACAAACAACGAACAGCCCGTCATCAAAACATTAACAAAGCCAAAAATATTCAATAAACAAACAGCAAACTCCACAATATCCAAAACAAGCAAACAAGCTGACAAAGAAAATAACAACAAAAACAAAGGAGAAAATCATTGAGGCCATTTCCATCAGCTGCCACGAGTCCTGTCAACCGGCTAATATCAGAGAAGAAAGGAAGGAAGGAGAAGGAAGGAATGAAAAAAAGAAAAGAAAAGAAAGGCTCAAAACAGAGAAAGAAGAAAACAGAATGGAAAAGGAAGGAAGGAAGGATTATGACAGAAAAAAAAGAAAGAAACACAGTGAAAGAAGACGAATAAAGAGAAAGAAGAGAAAGTAAAAGGGAAGAAAAGAACAAAGAAAGAAAAAGAAGGAAGAAAGAAAGAAAGAACAGAGAGGAAGAAAGGAGGAAAAAAAGAAAACGAAGAAGAGAAAAGGGAAAAGAAAGACAGGATAGACAGAAATAAAACAAATTAGTGGACGACAAGGAGAAAAAATAAGAAAAGAAAACAAAAAACACACACACACCCGCGCGCGCGATTTACACAGACACTTACACAGACACTTACCCACACAAACAACATACACTCATATGCGCTCACAGAAGCACGTCCGCACGTAAACACACACACATATGCACACACACACGCATACGAACGCACGCACGCACACGCGTATGCACACACATGCACTCACACAAGCATGTACGCAGGTACGCACGAACATACACACACACACGCATACAGAGAGAGAGGGGGGGGGGGGGTAAGAAAGAAACAAAGATGTAAAAAAGTAAAGAAAAGAAAAAAGAAAGAAAAAAGACAGACAGACAGACAGAAAGAAAGAAAGAAAGAAAGAAGAAAGAAAGAAAGAAAGAAAGAAAGAAAGAAAGAAAGAAAGAAAGAAAGAAAGAAAGAAAAGAATAGAAAGAAAGGAAAAACAAACAAACAAACGAACAAAAGAAAGAAATATAGAAAGAACTTTTAAAACCAAAAGAACAGCCAATCAACAAAAAAAGGAAGAACAAAACAAAACAATTAACAAAAAACAACAACCCGAAAGCCAGACCAAAAGCTAACATCACAGCAAACAGCCAGTCACCAGACTTGTAACACAGAAGAAGACTTCTCTTCTTACCATGCTGAAATAAGGATCTCACAATTGTGATTTGAGTTGATCTATTCTTTTATATCGAAGATAATGGAATAAGCACTCTTGTGCTTTTTTCATCAGTCCCGTGTGTATGCAGTTTTGTATTATGTTATCTATTCCCACCGGCAACACGATGGCCGACTCTTTCGAAAGCGGAACAGGGTTTAAACGTGTGCGCAAGGTGGTCTGAGTGCGTTCGCACACGGGCCTTGGTTTAAAGTCTCATCCGAAGGACTTTAGGGAGAGTGGAGTCAGCACTGATGTTAACTCCAGGAGAAAAATCTCCTCGACCGGACTCGAACCGGTCGTCAAATTGCAGCGCAATGTTCTAACCACTAGGCTATCGATAACTTCTGTGCTAACTTAACAACCTCCTCCACCCTCAGTCAACATCAAAGCACAACAAGCACTTCTAGGACGACACAGGATGTGGGAACAGGGTAGCCTAGTGGTCAGAACATTGCGCTCGCAATTCGATGACCCGGGTTCTATTCCCGTTCGAGAGGATTTTTTCCCTGGGGTTACATCAGTGCTGACTCCACTCTACCCAAATGTCTTTCGGATGAGACTATAAACCAAGGCCCCGTGTGCGAACGCACGCACAACATCTTGCGCACACGTTAAATCCTGTTCCGCTTTTCGTAAGAGTAGCCATTGTGTGCCGGTGAGAACAGATGACAAGATTTACAGAAACTGCATACACACAGGGGACTGGATGTAAAAAAAAAAGAAGCATGTGAGTGCTTATTCCATTATCCTCGATATAAAATAATAGAATAAATAATAAAAATAAATAAATAAATAAACACAGAAGCAACTGTCACTGCCTGTGGGTCCTTTCCCTACCTCCTTCATTCAGTAATAATGAATCTCCGTAGTCGGATTGCGGCTACCCTAATGGGGGAAAACTCAACAACTCACCATTGGTGAACCTCGGAGGAGTGCAAAGCTGGGAAACGAAAAAAAAAAGAAAAGAACAGTAAGTTATGATAATAATGATTATAATGATGATGGAGTGGTCATGATGGTAACGATAATGATGATGTGATGATGATGATGATGATGATGATGATGATGATGATGATGATGATGATGATGATGATGATGATGATGATGATGATGATGATGATGATGATGATGATGACGACGACGATGATGGGGATGATGATAATGGTGATGATAATGACGACGATGATGATAAATGTACAGTTCGATAAAAGAAGAAAGAAGAAAAAAAGAAACCCCTGAATGTGTAAGTCACCGCAGTTACAGATAAAATGTGTTTTAAAATAGCATCAAATTCAAGAAATCCCAACAAATGCCAGTTCACGTATCTATCCTTCTCTTTCTTTTGTTTCCTTCTTCGCTTTCTGTTGTTCTTTTTACTGCTTTCTCTTTTTGCGCTTTTATTTTTCTGTCCTATTCTCTTCCTTTCTTTTTTGTTTAATGTCTCTTTCTTTCAATTTATCTTTTTATCTTTTTGGGTGATGGACAATAGGAGTAGTTGCGGCACACGTTAAATCCTGTTCCGCTTTTCGGAAGAGTAAGTCATTGTGAAGCGGTGGGAACAGATGGCAAAATTTACAAAACTGCATTCACAAGAGGACTTTAATGTGACATGAAAAAAGAAAGCACATGAGTGCTTATTCCATTATCCTCGAAATAAAAAGAATGAATAGAAAAATAATGAATAAATTGTTTGAATCGGGGAAGAGGAAGGGTGGTTTGTTTTGCTGGCTCGCTTGTTTTGTTGCTATCATTGTTTTGCTGGAGTTAGGGATGTGTTTTGTTTTGTTTTGTTTTGTTTGGTGAGGTTGTTTTCTTCAGGTTTCTCTATCTTATAGCCGCGCTGTGGCTAGTGGTTAGGGCGTTGTATCGTAATCTAAGGTTGCGGTTCGATCCAGCTATTCGCTATGGCGTTGTGCCCTTGGAAAGGCACTTTACGGTATTTTTCACCCCACCAGGTGTAAAGGGTACCAACCTTGTGTTGGGGGTTAATCCTGCGATAGACTGGCGTCCTATCCAGGGGGAGTCTATGACTCTCAGTCGCTTAACGCCACAGAAACCGGGATAAGCACCGCCTGATGAGCTTATGGTCGGACAGACTTAACTTTTAACTAACTCTTATCTTATAATACCTGGTTGTTGTTTTTTTAAGAGATGATGTTTTTACCTGATGTTATTGCTTGCAGTAAAAAAATAAAAAATAAAAAAAAATAAAAGAAAGAAAGAAAGAAAGAAAAAGAAAGAAAGAAAGAAAGAAAGAAAGAAAGAAAGAACGTAAAGGACAAGACTAACAGCTGATGAAAATGATCTTAGACTGCTAAACATTTTTTTTATCTCTCATTCTTGGCACCTGCTGCTACTGATTTTTTTGTAAGACATCCCCCCCCCCCCAAAAAAAAAAATATATATATATATCGCTTTTTTGCACTGATCTTTGATTTTTCACCAACCCTAAAACAACAGCACAAGCAACAAAAAAAAACAACAACAACAGATCGCATACATCACAATCACTGTCTTTCCACACGCCTTCAGGTGTTGAAAGTCAGCAATAATAATCACCATTCACTTCCTATCTCACTAGTATCTTTTTATGCCGGCACTTCAGATCAAATTGGTGGAATGATGACGAACCAATGATGAAGCTGAGTATCATTGGTCACAACACTCATCGGTCTCAACACCCATTGGTCACAACTCTCTTTGGTCACAACACTCATTGGTCACAACACTCACTCAAGGTCTCAAAACTCATTGGCTCAACACTCATTGGTCTCAACACTCAATGGCCTCAACACTCACTCAACACTCATTGGTCTCAACACTCACTCATTGGTCTCAACACTCATTGGTCCACATATTGTTAACACTCATTGGTCTCAACACTCATGGTCTCAACACTCATTGGTCTCAACACTCATTGGTCACAACACTTATTGGTCCAACACTCATTGGTCACAACCTCATGGTCTCAACAACATTGTCAAACTCATTGGTCCAAACTCATTGGTCACAAACTCATTGGTCATCAACACTCACGGTCTCAACAATCATTGGTCACAATACTCAGTGGTCTCAACACTCTTTGGTCTCAACACTCATAGGTCTCAACACTCATCATGGTCTCAACACTCATTGGTCTCAACACTCATTGGTCTCAAGACTCATTGGTCTCAAGACTCATTGGTCACATATCATTGGTCTCAACACTCAATGTCTCAACACTCACGGGACTCAACACTCATTGGTCACAATATACATTGGTCTCAACACTCGTGGGTCTCAACACTCATGGTCTCAACAGTCCATTGTCTTAGTACTAAGTCAGTGTCTCTCGCTGCCAGCATAGCTGTAATACTCTCTCCTCTGCCAACAAAACACTAGCCTAGAGGTGCCAGTGCAGTGTAGTGTGATGTAGTGTGGTGTGGTGTGCTGTCTGTAGGCCTATAGCCTAGCAAGCACAGCAAAAGAGAGAGAACTGTGAGGTAGCCTAGCCTGGAAGTCTAGACAGAGGCAGGACGGAGAGAGGGGGTGTGTGTGTGTGTGTGTGTGTGTTGTGTGTGTGTGTGTGTGGTGTGTGTGTGTGTGGTGTGGAGGAGAGAGAGAGAGAGAGAGGAGGAGAGAGAGAGAGAGAGAGAGAGGGTGAGGAGAGAGGGAGAGAGAGGGGGAGAGAGAGAGAGAGAGGAAGATTTATTTATTTATTTATTTATTCTTTTATATCGAGGATAACAGAATAAGCAGTCATGTGCTTTTTTTTCATCCGGTCCCCGTGTGTATGCAGTTTTGTAAATCTTGTAATCTGTTCCCACCGGCACACGATGGCCTACTCTTACGAAAAGCGGAACAGGATTTAACGTGTGCGCAAGATGTTCTGCGTGCGTTCGCACACGGGGCCTCGGTTTAAAGTCTCATCCGAAGAGAGAAGGAGAGAGAGGGGGGGTGAGAGAGAGAGAGTGAGAGAGAGAGAGAGAAAGTGAGAGAGGGAGAGAGGGGGTGAGAGAGTGAGAGAGACAGAGACAGAAAGACACTAGAGAGATAGAGAGAGAGAGAGAGCTAAGGTTAGGGGGTGAGGTAGAGTGGGGTAGGAGGGGCGGGGTAGCCATCTTAACTGGTTGGCCAGTTGGGTGATAGAGTAGGGTAGGGGAACAGAGATGAGGTAGGTAGGGGGGGGGTGGGGGGTTGGAGGGGGTGTTAGTAGGGGAGAAGTGTGGGTGACAGGGGAGGGAGGAGGATGGACGGAGGGAGGTAGGGAGGAAGAAGGAGGAGAGAGGGGTGTGGACGACAGACATCATCGTTGCACGTGACGTGCCGGAAATCCGGTAAGTTGTGTGCGGCAGGTGGAAGCTTGTGAGGACAGGCCGCTGCCGGTGTTGTTATAGCTGCCGGGCAAAAGTGTGTACACACTTATCCTCACCCTCTCCCCCTCCCCCCCCCCCATCGCTCTCCCTCTTCTCTTCAACCCTCACCCCCCCTCCTCAGCCCCCCACCCTCCTCCTCCTCCCCCCTTCCACTATCGACCTTTCCTCCTTTCTTGTTTCCTACTCTTCTCCTACTTCCCCTTTCTCTTCTGTTCTACTATTCTCGGTTGGGTTTTTTTTTTTAAGTTACATTTTATAATGAGAAAGTTTCAAAGCTGATTACAGGGTAGTAGGGGGGAGGGAGGAGGAGGGAGGGGGAGGGAGGGGGGTGCAATGGTGAGAATATAGACACAGACAAAAAAGGTAAGGCAGACGGGCAGATGGGCAAGAAGAAGACTGACAGACAGCAGCCAAGACAGACAGGGAAGAAAAAAAGTAGACAGACAAATGGGTACAAAAACCTCACACGCAGGAATCTTTTTGAAAGGGGGAAAAAATGAACACACGGAGAAAAAAAAACCCAAAACAGGCGAGCAAACAAATAAAACAAGACAAAAACAAAACAAAGCAAAACAAAAACTAGAAGAGACACGTACGTACGCATCTTCTTGAAAAAACCTGTAATCCTTTTTTGTGTGAAAAAAGAAAGAAAGAGTTTATACGGTGAATAATTACATAGACAGGTCTTTGTTTGGCTCCTTTTTTCGGATCCAGAAATGCTGTTCTTGTAGATCTTATCATGAAAGAAAAAAAATTCAAGTTGGGTTACAAATAACGAATCTGTCATGGCCTCACGATTTGGGTTGTGTCTGCGTGCGTGCCTGCGTGCCTGCGTGCCTGCGTGCGTGTGTGTATGTGTTTTCTCCTGTCAAATTTTTTTCATCCAAATTTGTAGGTGTTTGGACTTGCTGGATGTCATAAACTATTGCTTAATTTTTTTTTTACATTTGTGATGGGGGGGGGGGGGGGGTAAGGAAGGGTTTTAAGCAAGATTCAGAATACACATAGATGAGGTCCATTACCCCTCCATCTAGAGATGATTGGTTTATTTTCTCATCAACCCATCACATACACAAGTGGTTCATTTTCACGGCATACATGTGACAAGGACGTTTCTTCAATGGTCTATCAGAGAACTGGCCGAAAACATCGCAGGTCCGTCATTTTCTTCACCTCCTTGGCAACAGCTCTGAAGTTTACTATTGGTCAAACTTTTGCATATATGATACACTCACCACACACACACACACACACACACACAAAACCACACACACACACACACACACACACAAAACACACACACACACACACACACACACACACACACCATTAAGGTAGCCGCATTTCGACTCACAACCAAAATTTCCAGGACAGGCGAAAGGTACCTCCTTGCTCTTTCTAATTTTTACCTATCGTGGGTTCTTTTGACACCATCAAGTCTTTCAGCACATGGGTCTGACTGGTTTAGAGTTTCCTCTAAAAGACACGAGTTTAAGTTGGATTTTTCTAGTCAAACTGGATAGAAAGGGCAAGGTTGAGAATCGAACCCAAAACCTCTCTGTTTACTTGTTAGGTAGGTGTACCTCTAAAGCCATCCTGCCACCTTTCTTCCAGTTCTCCATGTAAAAAATGCAAAGGTAATGGTTCCATATCTATGGTTGTCGTAGGGGAGTGGAGGCATCAGAGACCTCAGCTTCTCTAGGGGCCAGCATGTTGAGGGCGGTGCCCATCTCCTCTGCCTCGCTGCTTTACTTCCCTGACCCTAAAGAGAGCAGGTACCCATTTACAACGGGATGGACTGGGAGACTGTATTGAAGTCAATGCACGCAAACGGTCACCCATCCACTCGGTAACCACACTCGATGCTGCTTAACCTTAGTTTGGGGCAAGCGAGTGCTCTGACCACTGAGCTATCCCGTCCTCCATCATCATATAGCTGGTCAATGTTATCATCAATTCATTAATGGCTCAGTCCATGGCATGATCTGTATATCGTGCGGGTTGACCCTAGCGATGTTAGACAGGTCAGTTGTGGCCCCATTCGATACCTCGTTTGTCCATAGCGATGTTAGACAGGTCAGTTGTGGCCACCATTCATACCTCGTTTGTCTGTCCCGCCTATGCAGTGCAGGTCAGTCCACTGTCTGACAGAGTCCTCATACCACCATCATGTTTAGGGGATCAGTTTACCACAGAGTGAGTGCGCTTTGCCTGTTATCTGACAGGTGCAGTACATACATTTGTGTGTGACGTCTGTAGGTATTAGTTCATCATTGATTGGGTTGTTAAGTATGTTCATCATCTGATTAGTCTGTTGAGTATGTCATTAGTTGATTGGTCTGTTAGGTATTAGTTTATACATGATTGGTCTGTTAGAGAATGTTATTATCTGATTGGTCTGTTGAGTATTAGTTCATACATGATGTGTTAAGTATAGTTCAGTATGATAGTCTGTTAGAGTAGTAGTTCATCTGATGGTTTTAGATATGTTCTTTCGATTGGTCTTAGAGATTGTTCAGTTCTATAGGTCAAGTTTTAATTCATATTGATTGGTCATTACAGAATTAGTTAATCATGTAATTGGTCTGTCATAGAAACAGTTCATTTTTACCCCATTCCATAGCTAAAATTTGCTCTAAAGTTCACCAATGGAAAGGTTTTTTTTAAATTATAGGACGCTTTTCTTCCCCACCCTTTGGGTTGCCCATTCCAACTTTGGGGATGGTGTCTAAACACCACACCTGTGTGAATGCATTTTTGAAATTTTGCTATCCTTTCCTACCAGCACGAAAAGGCTGACTCTTCCAATGGTGGAACAGGCTTTAAACTGTGCAGAAGATTTCTACATACATTCGACAATGAGGCCTTGGGTTACAGTCTCATCTCAAGGACTTTGACATTCATTTAAATGTTCTCTCAAACTGGGAAAAAGGGCAAGGCTTGGAATTGAACCCATAACCTCACAGTTTATTTGTTAGGCAGGTGAACA
>CM060317.1:71358789-71406289 GCA_030674155.1 Stramonita haemastoma | reverse complement strand
AGACCCTGCAGAATGCTGTGGTGCATAATATTGTATGATATCATTATTTGATGTGTGTTCTAGGGGTCATTTTTGCGTACAGTGTACTAGGTTTCTTTGCGAAAAACTTGGCTATGTACAAGCGGGGTTGCCATCTTTGGGGCTGTGGTGTCGCCACAAATACAGTGCCACACACATCAAAAATGGTTGTAAAGTTTGCATGCATAGAGTAGAATACGGTCTTGGTGCTGTGGGCTCTGTAACTGCGGAAAAGTACGGGTGTCAGGGGCCCAAAACCAACGGTTTCGTCACATCTTTGGAAATGCTTCTTTAGCTTATTCATAGGAGGGTGTGTATGCATGCGCGCGTGCGTTTGTTCGCTGGTGTTTGTGTGTGCGGTTGTTTGTCTTTGTGCGTGTTGAGGAGACTCTGCAGATTGCTGTGGTGCATGATATTGTATCCTCCATGCAGTACCCGGGAAGCTTGCTAAGCAAGCTGAGAATAGGACTGCTGTTCCCTGCCAGGCATGTCATAAAAGGCGACTAAGGAGGGTCTCACTTGTCAGGTCAGGCTTGCCTGCTACCAGTAATCCATGCTAAACTGGTACTACCTGTCGTATATGGGGGAAGCACACCCCAACAGAAAAAAGCCTGGTCCTCCAGGTTGGGGGCTGGCCCTCCAGGTTGGCGGTTGGGCACAGGGCCAACAACCCTGTCTCCTAAAATACAGTATGTTATGGAAACAGCAACAAAGAAAATTACTACTTCTGTGTGTGAGGGGCCTTCCAAGCCCAGTGAGGCTCGAATGAATGCTGGTGGCCAAAGCCGAGAGGACGTTGCCAGCAGGATAAGGATGGACCTGAACACCACCAAAACCAAGATCAGACTAGGACATTGGAATGTAAGAACAATGTATGAAACAGGCAAGCTGGCACAAGTAACATCAGAAATGAGACGATTCAAGCTTCATGTCCTAGGTGTGAGTGAGAGCAGATGGACTGGATCTGGGAGGATGAAAACCACCACTGGAGAAACCGTCCACTACTCTGGGAGAGACGACAACATGCACCACGAGGGAGTTGCCATCATCCTCAAGAAAGGTGTAGAGCGATGCCTGCTAGAATGGAAGCCAGTAAACAAAAGAATGATGAGTACCAGATTGAAGGGCAGGCACATCAACATCTCCATCATTCAGTGCTACGCACCAACCAACGACGGTAGTAAATAAGACAAAGACAATTTCTACAGCCAGCTCCAGACACGCTAAGGTCGGAAATGACAACACTGACTATGAAAGAGACATAGGGAAGCATGGTATGGGGACCAGGAATGACAATGGAGAGAGACTGGTAGAGTTCTGTGCCATGAACAACCTGGTGATAGGAGGGACCCTCTTCACGTACTGTGACATCCACAAGCTGACCTGGAACTCGCCAAATGGAAGAGACAGGAACCAGATTGACCACTTGATGATCAACTGTGTATGGCGACGCTCCCTTCTGAACGTGAAGACCATGCGCAGTGCGGACGTCGGAAGTGACCATTACCTTGTGACAGCAACCATCCAGACAAAGTTGAAGAAGACAGAAGCCAGGTCAGTCACTCAGGCACGCTTTGACACCCAGCGACTGAGAAACAACACCATAAAGGCTCACTTTGTCTGTGACCTAGGGAACAGATTTCAGACCTTACAAGACCTGACAGATCAACAGGACATAGACTCAACATAGAAGCATATTGCCACGCTATACACCAAGAGCAGCAAGTCGACGTTAGGCCACCGAAAGAAGAAGACAAATAAAGACTGGATCCAGCAGGAGACGTTAGATGCCATCGAGGAGAGAAGACAGATCAATAAATGAATGCTGCAGACAAAATCCCGACAACTGCAAGAGAGACAAGAAGAGATGTATAGAGAGGCTAACAAGAAAGTGAAGAGACTTGCACACGGGGATAAGAGAGATGCCATGGACCAACTTGCAGCTGAAGCAGAGGAAGCAGCAGCAAAAGGGGAGCAGGGAAGAGTCTTCAGGATCACAAAGCAAGTGTGTGGCAAGTTCAAGGGGAGCACAGGGGGCCCAGTCAAGGACAAACAGGGAAAACTGCTGACAACTGAGAAAGAACAAGAAAATAGATGGACCGAACACTTTAGGGAAGTTCTCAATCGACCATCTCCTGAAGAGACAACGACATTCTAGAAGCTGCAGAAGACCTGGATATTGACACTGACCCTCCCTCAAAAGAAGAAATAATGGCTGCGATCAAGACACTCAAAAATGGCAAGTCGCCAGGCCAGGACAACCTTGATGCAGAACTGTTCAGGGCCGATCCTGAGCTAGCAGTGACCATTCTTCAGCCACTGTTCACAGCCATATGGGAGGGGGGGAAAGTACCTGATAATAATAATAATAATAATAATAATAATAATAATAATAATAATAATAATAATGATGATGATGATGATGATGATGATGATGATGATGATGATGATGATGATGATGATAATAATAATAAATATAATAATAATAATAATAATAATAATAATAATAATAATAATAATAATAATAATAATAATAATAATAATAATAATAATAATAATAATAATAACAACAACAATAATAATAATAATAATACATGGAACTTATATAGCGCTATATCTTGTAAAAACAAATCAAAGATGACTGGACCAAAGGGGTAATTGTCAAGATCCCCAAGAAAGGAGCCCTGAACGACTGCAACAACTGGAGAGGAATCACTCTTCTGTCAGTGCCAAGCAAGATACTGGCCAAGATCATCATCAGAAGAATGTCAGATGCTGTAGACAAGTCATTGAGAAAAGAACAAGCAGGGTTCAGAAAACAAAGAAGTTGTACTGATCAGATCTTCGCACTAGGTACCATCATCGAACAGTGCACCGAGTGGCAAAGGCAACTATATGGAAATTTCGTTGATTTTGAAAAGGCCTTTGACAGTATTCACAGGGACAGCCTTTGGAACATCCTACGACACTATGGCATTCCATCCAAGCTGGTAAACCTGATTAAGAGCTTCCATAACAACTTCAGATGCTCAGTAGGCCGTAGTGACACACTCTTTGAAGTCAAGACAGGTGTAGGACAAGGATGTGTTATGTCAGCAGTTCTCTTCAATCTTGTCATTGATTGGGTCATGAGGAAGACAACAGAAGGCACTCCAAGAGGGATCAGATGGAATCTCATCTCAACTCTTGATGACTTGAACTTTGCAGATGACGTGGCGCTACTATCCCACACACACCAGCATATACAGGACAAGACCAGCAGACTTCAAACCTTCGGACGGCAGGTGGGGCTACGAATCAGCACCAAGAAGACAGAGACAATGACACTAAATGTTAAAACACCAGCCCCTGTGAAAGTAAATGGAACAGACTTATGCCAGGCGGACAAATTCACGTATCTGGGCAGCAGCATCAGACCTGAGGGCGGCACCAAAGAAGACATCCACAGCAAACTGGGAAAGGCCAGGAATATGTTTAGGGAGATGAGCAACATCTGGAGATCTCCACAGTACGGTACCAACACCAAGCTGAAGTTGTACCAGAGCTGAATTGTGTCTACACTCCTGTATGGATCTGAATGTTGGAGGATGACGGAGACGGATCTTGCCAAACTTAGATCCTTCCGCACCACCTGCCTCCGGAGAATCCTTCAAATCTTTTGGCCAGAAAAGATTTCCAATGAAGATCTACCGAGGAAATGCAAACAAACTGACATGGGCACCATCATTAGCAAACGAAGATGGAGATGGATTGGGCATATACTCCGGAGAGACACACAATCGCTCGCAAGAACAGCACTGCACTGGACCCCAGATGGCAAGAGAAAGAGAGGAAGATCAAGAACAACATGGGGAAGGACAGTGGAATGTGAGATGGAAGCCATGCAACACTCTTGGAGATCATTGACCAGGCTGGTCCAAGATAGGCAGGGGTGGAAAGTCTTTGTTGCTGCCCTACACACCACTGGGTCTAAAGGAGGAGGAGAGGAGATTTTGTATGATATTATTATTGGATGTGTGTTCTAGGGGTCGTTTTTGCCTACACTGTACCAGGTTTCTATGCCACAGACTTGGCTATGTACAAGCGGGGTTGTCATCTTCGGAGCTGTGGTGTCGCCACAATATCAGTGCCACACACATCCAAAATGGTTGTAAAGTTTGTATGCATAGAGTAGAATACGGTCTTGGTGCCCTGGGCTCTGTAACTGCAGAAAAGTACGGGTGGCAAGGGCCGAAAACGGCGTTTGCGTCACATCTTTTCCAAATGCCCTTTAGCTTATTCATGGTGTGTTTGGGGAGGGGGGGAGGTATGCAAGCGCTGGTGTTTGTGTGTAGGTTTGTGTGTGTATGAATGTGGTGATGCTGTGGTGCGTGATATTGCATGATATTATTATTTGATGTGTGTTGTGGGGTCATTTATGCGCACACTGTACCAGGTTTCTTTCTGACAAACTTGGCTATGTACAAGTGGGGTTGCCATCTTCCGAGCTGTGGTGTCGCCACAATTGCAGTGCCACACACATCCAAAATGGTTGTAAAGTTTGTGTGCATAGAATAGAATACGGTATTGTTGCCGTGGGCTCTTTAACTGCGGAAAAGTGCGGGTGGCAAGCACCGGGAAAACGGCGTTTGCGTCACATCTTATCCAAATGCTTCTTTACCTTATTCATGGGAGGGTGTGTATGCCTGTGCGCATATGCTGGTGTTTGTGTGTGCGGTTTTTTGTGTTTGTGCCTGTGGAGGAGACTCTGCAGATTGCTGTGGTGCATGATTTTGCGTGATATTATTATTGGATGTGTGTTCTAGGGGTCGTTTTTGCGTACACTGTACCAGGTTTCTTTGCGAAAAACATGGCTATGTACAAGCGGGGTTGCCATCTTCGGGGCTGTGGTGTCGCCACAATTCCCGTCCCACACACATCCAAAATGGTTGTAAATTTTGTCTGCATAGAGTAGAATACGGTCTTGGTGCCGTGGGCTCTGTAACTGCGGAAAAGTGCGGGTGTCAGGGGCCCGAAACCAGCGGTTTCGTCACATCTTTGGAAATGCATCTTAAGCTTATTCATAGGAGGGTGTGTATGCATGCGCGCGTGCGTGCGTTCGCTGGTGTTTGTGTGTGCGGTTGTTTGTATTTGTGCGTGTGGAGGAGACCTTGCAGATTGCTGTGGTGCATGATATTGTATGATATTATTATTTGATGTGTGTTCTAGGGGTCATTTTTGCGTACACTGTACCATGTTTCTATGCGACAGACTTGGCTATGTACAAGCGGGGTTGCCATCTTCGGGGCTGTGGTGTCGCCACAATTCCAACGCCACACACATCAAAAATGGTTGTAATGTTTCTATGCACAGAGTAGAATACGGTCTTGGTGCCGTGGGCTCTGTAACTGCAGAAAAGTACGGGTGGCAAGGGCCCCAAAACGGCGTTTGCATCACATCTTTCCCAAATGCCCTTTAGCTTATTCATGGTGTGTTTGGGGAGGAGGGGGGTATGCAAGCGCTGGTGTTTGTGTGTAGGTTTGTGTGTGTATGAATGTGGTGATGCTGTGTTCGTGATATTGCATGATATTATTATTTGATGTGTGTTGTGGGGGTCATTTATGCGTACACTGCACCAGGTTTCTTTCCGACAAACTAGGCTATATACAAGGTTGTTGCCATCTTCGGGGCTGTGATGTCGCCATAAGTCCAGCGCCACACACATCAAATATGTTTGTGAAGTTTGTATGCATAGAGTAGAATATGGTTTTGGTGCCGTGGGCTCTGTAACTTCGGAAAAGTGCAGGTGTCAGGGGCCCGAAACAGGCGGTTTCTCACATCTTTGGAAATCTTTCTTTAGCTTATTCATGGGAGAGTGTGTATGCATGCGTGCGTGCGTGCGCGTGCGTTCGCTGGTGTTTGTGTGTGCGGTTTTTTGTGTTTGTGCCTGTGGAAGAGACCCTGCAGATTGCTGTGGTGCATGATATTGTATGATATTATTATTTGATGTGTGTTCTAGGGGTCATTTTTGCTACACTGTACCAGGTTTCTTTGCAACAAATTTGGCTATGTACAAGCGGTGTTGCCATCTTCAGGGCTATGGTGTCGCCACAATTCCAGTGCCACTCACATCCAAAATGTTGTAAAGTTTGTATTAAGTTAAAGTCTGTCCCGAGCCTAAGGCTCATCAGGCCGGTGCTTATCCCGGTTTCTGTGGCGTTAAGCGACTGAGAGTCATAGACTCCCCCCTGGATAGGACGCCAGTCTATCGCAGGGTTAACCCCTAACACAAGGTTGGTACCCCTTTTACACCTGGGTGGGGTGAGAAAATAGCCGTAAAGTGCCTTTTCCAAGGGCACAACGCCATAGCCGAAAGCTGGGATCGAACCCGCAACCTTTAGATTACGAGTCCAACGCCCTAACCACTTGACTACAGCGGCGGCTAAAGTTTGTATGCATAGAGTAGAATACGTCTTGGTGCCCCGGGCTCTGTAACTGTGGCAAGGTACCGGTGGCAAAAGCCCCAAACCGGTGTTTCGGTCACATTTTTTCCAAATGCCCTTTAGCATATTCATGGTGTGTTTGGGGAGGGAAGGTGGATGCAAGCGCTGGTGTTTGTGTGTAGGCTTGTGTTTGTATAAATGTGATGATGCTCTGGTGCGTGATAGTGATATTGCGTGATATTGTTATTTGATGTGTGTTGTGGGGGTCATTTATGTGTGCACTGTACCAGGTTTCTTTCCAACAAACTTGGCTATGTGGGGTTGCCATCTTCGGGGCTGTGGTGTTGCCACAATTCCAGTGCCACACAAATTAAAAATGATTGTAAAGTTTGTATGCATAGAGTAGAATACGGTCTTGTTGCCGTGGGCTCTGTAACTGCGTAAAAGTGCGGGTGGCAAGGGCCCGAAATTTTCTTTGTATGGTTTACATGCCAGTGTTTTTACTCAATTTTAGCCATTTTATTTGTATGGTTCACACGCCAGCGTTTTTACTCAATTTTAGCCATTTTATTTGTATGGTTTACACGCCAGTGTTTTTACTCAATTTTAGCCATTTTATTTGTATGGTTTAATAGCCAGTGTTTTTACTCAATTTTAGCCATTTTATTTGTATGGTTTACAGCCAGTGTTTTACTCAGTTTTATCCATTTTATTTGTATGGTTTACATGCCGGTGTTTTTACTTAATTTTAGCCATTTTATTTGTAGGATTTACACACCAGTGTTTTTACTTGATTTTAGCCATTTTATTTATATGGTTTACACCCCAGTGTTTTACTCAATGTTCACCATTTTATTTGTGTGGTTAACATGCCAGTGGTAAAAAAAAACTTGGGTAGAGCATAGCAGCAGAGGAGAAGCCCCCTTCAAACAAGTGTTTCGGGCCTTTAATCTTCCTTACACTCTAGGGAGGCCGGCCCACATCCAGTTCATGACTCTGGGTGTCTCTCTGCTGTGTTTTTACTCACTTTTAGCCATTTTATTTGTATGGTTTACACGCCAGTGTTTTTACTTAATTTTAGCCATTTTATTTGTATGGTTTACACGCCAGTGTTACTACTCAATTTTAGCCATTTTATGTGTATGATTTACAGCCAGTGTTTCTACTCGATTTTAGCCATTTTATATGGTTTACACGCCAGTGTTTTTACTCAATTTTAGCCATTTTATTTATATGGTTTACACCCCAGTGTTTTACTCAATGTTCACCATTTTATTTGTGTGGTTTACATGCCAGTGGTAAAAAAAATTTGGGTAGAGCATAGCAGCAGAGGAGAAGCCCCCTTCAAACAAGTGTTTCGGGCCTTTAATCTTCCTTACACTCTAGGGAGGCCGGCCCACATCCAGTTCATAACTCTGGATGTCTCTCTGCTGCGTTTTTACTCAATTTTAGCCATTTGTATGGTTTACACACCAGTGTTTTTACTCAATTTTAGCCATTTTATTTGTATGGTTTACACGCCAGTGTTTTTGCTCTATTTTAGCCATTTTATTTGTAGGGTTTATACCCCAGTGTTTTACTCAATATTCGCCATTTTATTTGTGTGGTTTACACACCAGTGGTAAGAAACTTTCATAGAGCAGGACAGCAGAGAGTCCTCAGAGGAGAAGCCCCCTTCAAACAAGTGTTTCGGGCCTTTAATCTTCCTTACACTCTAGGGAGGCTGGCCCACATCCAGTTCATGACTCTGGATGTCTCTCTGCTGTGTTTTTACTCAATTTTAGCCATTTTAATTGTATGGTTTACACCCTAGTGTTTTTACTCGATTTTAGCCATTTTATTTGTATAGTTTACACGCCAGTGTTTTTACTCTATTTCAGCCATTATATTTGTAGGGTTTACACGTAGCCAGTGTTTTTACTCAATATTCACCATTTTCTTTGTGTGGTTTACACGCCAGTGGTAAGAAACTAGCATAGAGCATGGCAGCAGAGAGTCCTCAGAGGAGAAGCCCCCTTCAAACAAGTGTTTCGGCCTTTAATCTTCCTTACACTCTAAGGAGGCCGGCCCACATCCAGTTCATGACTCTGGATGTCTCTGCTGCGTTTTCACTCAATTTTAGCTATTTGTATGGTTTACATGCCAGTGTTTTTACTCAATTTTCGCCATTTTATTTGTATGGTTTACACGCCAGTGTTTTTACTCAATTTTAGTCATTTTATTTGTATGGTTTACACGCCAGTGTTTTTACTCAATTTTCGCCATTTTATTTGTATGGTTTACACGCCAGTGTTTTTACTCAATTTTAGTCATTTTATTTGTATGGTTTACACGCCAGTGTTTTTAACTCAATTTTAGCCATTTTATTTGTAGGTTTTACACGCCATGGTTTTACTCAATTGAAGTCATTTTATTGTGTGAATTGCACCCGTTTAAGGCAACAGTATTTTAGCCATTTTATCCGAGTGGATTAAATATCTGTGCTTTTGTGCACCTTTTGCGGGCCTGTATTTTAGCCATTTTTTATTTATGTGTATTACACGTCTGTAGGCGATTGTATTTTAGACATTTTAGTGTGTGGATTACGTCTGTTTATTTAGGTGACCGTGTTTTAGCCATTTCAGTGTTTGGATTATACACCCATTTCTAGTGACTGAATTTTAGCCCGTTTATTTGTGTGGTTTACATGTCCGTTTTTGTTTTTCTGTGT
The DNA here is from genome assembly GCA_030674155.1 of Stramonita haemastoma. Classification (NCBI taxonomy): domain Eukaryota; kingdom Metazoa; phylum Mollusca; class Gastropoda; order Neogastropoda; family Muricidae; genus Stramonita; species Stramonita haemastoma. The sequence goes on along the minus strand of CM060317.1, from coordinate 71,397,139 downwards.
GAATTACACATCCATATTTTTCGAGAACTGTACTTTACCTATTTTATTTATGTGAATTACATGTCCATGTTTTTTCATAACATTATTTTAGCCACTTTATTTGTGTGGATTAAATGTCATTATTTTCAAACGACTATTTAAGTCGCTCTAATTGTGTGACTTAAATGCGTTTTTGGATGGCAGTATTTTTCATTTTATTTTTGTGGAGATAAATTGTCAGTGTTTTTAGATGACATACCTCCCCAAAGTCAAAATGCGGCTTCCTTTATGGTCAGCAAAAAATTGGTCAAATACACAAATCTGACCATTGGTGAGCCTCAGAGCTCTAGCTGTGGAAGTGACTGTTTCTCTCTCCTCCCTCACACACAACACACACACACACACACACACACACACACACACACAACACACACACACCACACACTCACACATGCATCTCACACAGGCACATACCACTCAGAAAGACAAAACACAAGTCAGGTGTGTGTGTATGAACCCCCCTCTGTACAAAATCTCACAAAGACAGCTGTCAACAGTTTTGGAAATGAACACTCAGAGGCAAGGGAGGGGGTGTGGTTGTGGTTGTTACAAAGCTTTCTTTTATTTCATTTTATTTCTCCTGCCTCCCAAGACGATGACTGTTGCAAGATGTGTGGCCATGGTTTGATGCGATGTGTTGCAGATGCGTGCCATGGTTTGATGCGAGGTGTTGCAAGATGTGTGGCCGTGGTTTGATACACACTTGTGCTGCCCACCACCCCTTCCATCATGGACAGAAACCATCTGCACACAGAAACATCAGGGACACATTACTCACCACATTACACATAGCATCAGTGACATGTCGGTCACCACGTCGCACATAGCATCAGTGACACGTCAATCATTACATCACACAGCATCATGAAAACAGAGTCACCACATAACACAATGACACATCAGTCAGCACATAACAACACATCAGTCACCACATAACACAATGACACATCAGTCGGCACATAACAACACATCAGTCACCACATAACACAATGACACATCAGTCGGCACATAACAACACATCAGTCACCACATAACACAATGACACATCAGTCGGCACATAACAACACATCAGTCACCACATACCCAGACCTGTGCCCCCCACCCCCCAACTACTACTGACTTTAGAATTTCATGGCAATTTTCAGTATTTTTCACAAAGTTTCAGTGTTTTTGCGTGCTATTTATGACACACTTTTTTTTTAACAGGAAAACATTTGTCTTGTCTATTTCTTGTACTAATGCTTTTTAAAAAAAAAATTCTCTGTTGTTTTTTTCCTCCTCCATTTAATTCGACTGTGCAAGAGATCATCTGCTTTTTGTTTTTCTCATCAACTAGCAAATCAGCATTCTGATCAATGGGGACACTGTTCAACATTGTTTTTGTTTTTAAAAGGAAGATATCAAAATAGGTGTGTGTGTGTGTGTGTGTGTGTGTGTGTGTGTGTGTGTGTGGTGTGTGTGTGTGTGTGGTGTGTGTGTGTGTTAGCAAAAGATAGAGTTAGGGTGACCGTGCATGTGCTTTCATGAATTTGTGTGCATGCCACACACATGTGTGCGTGTGTGTGTGTGTGTGTGTGTGTGTGTGTATGTGTGTGTGTGTGTGTGTGTGTGTGTGTGTGTGTGTGTGTCCCCAGCAACATTCTATACAGAAACACCACTGTATTTTATTGAACTTAATAGGTTTTATAATGAATGTTGTTTTTGATATCATTATGGGATGGGATTATTAGTACTATTACAATTGGTATTATATTGGTTTGATAGTCTAGTTGACTGTGAGCTTTGGGTTTGGGTTTTTTTTCTTATTTAGGGGTTTTTGTTTAATTGTAGAATTGTTTTGTGTATTACTACTATAACTTTTGTTTGATTGTTTGTTTTCTTCCTTCATCTTTGATACCCCCCCCCCCCTTCCTGTCCTTTTCAATTGCTTTTTAGTTATTGTTGTGTTACTGCGCTTAGTGATAATGGCTGATTATATATTATTGTAACATTGTTATTGCCATTGTTGATTCACTAGTCTGATTTTTTGGTTTATGTGATTGGTATTTATTTGTATTTATTGATCTATTCTTTTATATCGAGGATAATGGAATAAGCACTCATGTGCTTTTTTTCATCCAGTCCCCATGTGTATGCAGTTTTGTAAATATTGTCATCTGTTCCCACTGGCACACAATGGCCTACTCTTATGAAAAGCGGAACAGGATTTAATATGTGCATAAGATGTTCTGCATGCGTTCGCACACGTGGCCTCGGTTTATAGTCTCATCCGAAAGACTTTTGGGGGAGAGTGGAGACAGCACTGATGTTAACTCCAGGGGAAAAATCCCCTCAACCAGGAGTTGAACTCAGGTCGTCAAATTACGAGCGCAATGTTCTGATCATTATGCTATCCCGTCCCCATATGGTATGGATACAAACTTTTAGGTGTTTTGTTCCTGGTTTTTTTTATTTATTTGTTTTTGATTTTTGATTTTTTTTTCTAAAGGATGAACATAAAAGCATGGATAATATTGTATCTTGGTATAACTTGTTTGACATTTTTTTATGTTTCTAAAGTAATTTAATTTTAATCTTAGTGCGTGTATGTGTGCGCATGTATGTACTTGTGTGTGTGTGTGTGTGTGTGTGTGTGTGTGTGTGTGTGTGTGTGTATGTGCGTGTGCGTGTGTATTTGTGCATGTGTGTGTGAGTGTGAGTGTGTGGAAGGGGGAGGGGGGAGGGGAGGGCGTGAGTGTGTTTTACAGCACATTGAGTGACAGTGGTATGTACAGCACTTACTTGTCCTGTAGATTTCTGTTCAGCAAGTCCTGTCTCCTCTCTGTGCACAGTCTTCAGCTGTCTGCATGTGCCAACCCTGTGACCACACAATAAACACTTTAGTCACTGACAATGCAGCACACACACACACACACACACAAACACACACACACACACACACACACACACACACACACAACACACACACACACCACAAACACATACACACAAAGTTTCTCTAATGTTCCTGCAAGTAGAAAGCTGCTACGTTGAAGACTAAATGAACACCACACTGACATGTGCATACATAACCAAATGAACACAACACTCACATAACTCAGTAAATCTCCCCCCCCCCTTCCCTTTCGAGTAGCTATTTGTGTTGGTTAGTAAAAACATGACCAACACAAAGGGAGTAACAGTGGATTGGTGACATGCCTTAAGGTGGGAAAAAAAATAGCCAACCTCTGACCTTCTCACCTTTCATCTTCCAGTGACAGGTAAATACAAAGACATGTCAACACACACACACACACACACACACACACACACACACACACAGACGCACACACACACACGCACACACACGCACACACACACACACAGTGCACTTAACTTGTGCTGGAGATGGCACCCTCCTGTCCTGATCCCTTCAGCCTGTGTTATCTTGGTTCACAGCACTGTAACACACAGCAGTGAAGATGTAGAAACAACAGCTACTTCACTACACGGATGAAGCACACCCACCTACATCTCCCCCCCCCCCCCACCTAACCTCCCCCCCCCCCCCCCCCCCTCCACACACACATACACACTATTTTAAATTTAACAACTATGGAAAGGAGAAAAGCAAAAAGTCATTCGGATGAGACCGTAAACCAAGACCCGTGTGCGAACGCATGCAGAACATCTTGCGCACATGCTAAAACCCCGTTCCACCTTTTGAAAGAGCAGGCCATGGTGTGCCGGTAGGAGCAGATGAAAAAATTATATTTTTATATTTTTTATACCTTATATCTTATACCACTTTATGTCACAGCAGATTTCTCTGCATGAAATTCGGGCTGCTCTCCCCGGGGAGAGTGCGTCGCCACAAGTGCAGCTCCTACCCATAATTTTTTTTTCCACCGGGATGGTGTCTAAACACGACACCTGTGTGCATGCTGGGTTTTTTTTTATTTTGTCATCCGCTCCTACCGGTACACGATGGCCTGCTCTTCCGAAAGGCGGAACGGGGTTTTAACGTGTGCGCAAGATGTTCTGCATGCGTTCACACACAGAGCCTCAGTTTATAGTCTCATCTGAATGACAAAAAAACAACAACAACAGGTGTCGTGTTTAGACACCGTCCCCAAGGAAAAATCAGGGAGTTGGAGTCCCCAGGGCGGCTCAGGCTGTATATATAAAAAAAATAAAAAAATAATAGGTAGGCGCTGCATTTGTGGTGGCACGCTGTCCCGGGGAGAGCAGCCCGAATTTCACACAGAGAAATCTACTGTCACATATAGTGGTATTAAAAAATTTAAGATAGTTGACCTAACAATATTTCGACTTGATTTTCTCCCGTTTTAAAAAAAAAAAATCTCTTTCTTTTAACATTTAAAAAGTTTTATCATGAATGTTGTTTTGTGATGTTTTTAGTGATGGGATTATCAGTACTATCATAATTGTTATTTTTCTTGTTTGGTAGTCTAGTTGACTGTGTGCTTTGTTTTTCTTTTTTTATTTTATGTACGGGTTCTTATTTGCTTGTGAAAGTGGTTTTTTGTATTACCATTACTTTGTTTGTTTGATTCTTTGTGGTCTAACCCTCTCCCTGCACATTCTTTTTCAATCGCTTTTTTAGTTACTGTTGTATTATTGCACTTAGTGGTGATAGGTGATTATCATATTATTGTAACAATATTATTATTATTATTGATTCTGTACTCTCGAGTTTTTGGTTTGCTTGATTGTTATGGTATGGATATAGTTTTTTGGACATTTTGTTGCTGTTTTTCATTTTGCTTTTTGTTTTATATTCTTTTATGAAGCATGATATTGTAACCTGATATAACTTGTTTGTTTGACATTTCTGATGTTTCTAAAATAATTTCTTTTGAATCTCAGTGAATGCATGTGATTTTTAATTATCTAGATAGATAGAAATCTTTCTTTAAGTGGGTGACACTGCTCTTGAGATGACCTACTCTCCCTGGGGAGAACACCCCGATTTCCAAGCAGAGAACTCTGCATTGACTGACAGTGGTATGTACACCACTCACCTGCCCTGTAGATCCCCATTCAGCAAATCATGTCTCCTCTCTCTGTGCACAGTCTTCAGCTGTCTCCATGTGCCAACCCTGCGACCAAACAACAAACACTTTAGTCACTGATAAGTAAGTATACACACACACACACACACACACACACACACACACACACACACACACACACACACACACACATATGCAAGAAACAAAATTACTCTCCTATTCCTGCATGCAGAAAGATGGTAATTTGGAGACTAAATTAACACCACACTCACATATGCATACCTAACTGAATCAACACTATACTCGCTTGTATACACCTAACTAAATGAACACACCACTCACATAACAAATTCAGTAAATCCACCCCCACACCCCCACCCCCCCCAGGACTGGCCATTTGTGTTGGTTAGTAAAAATATGACCAACAAAAAGGAAGAGAGTTAATTAGTGACATTGACATGCTCATAGATTGGGTGAAAATAGCCAGCCTTTGACCTTCTCACCTTTCATCCTCCAGTCACAGGTAAAGACAAAGACATGACAACACACCAAACCACACACACACACACACACACACACACACACACACACACACACACACCACACACCAAACACACACAAACACACACAAACACACACACACAGTGCACTTAACTTCTGATGGTCATGGCAGTCCTGATCCCTTCGGTCTTGGTTTACCAGCCCTGTGACACAAAGCAGTGAAGATGTAGAAAATACAGCTACCTCACTACATGGATAATTAATTTTATTTTATTTATATATTTTATTTTATACCCCTTCATGTCACAGCAGATTTCTCTGCATGAAATACGGGCTGCTCTCCCCGGGGATGAGCGCGTCACCACAAGTATAGCCTCTACCCTTTTTTTTTTTCCACAGGGATGGTGTCTAAACATGACACCTGTGTGCATGCTGGTTTTTTTAAAAATAACTTTGTCAACCGCTCCTACCGGCACACAATGGCCTGCTATTCTGAAAGGCAGAACGGGTTTTAATGTGCATGCAAGATGTTCTGCGTGCGTTCACACATGGGGTATCGGTTTTATAGTCTCATCCGAATGACTTTGACATACAGTTCAATTTTTTCGTCAAACTGGGAAGAAAGGGCGAGGCTGGGTACAAACCCAGAAACTCACGGTTTACATATTGGCAGGCGAATGTCTTAACCATCCTGCCACCTTCCTTCCTTCCTAATACATACCCACACATACACACAAACACATGCACACACAGAGAAACAGGCAAAAACACACACACAGATGGGATTGGGGGGGGGGGGGGGGGGGCGGGATGGGATAGCCTAGTGGTCAGAACATTGCGCTCGCATTTTGATGACCAAAGTTCAATTCCTGTTCAAGGGGATTTTTCCCCTGGAGTTAACATCAGTGCTGACTCCACTCTCCCCAAAAGTCCAGATGAGACTATAAACCGAGGCCCGTGTGTGAACGTATGCAGAACACCTTGCGCACATGTTAAATCCTGTTCTGCTTTTCATAAGAGTGGCCCATTGTGTGCCGGTGGGAATAGATGACAAAATTTACAAAACTGCATACACACGGGGACTGGATGTAAAAAAGCACATGAGTGCTTAATCCATTATCCTCGATATAAAAGAATAAAATATATATATAAAAAACATGTTTCTCCCCTGGGAGAACACCCTGGATTCCAAGCAGAGAACTCTGCATTGACTGACAGTGGTATGTACAGCACTCACCTGCCCTGTAGATCTCCATTCAGCAAGTCCTGTCTCCTCTCTCTCTGCACAGTCTTCAGCTGTCTGCATGTGCCAACCCTGTGACAACACAATAAACACTTTAATCACTGATAAGTCAGTACACACACACACACACACACACACACACACACACACACACACACACACACACACACACGCAAGAAACAAAATCCTCTCATATTCCTGCACACAGAAAGATGCTAATCTGGAGACTAAATGAACACCACACTCACATGTGCATACCTAACTGAATCAATGCCATACTCACTTGTTTACGCCTAACTAAATGAACACAACACTCACATAACAAATTCAGTAAATCCATCCCCCCCTCGACTGGCCATTTGTGTTGGTTAGTAAAACATATGACCAACAAAAAGGAAGAGAGTTAATTAGTGACATTGACATGCTCATAGATTGGGTGAAAATAGCCAGCCTTTGACCTTCTCACCTTTCACCCTCCAGTCACAGGTAAAGACAAAGACATGACAACACACACACACACACACACACACACACACACACACACACACACACACACACAACACACACACACACACACACACACACACACACAGTACACTTAACTTGTGATGGAGATGGCAGTCCTGATCCCTTCAGTCTTGGTTCACAAGCCCTGTAACACAAAGCAGTGAAGACGTAGAAAATACAGCTACTTCACTACATGGATGTAACACACACACCACACACACACACACACACACACACACACACACACACACACACACACATACACATGGGATGGGATAGCCTAGTGGTCAGAACATTGTGCTCACAATTTGATCACCCAGGTTCGATTCCCGTTAGAGGGGATTTTTCCCCTGGAGTTAACATCAGTCCTAACTCCACTCTCCCCAAAAGTCCTTCAGATGAGACTTTAAACCGAGGCCCATGTGCGAACGCTCACAGAATGTCTTGCATATACGTTAAATCCTGTTCCGCTTTTCATAAGAGTAGGCCATTATGTGCCGGTGGGAACAGATGACAAAATTGACAAAACTGCATATACACGGGGACTGGATGTAAAAAAGCACAAGTGCTTATTCCATTATCCTCGATATAAAAGAATAAATAAAATTTTAAAAAATAAATAAATAAAATAAACACACACACACACACACTTCAGTTACCTAGCAGAAATGTGGCAGTCACCAGATTTGTGTTCTTTCAGGTCTTCTGCCTTCTTGGTTCAGCAGCCCTGGGAATGCAAAAAGAAAAACAACCCATCATTAGACTAGTGCAGTATCTGTACATAGATATATATATATATATACATGTATGCAACTTTACCTTACCTCCCTTATCAACAAGCAATACAGCAAAAAAGAACACATTACAATGCAATACAACATCATATAATGAACCACACTACGCTACACTGCATTACATTACACTACACTAAACGGCATTACACTACATTACATTAAACTATATTAAACTACATTACACTACGCTACAATACAATACACTACATTACACTATACTACACTACATTACACTAAACCAAACTATACTACAATACACTACACTACAATTTTCTCAAGAACACTTAACTTTGAAGGCAGGCCAGCCTCTGGACCCTAGTTCTGTGGCTGTCTGTCAAACAAGAGAAAAACACAAATGAAAACACAAACATTCACTACTTGTAAAAGGTCAATCAAAAAATGTCTATAAAGCAAACCAACTACCTCCTCTCCCCCCCCCCCCCCCCCCTGCCCCCATACACAAACAACTTCAGTTACCTTCTGTTATCCTGCACGCAAATGTATGACATTTTGAAACATCAACCCTGCAAACACACACATACAATAATGTTGATGCCAAGTTTAATTAAACAATGTATGCAGCACCCTGTCCACCAAAGAAACACACACACACACATACACACATACATACACACACCACACACACACAAACTACACACACACACACACACACACACACACACACACACACACACACACACACACACACACACGCACGCACGCACACACACACAATAATTACCTCTGCCAAAGTCCCGACTGTCTTCCTACCAGTCCTGTTCTCCACTGTCTGTATACACCAACCTACCAACTCACAGAATGAACATGTATGTACACTGTCTGTATACACCAACCTACCAACTCAACAAATGAACATGTATGTACACAATTTCCAAAACAAAATTTAAAGCATTACCCCCCCACCCCCGATGTCTTCAGCTTCCGATTACGCTAGTCTTGTTTAAAAATTAAATCAGTTAAAAATCATGTACACTCTCATAACTAATGCAGAAATATAGTTTGTGGCCTAAAAGTAATTTCTGGTACAAGATATTGAATTTTTTCACCCAAAACTGCCAGCTTCCCAACAAGAACAAGTGTTGTGACATAATGGAGGAAAAATCAGAAAAGTGCTAAAACAGCGACGTAGGCAACGTTTGTGCAAATGCGCACTGTGCACATGTTCTGGGAAAGAGGGGTTCTCTCCCTTAACATTGGGATAGTGCTAAAGTGTCCAAGAAAAAATGAACACACACAAAAATAAAACTAAGGAAAGAAACACACAAAAATAGAAACACAAAAAATAAACTACTTCAAACGTGTCAATTGTAAAGATTTCTGTACAATAAAACTACCTCCTCATTTCACTCTCACTTAAACACACGCACGCACGCAAAAACGCACACACACACACACACCACTTACCAAATAAAAATGTGCCAGTCACCGATTGTCTGACTGCCTTGGATAGAAACTGGAAATACAACAGAAACCAACATGAGAAGATGTGATGTCACTCCCCCCCTCCCTCCAACACCCCTCCACATCCATACACCCACCCACACCCCACACACACAACACATACACCACACCCCACCCACACACCCCCCACATACCACTCACACAAACACACTCCCACCCACACCTACAGTAATTACCTCTGCCACAGTCCTGATGATTTCCTCCAAGTCCAATCCTCCACTGTCTCCACACACCAACCTTGCAACTCACAGAGTGAACATGGATGTACACAGTGTTCACAACAACATTTACACCATCATCATACCCCTTCCACCTCCCCCCCCCCCCCCCCCTCCCTCCACTCAGATGTCTTCAGCTTTTTCATCCACCAGCTATGTTAAAACCCTGGTCGCACAAATCCCGGAATATACCGGGAACATGTGGTCCAGTGTGTCTGGCGGCTCCCGGAATATTCCAGGATGATGTCGGTGATCGTAATTGAAGGCTCACATGCAGTTTCTGTACATAGATATATATATGTATGCAACTATATCTTACCTCCCCCTTCCAACAACAGTACAGCAAAAAAGAACACATTACAATGCAATACAACATCATATAATGAACTACACTACACTACACTGCATTACATTACACTACACTAAACTGCATTACACTACATTACTTTAAACTATATTAAACTACATTACACTATGCTACAATACAATACACTACATTACACTATACTACACTACGCTACACTACACTAAACCAAACTATACTACAATACACTACACTACAATACACTACAATTATCTCAAGAGCACTTAACTTTGAAGGCAGGCCAGCTTCTGGACCTTATTTCTCTGTCTGTCTGTGGCTGTCTGTAAAACAACAGAAAAACACAAATGAAAACACAAACATGCGTTACTTTTAAAATGTGAATTAAAAAAATGTCTATAGAGCAGACCAACTACCTCTTCTTCCCCCCCCCCCTCCCCCCCCCCGTACACAAACAAACAACTTCAGTTACCTTCTGTTATCCTGCATGCAAATGTATGTTAAAGTTAAAGTCTGTCCCAAGCCTAAGGCTCATCAGGCCGGTGCTTATCCCGGTTTCTGTGGCGTTAAGCGACTGAGAGTCATAGACTCCCCCCTGGATAAGACGCCAGTCTATCGCAGGGTTAACTCCCAACACAAGGTTGGTACCCCCTTTTACACCTGGGTGGGTGAGAAAATAGCCGTAAAGTGCCTTTTCCAAGGGCACAACACCATAGCCGAAAGCTGGGATCAAACCCGCAACCTTTAGATTACGAGTCCAAAGCCCTAACCACAAGACTACAGCGGCGGCTCGACTGCCTTGGATAGAAACCTGGAAATATAACAGAAACCAACATAGAAGAATGTGATGTCAAACCAACATGAGAAGAATGTGATGTCACTCTCCACCCCACCCCCCCCCCAGAACATCCCTCCGCAGCCACAACCCACCCACACCAATCCACACACACACATACACATACACACAACCCCCGACATCCCCCCCACACACACACACTCCCACACCTACAGTAATTACCTCTGCCACAGTCCTGACTGTCTTCCTCCCAGGCCTGTCCTCCACTGTCTCCACACACCAACCTTGCAACTCACAGAGTGAACATGGATGTACACAGTGTTCACAACAACATTTACACCATCATCAAGTCCCTACAACCTTCTTCCCCCCTCCCCCTCCCTCCCCCCCCCTCCTAAAATGTGTCTTCAGCTTTTCATGCACCAGCTATGTAAAAAAAAACCCAACTATATTTGTACTAGCCGCCGCCGTAGCCTAGTGGTTAGGGCGTTGGATTCGTAATCTAAAGGTTGCTGGTTCGATCCCAGCTTTCGGCTATGACGCTGTGCCCTTGGAAAAGGCACTTTACGGCAATTTTCTCATCCCACCCAGGTGTAAAAGGGGTACCAACTTTGTGTTGGGGGTTAACCCTGCGATAGACTGGCGTCCTATCCAGGGGGAATCTATGACTCTCAGTCGCTTAACACCACAGAAACCGGGATAAGCACCGCCTGATGAGCCTTAGGCTCGGGACAGACTTTAACTTATATTTGTACTAATATGCATAATCACACACATACACATATACGCACGCACACACACACGCACACACACACACACACTTACGTATGCACGCGCGAGTGCGCACACACACACACACACAAGGTGTGTAAAGGTGAGAAGGTGGCAGGATGGTTAAGACGTTCGCCTGCCAATATGAAAACCGTGAATTTTGGGGTTCATACCCAGCATCACCCTTTTGTTCCCAGTTTGACGAAAAAATCGAACACAATGTCAAAGTCATTCGATGAGACTATAAACCAAGACCCGTGTGTGAACCCACGCAGAACATCTTGCGCACACGTTAAAACCCCGTTCCGCCTTTCGGAAAAGCAGACCATTGTGTGCCAGTAGGAGCGGATGACAAAATTATTTTTTAAAAACCAGCATGCACACAGGTGTGTTTAGACACCATCCCTGAGTGGAAAAAAAAAAAAAGGGTAGAGGCGCTGCACTTGTGGTGACGCGCTCTCCCCAAGGAGAGCAGCCCGAATTTCACGCCGAGAAATCTGCTGTGGCATAAAGTGGTATAAAATAAACACACACACACACACAACACATACAGGATTGGTGGTCTAGGTGGTAACGCGCCTTGCCTAGAAAGCAAAAAGTTCGGGTCGAGTGTGCGGTGGTTTGTACCCTTCTGGGGACCCAAAACTTTTTCCCCATCCATTAGACCCTGAGTGGTGGTCTGGGTGCTAGTCTTTCGGATGAGACGATAAACCAAGGTTCTGTGTGTTACACATCACTATTTAGTGTACATAAAAGAACCCATGGCAACAAGGGGGTTGACCTTGGCAAAATTCTTTAGAAAAAAGCTACTCTAATAGGGAAACAAATACAGCTGCATACAGGAAGAAGAAAAAAAAATGGGTAGGCGCTGCACTTGTGGCGACGTGCTCTCCCGGGAAGAGCAGCCCGAATTTCACACAGAAAAATCTGCTGTGACATAAAGTGGTAAAAAATACAAAAAAAACCCAAAAAACAAAAATACACACAACACTTACCAAACAAAAATGTGACAGCCACCGGATTGTCTGATTGCCTTGGATAGAAACCTGGGAATACAACAGAAACTAACATGAGAAGATGTGATGTCATTCTCCCCCCCCCCCCCCCCCCACCCTACCAACACCCCTCCACATCCATACCCACCTACACCCACACACCCCCACACACATACACACAACCCCCGACACCCACCCCCTACACACACACACACAAACACTCTCCCACCCACACCCACACCTACAGTAATTACCTCTGCCACAGTCCTGACTGTCTTCCTCCCAATCCTGTCCTCCACTGTCTCCACACACCAACCCTGCAACTCACAGAGTGAACACGGATGTACACAGTGTTCATACAACATTTACACTATCATTATGCCCCTGCCATGTTTATTTATTTTAAAATAAGAAAAAGGATCAGTTACTTTTGTACATAATTATCAGCTATTTTTTGTATGGCATTATTATTGTAAAATCACTATTTTTGTTAAGTATTATCAGCTATTTTTGTATGACATTATTATTGTAAGATCAGCTATTTTGTTCAGTATTATCAGCTATTTTTGTATGACATTATTATTGTAAGGTCAGCTATTTTTGTACAGCATTGTCAGCTATTTTTGTACAGCATTATATTGTAAGGTCAGCTATTTTTGTACAGCATTGTCAGCTATTTTTGTACAGCATTATTATTGTAAGGTCAGCTATTTTTGTACAGCATTGTCAGCTATTTTTGTACAGCATTATTATTGTAAATCAGCTATTTTTGTACAGCATTATTTCTACACATATGCTAATCTAACACTCACCTCACAGGCAGACTCCAGCCTCAACTGTCCCTTCCCATTGTCTTCACATGTCTACCAATTCACCAGACCTGTGACATGAAAAACAGAAATTACACCACTTACCAAATTAAAAAAATGCCAGCTAACCGATTGTCTGATTGCCTTGGATAGAAACCTGGAAATACAACAGAAACCAACATGAGAAGATGTGATGTCACTCCTCCCCCCCCCCCAACATCCCTCCACAGCCACACCACACACACCCACACCCATCCACACCCACATCCACCACCACCCCCACACACACACACACACACACCCGACCCCCCCCCCCCCACACACACACACTACACACAAACCCCTACCCCCCCACACACACACACACCAAACACACTCCCACCCACACCCACACCTACAGTAATTACCTCTGCCACAGTCCTGACTGTCTTCCTCCCAGTCCTGTCCTCCACTGTCTCCACACACCAACCTTGCAACTCACAGAGTGAACATGGATGTACACAGTGTTCACAACAACATTTACACCATCATCATGCTCTTTCTGCCTTTTTCTCCCCAAAAGTCTTTCAAATGAGACTATAAACCGAGCCCATGTGCGAACGCACGCAGAATATCTTGTACACACGTTAAATTATGTTCCGCTTTTCGTAAGAGTAAGCCATCGTGTGTTGTGGGAACAGATGACAGAATTTACAAAACTGCATACACATGGGGACTAGATGTAAAAAAGCACATGAGTACTTATTCCATTATCCTCAAAAAAAAAAAAAAAAATAAAATAAAATAAATACACACACACACACACACACACACAACACACACACACACACCACTTACCAAACAAAAATGTGCCAGCTACCTGATTGACTGCCTTGGACAGAAACCTGGAAATACAACAGAAACCAACATGACAAGATGAGACGTTATTCTCTCTCCCCCCCCCCACCCCCCCACCAACACCCCTCCACATCCATACCCACCTACACCCACACACCTGCACACTCCCACACACACCACACAACCCCAACACCCCCCCCCCACACACACACACACACACAAACCTCCCCACCCACACCTACAGTAATTACCTCTGCCACAGTCCTGACTGTCTTCCTCCCAGTGTCTGTCCTCCACTGTCTCCACACACCAACCTTGCAACTCACAGAGTGAACATGGATGTACACAGTGTTCACAACAACATTTACACCATCATGCTCTTTCTGCCTTCTTCTCCCCAAAAGTCTTTCAAATGAGACTATAAACCGAGGCTGAAAAAAAGGCCCATGTGCAAACGTACACAGAACGTCTTGCGCACATGTTAAATTTTGTTCCGCTTTTTGTAAGAGTAGGCCATTGTGTGCCGTTGGAAATGGATGACAGAATTTACAAAACTGCATATATATGGGGACTGGATGTAAAAAAAAAAAGGCACGTGAGTGCTTATTCCATTATCCTCAAAATAAGATAAAAAATAGATAAAAATAAAAAAAAACACACACACCACCACTTACCAAACAAAAATGTGCCAGCCACCTGATTGCCTGACTTGCCTTGGATAGAAACCTGGAAATACAACAGAAACCAACATAGAAGAAGAATCATCCCCACCATCCAACACCCACCAACCCACCCCACACACCTCACAACACCCACACACACACACACACACACACACACACACACACACACACACACACACACACACACACACAACCAAACACACACACACACACACACACACACACAACCACACAACACCCACATCACACACTGACAACCAAACTAAACAATCACAAAACATTCAATAACACACCCCACCACACCACCACCAATATACTTACCTTGTGCCAGAGTACTGTATTGTACTTACCATTTACAGTAACTGGTCACCACAAACTTGCACTTCCAACTACACAGAAATGAACACTGTCTATGACAATACAAAGACTATCCCATGAAACATTGCAATCAAATTGACACCTTGTCCCTCCCCTTACCTCAGATGCTCATTCCCCATTCTTGATGCATAGAGTCATGCTGAAATCAGAAATTCCACTTTTTGCTTTTTGTAGATACCATTTGTCAACAATGAAAATATTCACAAGCAAACACTGCACTGTACACACACACACACACACGCACACACCGCCAGGCACACACAAACACACAAGACGGAATAGCACCATTCAAAACATTCAATCACAATCTACGACCAGATATGACCCATTAACACCTAAGTACATCACAACACTCCACCCCCAAAAATCTAAAACTAAAAACTGAGTCACACAAAGCATCAAACACTTGCCCACATGTTAAAACCTGCCCTTGAAAATAACACCAATATGCACATAGAACAGATGAACAAATACAAACACTGCATACACATGGCACTGGACAACACACACACACACAACGCATGCACCACACACACACACCACACACACACACACACACACACTCACAAACACAACACCACAAACACAACCACAACAACACAACACACAACAAAACACACACAGTCACACACAACACTACACACACACATACACACACACACACACACAACACACACAACACACACACATACACCCGCCACACAAAACAAGTGTGAACACATAAAAACAACACACAGACACGACATTGACACAATCACTCATCATATCCACTGTGGAAACATGATCAGTTTGTGACACTTGTCCACTGTGACAGTGATTGTGACACTTGTCCTGGTGACAGTATATCATGGTGACACTTGTCCACTGTACAGATATCGTGACACTTGTCCACTGGTGACAGTATATCTGGTGACACTTGTCCACTGGTGACAGTATATCTGGTGACACTTGTCCACTGGTGACAGTGTATCTGGTGACACTTGTCCACTGGTGATGGCTAAATGTATCTGATGTTCCCTAGTTTCTTGCAGTGGAACTGTGTGTCCGTGGCTTGGAATCTTTTTCTCCATGTGCTGTCAGGGATCCATGTCTGACATGTATGGAGGAAGCTGAATGCACACAGCAGATCACACCCACTCCTGTCTGATGTGTCACAGCAGATCACACCCACTCCTGTCTGATGTTCACAGCAGATCACACCACTCCTGTCTGATGCATCATAGCACTCACTTCTGAAGACTTCAATACAACTCTAGCGGCTGAAGTGACTTTAAAATAAAATCAGAAAATCACCCAAAAAAAAATCATAAAAATCTTGCAGACAAGGTTCAGTCAAAGCTGATGTGTAGAAAACCTTGGACCTCACACTGACCATTTTGAATCTATCCAGGATATTGACATGTGTCTACTTTGAACAAGGGCAGAACTAGCACTGTACTTATGCTGGTTGCTATTCTTGGCCATACTCAAGCTCTGGCATGTCCCCTCCTAAAGACAGACATGTGATTTTACCATGTTACCTTACACTCCTTTCAAAATCACTAGCAAAAAATTAATCAAACAAAAACGGAGTCTTCGACGTTTGAGTTTACCATTTTTCACAGATGTCACCACATGAGCAACACCCTACAACGTTATACCATGTCTGCCAAGAAAATTGTGTTCTTTCGAAAAAGGCACTTTTGTTCTTTTGAAAATGCACTTGTGTTCTTTTGAAAAATGCACTTGTGTTCTTTTCAGAAATGCACTTGTGTTCTTTCGAGAAATGCACTTGTTTTTTTTCGAAAAATTCACTTGTGTTCTTTCGAAAAAATGCACTTGTGTTGTCATCTGCATGCTGTTGATTGTAACTAACTGTGATGGTGATGTGTGTTGTGTGTTGTTTTTAAAGATGAAGACATGCTGTTGGACACTATCCTGTGTCTCATCCTGTGTTTGTTTTTAAAGCTGAAGACTTTCTGTTGAACACTGTCCTGTGTTTCATCCTGTGTTGTTTTAAAGCTGAAGACTTTCTGTTGAACACTGTCCTGTGTTTCATCCTGTGTTGTTTTAAAGCTGAAGACTTTCTGTTGAACACTGTCCTGTGTATCCTCCTTGTGTTGTGTGTTGCAGGATGTGACTTGGGCCACTTGCACAGTGTGACAGCAGATCCTGAATACAGCAGTGCAGGGTCAACCTGGCCACCCCCCCCCCCCCCCCTCCTCTCTGCAGGTGGTGGACTGCTGCATGCTGACCGTGTTGGTGTCGTCCATACCATCAGCCATACCTGGCTGCCCTGCCCTCTACCCAACATGTCGCTGTAGGCTTCCTTCCTCTGTCTATCTGCATAGACAATGGCTAGCCTTCTTTCCCTTCAGTCGCTGGACAACGTCTGTCTTGGCTGAGGAGTTGTGGAAGGAAGGAAGGAGACTTGTCCACACTTGGAGGCTCCACATCATTTTCTTTCTGGGTGGATTTCCACAACAGTTTCTGGATATGCCCTCAAGGCGGCAGAGGCTTTCCATCAGGGTAGTTCCCCCCCCCCCCCCTCCTAACTGAAAACTGCCTCCCAGTAACCACTTTCCCAGGCTAACAAGTTCCTCCCCCTCCCCAAAAAACTGCTTTTCCAAGCTAACAAGATATTGCTCTCCCCTCCCCCCTTCCGAAAACTGCCTTCCCAGGCTAACCAGTTCTCTTATTAGTGAAAAAAGTCCTGCTGGGTACAGAGGCCAAGCTACACAGGGAGGACATGAGTTGGGCTTTGGTTTTCTGGGGCTGCTAGAGACACAGGCCCTAAGGAGCACTTTCTAAGCAGTTGCAGCTTATCCCCACTCCCTCCCACTCCCTGGCTATGACCACCTTTGGCAACCACCAGCCACAACAGATGACTGGCTGTTTAAACAGGGTGCAGCATGTTCTGAAGGACCCTCAAGGAGACAGAAGCAGTACCAGCACATGTGTACACACACACACACACACACACACACACACACACACACACACACACACACACACACACACACACACAATCAACACACCACTCACTCACTCACTAATTCTCTCTTCTCTCCCCCCCCCCTCCTCTCTCTCTCTCTACATCACGATGTAGTAATACATTAGACATAATACAACCATTACTACTTCTGCTATTATTACATTTTAATACTAATGCTACTGCTACAGCTACAACTACTATTACCACTACTAATACTGCTCTACTCACTCAAACACACACACACACACACACACACACACACACACACACACACACACACACACACACACACTACTCACTCCCTCACTATCACTTTTCCCCTATATTCTATGACTGTATCCATATTCTCCTAATTCACAATAAACACACAAAGGACAGGGGTGGGGTTAGACAGGATGGCAGAAAGAAAGGAGAGAGAAACTCAGGAAGAACTGGAGAGCCACAGACACACTGCAGACCTGTCCTTAGTACAGTCAGTCACACACGGTGCTGGAAAAAGGAACACTGTGAAAACTTTGCAAAACACAACCATGTCAAGACCGCAGTCTATACTGAAGAGATTTCCCAAAGAAGCACAAAGAAGAAAACTTTCCCATAAACTGGAGCAGAAAACATAAAACTCAGAAAGTTTAACTTTCAAAGATGAGATGATATCTGCGGTATGAAGCCAATGTGTGTACACAACAAATGGAGTGACAATTCTAAGGTGACAGGAAATGTGGAGAATAGTCAGGACGACACAAATCATCAACACTCTCATACGAGATGACAGTCAACCTTTCAAAGCAACATGTCTACCACAAAAAAGGGGGAAAATCTGGAAAGATTCCCTGTCTTCTGACCACTCAACAAACAGAAGAAATACTCTAAAGAGCTGGCCACCTGTATCATGGACACTAACTTGGGCTTCCCTGTACCAAGGCTTTGTATTTCAGGAAATTTACAGGTAAATACATTTATCCTCTTACTGCCGTAAAAAAAAAGTATATTGGAAAACCAGTCTGAATCAAGAAGGACAATAAACTGAAGGACAGATAGTGAGTAAAACACTAACAGCTGGAAGTAAATACAATAAAATAAATAAAACAATTGTTCATACAATAAAATAAATACAACTTTTGAAAAGTCACAGAGACCTGGTCTCTTTGAAATGTCACCTTCCCCAGCTGTGTCTACAGGTCATTTCACCAGCTACCAACCTTGTCTCCAAAGATTTTTAACCTGAAATAATCAGGAGCTAACAACCCCCACGCCATCCCCCACCCCAAAAAAACAAAATCTCCACTAATATGTTATTGAATGCGTTCATGTTTCTTAACACTCTTTATCATCTACTAGTATGTTCGTTTATTAACACTCTTTATCATCTACGAGTATGTTCGTTTATTAACACACTTTATCATCTACTAGTATGCTGTTGAATGTTTTCCTGTTTCTAAACACTCTTTATCATCTACTCGTTTTGACTCCTTTCTGTGAGGTCTTCTGCTGACTGAACACAGAACCATACCAAGCCACAGTGTGCACCATCTGACCCTGAGGTCACCCACCATAACACCTGTCTGATAACTCACATCTATTCCAAACATTCCCTCTTGACAAAATAACTTTTTTAAACACTTGAGTTTGGCAACAAAAAAGAGAGAGAGAGAACATAAGGCTAAACAGACTGTATCCATCAGTGACTAATGAATAATTGTATTCTTTGAACTCTTCAGAGAAAAGATAGAGCAGCCTAATGTAAGATGGATAAAAGAAAAGAGTAGAAATTTCCTGAGCGGTACACAGTCCTGTTTCTAGGTCTACAGTGCTACATGGTCATGTACCTAGAGCTGTTTAAACACTGCAGAATCACCTACCTGACGTCACACTACCAATCCTAGTCAGTCACTGAGGTACAGCTTCATGTCCACTGTGTGTAGTATTACTATTAAACCAGTCAATCAGGCAGTATGGCTGTGACTTTCAAGGGAATAAAGACCAAATTCAACAACATCTTTAGCGCCACATGTCAAACAAGTTCGTCTTTTTCTCTTCACTTCTGCAGTCAAATGTGTTTATGTTTAAATTACCTTTTTGGACAGACATTTTCTTGAAGAAAAGACAATTTTGATGGCAAAGGGAGCTAATCCATCATAATCTATCACAAGATATACCTTTTATCTACATGTTTTAGAATGTGGCCACGTAGCTGGAAGAGGGAAAACTGACTATGGTTAAAGGAATGTCCAGTTTGGCTTTATCAGGGGAATCTTGTGCAATGATGGGGAGGCCAGGCACGGCTGAGACTACAAACTTTTTTTCTAGAAAAAGAAAATGGATCACCCAAAGAAGATCAGAAGACCACTTTTGCTTTCAAACTTCTCACTGAAAGATGATGATAGTTGTCAGTAAAAAAGAATTATGATCACCAGAAAAATAGAGAACTTGGAGTGAACAGGTAAAAACATGATTTCAAACTCTGATAAGAAAATGAATTCTTTATGGAAAAGCCAACAAACAGGAAATCCAACTTGCAGGTGACTGACTCTCCTGATGAACACTCAGTTCTGCACACATCTTCTACAAAAGCTGAACTTGCACATGTATAGAGGACATGCAGCTAACAGAAAGATTGTGTTTTCCACCTGGCAGTATGTCAGTTCAGGCACACATAGGGTATATGTGATGTGTTTTGTGTGTGTGTGTACATGCACGCATGCATGTATGCGCATGCATGTCCCTCTTTATTTCCCTCACTCAAACTCCCCTCCTACTCTTTGTGCAAACGATACTGCATATGAATGCAGTTTTTTTTATGGATGGACACATACGTGTATGTATGTACCCATGCTTCAGTGCATTTTCTCTGTGTGTCTGTCTGCACATGTATGCACGCGAGTGTGCGAGTATTCCTTGTTGTATGGTCAAATGTTCTTGGTGAGAAATCAAAGTCTCATCCAATGTTTTCCAGCAAATACAATTTTACCTGGAAAAAACGTAAATTTATGCTCAAAGCAAATGACAAAAAAAAACAACCCCGGTGATGAACACACACCAACAAAGACCCTCCAGCACCACAGGATCACCCCCTCAGAACTATCAAACAAGGACCACAAACCCACCCCTCAAGGCATCGTAAGTCCATCCCCCCCACCACCCCCCTAAAGAATCAACAAAGTTGTGTGTGTGTGTTTGTTGTGTGTGTTTGTGTGTGTGTGTGTGTTTTTGCATGTGTTTGTGTGTATTCATGCAGTATGTGCGCGTGTGTGCATGTGATTGTGTGTATTTATGTAGTATGTGTGCTTGTGCTTGTGCGTGTTCATGCTTGCATGTGCATGACACGACCCCAAATGTTTCCCAATAGCCTCAGGCCAGGCGCCATTTCCTAAGAGCACGACAGGAGCTTTCTCGAGCCTTAGTGTTGGTAGACTAGCGGTACTCACTCTCTTTTAGTGCTCTTGCTTGACGTTGCTGACCATTGCAATATTGGGAGGGGATGGGCGCTTTCAGCCAACCATATCACTCCTATGGAGGCTGTCCTCATCCTGGGGTGAGTAGTGGTGGTGTGGGTGCAGGTGGATATGTGTGCATGCCTGCAGGCATGCGTGCATGTGTGAATGTGTGCGTGTGTGTGAGTGTGCGCGTTCATTCATGGGTGGGCGCTAAAGTGTGAGTGTGTGTGCACATTCTGAAAAGGACTTTCATGCATTGAGTGGATGTTTTATGAATCCTCATTTGATAACCCCGAAAGAAATGAATCCTGAGTTACTTTTGGGTGTAAGGGAGTGTGGCTTACCACAGGGGTTCACTGCTGACAAATGTGTCTCTTCAACACTGGTTCTGAAAATGAATTCGGAAGTCTAGCAAAGGAAAAAAAAGTTTTCATTGGGTTGAACTTCTCTCTCTCTCTCTCTCTCTCTCTCTCTCTCTCTCTCTCTCTCTCTCTCTCTCTCTCTCTGAGGGTTGGATTAAAAAATAAAAGTCATTGCCTAATGTATTACCACCAGTAAATAAAATTTAGTCATCTTTATCTATCTCTCTCTCTTAATATCTTTCGCATCTCTATTCCCATCACATGCACTTACATGCGTACATGTGTGTGTTTGTGTGTGTGGCCCTCATGGTAAGGGTGTGTTGGGGGGAGGGGAGGGGGGGTTGCAAGCTGGTAGGTTTACACAGACATGCCTACTCAAAGCAAGGTGTTGACATTCTCTTCAGAGTGAACTCTGGATAAAACAAGATGATGCAGAGGATAGATTGTCAGTTCAGAAACCAAATGAAGAAAATATCCAATGATATGCATCTACTGAAGCTTCCTCACCAATGCTGCAACAAGCCAACACTAAACCTTGTAAAATGTGTACTGACTTTAAGAAAACGGGGAATGAGTGATGACTTAGAGAAAATTGGGATATCTATTACACCTTGAGAAAAGCCAGTCACTAATCCTTTAAGGAAATACTGTGCAAAGCTTGGCAGAAAGGACAAGTCCCTGCACTGTGAAGTGACAGGAAGGCATAAGAGAAAATGAGCACAACAGTCTGAACTCAGTAAGGATTGCAGCCTGATCCCTGTCTGGCCTTCCCAGTTCCACAAGATTTACTTGGGGGGAGGGGGGGGGGGGGGGGGGCGGTATAAATATACGTTTAAAATACTATATGTTATAGTCAAATCTAAATGTAGAATACTGCATAGTGATAAAATTTAGCCTAAATTTCAAATATTACAGTCATATATATTCAAGTTTGAATTATTGCATAATCATGATAACAATGTATCTAAGTCAAAAATACTACACTGCCATACATTTAAATTAAAAGTGCTACAGCTGTGTATCTAAGATGAAGAGATACAATCGTGTATCTAGGTTCAAGTGCTACAGCCATTTATATAAGATAATGAGATACAATCATATATCAAAGGTCAAGTGCTACAATCATGTATCTACTAAGTTCAAGTGCTAGTCATGTATCAAGGTTTTAAATACTGCAGTCATGTATCAAGGTTTTAAATGCAACAGTCATGTACCACAGAACAAAGTGATGAAGAAATGCTAGAAGGAAATCAAAGAATGTCCAAAGGAAACTGTACCTAACCACAACACCCCATGAACAGATTCTAACCTCCTCAGAAAAACTGTGGCTGATGATGAACTAGTAGAACTGGAACAAAAGACGTTGAGCAGCATGAACTAAAACAATACATGTAGTAGTATGGTACCAGATCTTATCAGTACTAAAGTTGGGTGTGTGTGTGTGTGTGTGTGTGTGTGTGTGTGTGTGTGTGTGTGTGTGTGTGTGTGTGTGTGTGTGTTTTGTTTGTATGTGTGTGTGTTGTGTGTGTGTGTGTGTGTGTGTGTGTGTGTGTGTGTGTGTGTGTGTGTGTGTGTGTGTGTGTGTGTGTGTGTGTGTGTGTGTTGTGTCCCATAGACCAACCTGTATCTCAGAAAAAAACATCAAAACTGTGTCTAATAAAAGAAGAAAAAGAAATAAAGCTACAAGACAACGACGGCCATTAGGATGGCTTTTTACAGCCTCACTCAGTCATCTCCAGAACCTGAACACGAATTAACAGCTCTCTGCCTATGTCCATCTATGTCCATCTGGAGGTCAATTCAACAACTCTATAATCCCTTACATCTGAAGACCCTTATCACTGACCAAAGCTTCTAGGACACAGCCTTACATTTCAAACTGTTACCTTATGGAGTGTATTTATATGTTTACCAAAAAACCCCACACCCTAATTCAAAACATTCAACAACATACCTGTTGAGATCTTTTGCTCTTTGAGTGAGTGTTTGTGTGTGTGTGGTGTGTGTGTGTGTGTGTGTGTGTGTGTGTGTGTGTGTGTGTGTGTGTGTGTGTGTGTGTGTGTGTGTGTGTGTGTATGTGTTTGTGTGTGTGTCTATGTGTGTGTGTGTCTGTCTGTCTGTCTATGTGTGTGTGTGTGTTGTGTGTGTGTGTGTGTGTGTGTGTGTGTGTGTGTGTGTGTGTGTGTGTGTGTGTGTGTGTGTCGTGTATGTGTCTGTGTGTGTGTGTCTGTGTGTGTGTCTGTGTGTGTGTCTGTGTCTGTGTGGGGGTTTTCTACTAAATTTTCATTCATTTATTTACTTTTCATTCCCCGATTCTTACTAGCTAAAAATTCCATGACAGAGCTAACAGCTGGTGCCAATGTCCTGCAGACTGCTGGAGATAATTTCTGATTCATACTAGACAGAGTCATGTTACTGAACAGTGCCCAGCCTGATCACACTGTGAAAAGTCATACTTTAAAAAATATCGGCAAGACATATATTGAAGTATACAAAACCAGTGCTATCTTCAAGGCAACTGAACATTTAATTTTTTCAAAAAGATTTTGTAAAAACATGTATCTGACAGTTCAACAGCATTTTAAATCAAAGAAGCTAAGAAACAGAAATGCTTATGACTACAACAATCCAAACCAGCTTGATTCCTCAAAGAAAAGCCTGCAAGATTCTACAACTTATCCAGGGGTAGACCTCACAGATAAAAAAGAATTTTTTTTTTAAACAAGGCCCAAGGGGCAGAGTAGTCAGCTAACATCAGACATTAAGCTGTTCTCACACTAAACAGGATTATGTGGACTGATAAAGAATTGAAGCTCTTCTCAAACTAAACAGGATTATGTGGACTGATAAAGAATTGAAGCTCTTCTCAAACTAAACAGGATTATGTGGACTGATAAAGAATTGAAGCTCTTCTCAAACTAAACAGGATTATGTGGACTGATAAAGAATCGAAGCTCTTCTCAAACTAAACAGGATTATGTGGACTGATAAAGAATTGAAGCTCTTCTCAAACTAAACAGGATTATGTGGACTGATAAAGAATTGAAGCTCTTCTCAAACTAAACAGGATTATGTGGACTGATAAAGAATTGAAGCTCTTCTCAAACTTAACAGGATTATGTGGACTGATAAAGAATTGAAGCTCTTCTCAAACTAAACAGGATTATGTGGACTGATAAAGAATTAAAGCTCTTCTCAAACTTAACAGGATTATGTGGACTGATAAAGAATTGAAGCTCTTCTCAAACTAAACAGGATTATGTGGACTGATAAAGAATTGAAGCTCTTCTCAAACTAAACAGGATTATGTGGACTGATAAAGAATTGAAGCTCTTCTCAAACTAAACAGGATTATGTGGACTGATAAAGAATTCAAGCTCTTCTCAAACTAAACAGGATTATGTGGACTGATAAAGAATTCAAGCTCTTCTCAAACTAAACAGGATTATGTGGACTGATAAAGAATTGAAGCTCTTCTCAAACTAAACAGGATTATGTGGACTGATAAAGAATTCAAGCTCTTCTCAAACTAAACAGGATTATGTGGACTGATAAAGAATTCAAGCTCTTCTCAAACTAAACAGGATTATGTGGACTGATAAAGAATTGAACAGAGGAGACAGACCATCTACAACACACCAACCCACATTGTACTGACCTTGAATAACAACACACTGACCTATCAACCCAGAATGTACTGACCTTGAATAATAACACACTGACCTATCAACCCCGATTGTCCTGACCTTGAAAAACAACACACTGACCTGTTAACCCTGACTGCACTAACCTTGAATAATAACACACGGACCTGTCAACCCTGACTGCACTAACCTTGAATAATAACACACTGACTTGTCAACCCTGACTGTACTGACCTTGATTAATAACACACTGACCTGTCAACCCTGACTGCACTGACCTTGAATAATAACACACTGACCTGTCAACCCTGACTGTACTGACCTTGAATAATAACACACTGACCTGTCAACCCTGACTGCACTGACCTTGGGTTCCAAGATGGCATCAGCTACATACAGACTAAGGGTTATACTGAAGACGAAAGGAATCCTATCAGTAAACCTGTCATGATGGCATCAGCTACACAGACTGTGAACAGTTATACTGAGTATAAAACCAAATCCTTGACAAAAACGGAAAGACAAAAGGGTGGGAGGTGGGGAAGGTCATACAACTATACCAACAATAGGAAGAAAAAGAAAAAAATGAAACATTTACACAGCTGCTGACAGATATATATACAGCTCTATACTCTTCTCTCTCTCTCTCTCTCTCTCTCTCTCTCTCTCTCTCTCTCTCTCTCTCTCTCTCTCTCTCTCTCTCTCTCTCTTTCTTTCTCTCCCTCCCCACCCCCTCATCTCTCATACACACACATGTACACACACAAACACACAAACACGCATGCATGCATGTGTGCATGCGTATGCACACACACCACTAGTGCTCACTCCAATCCCCCGAAAAATCCTTCAAACAAGACTATAAACCAAGCTCCTGTGTGCAAACGCATGGAGAACATCTTAAGCACACGTTTTGGAAGAGTAGGCCATTGTGTGCCAGTGGGAGCAGATAACAAACTTTATAAAACTGCACATTTATACATGAACTGAATGTAAAAAAAATTAGATTAAATAAATTTAAAGCAGAAAAGTGCTTATTCCATTATCCTTGAAAAAAACAAACAAACCTGGGGGGTGGGTTAATGGCCTGGTCTGGTTGTCTCTACTTTCAGCAGCTTCTGCTGTCCTTCTACTGTTAGAGTCTCTTCCTTCTTCCCTGCAAATTCTTTCATGCACTGCACTCCTCAGCATGTTGCCATTTCCTTCCATTGTTGGAGTCTCTCCCTCTTCCCTGCAATTCCTTCATGTACTGTGCTCCTTTACTTGTTGCCTTTTTCTGCACATGTTTCCCCACTGTCAAAGCTGATGTCCAGCTCTCCTGTCCCATGTGCACACATCCTTGAAGTGCAGTGCTGGACGCCTTGGAGGACAATCCATGTCCTGCAGCCAGTTCAATTACCACAATGTCCTTGGGAAAGCAGCCATCCTTCCTACAGTGCTGATGACCAGTGTCCATCCTTCCTACAGTGCTGATGACCAGTGTTTATATCCTTCCTACAATGCTGATGACCAGTGTCATGTCCTTCCTACAGTGCTGATGACCAGTGTCATGTCCTTCTACAGTGCTGATGACCAGTGTCTATTCCTTCCTACAGTGCTGATGACCAGTGTCATGTCCTTCCTACAGTGCTGATGACCAGTGTCATGTCTTTCCTACAGTGCTGATGACCAGTGTTCATGTCCTTCCTACAGTGCTGATGACCAGTGCATGCTTCACATGCATACAGTCATGTCCCTACAGTGCTGATGACCAGTGCAGCAGAGACAGCATTGACACAGCAAACAGCACATGTTGAGGGAGTGTGACTGTTCCAGAACACAACTACAGATACATGTGTAGGGGACTTTGGCCTCCCAATTCATTGCCTAGGACTTTATGCAGACAGTGAAGATGAAAACTGTGCAGGCCTGTAGTTTTCCTGTCTGGTGTCCAGGTTTGGCTGCCGTACATACAGCAGAGTGCTGAGATCACAGCAGAGATGAAAACTGTGCAGGCCTGTAGTTCTCCTGTCTGGTGTCTGGTGTCCAGGTCTGGCTGCCGTACATACAGCAGAGTGCTGAGATCACAGCAGAGATGAAAACTGTGCAGGCTTAGTTTCCTTGTTCCAGTTGGCTGCCGTACTACAGAGTGCTGAGATACGAAGATGAACTGTGCAGGTCTGTAGTTCTCCTGTCTTTCTGGTGCATACAGCAGAGTGCTGACCAGGGGAAACTGTGCAGGTCTGTATTTCTGTCAGGTGTCCAGTTGGCTGCCAATACAGCAGAGTGCTGAGATCACAGCAGAAATGAAAACTGTGCAGGTCTGTAGTTCTCCTGTCTGGTGTCGAGTGTCAGTTGGCTGCCATACATACAGCAGAGTGCTGAGATCACAGCAGAGATGAAAACTGTGCAGGCATGTAGTTTCTCCTGTCTGCTGTCGGTGTCCAGGTTTGGCTGCCGTACATACAGCAGAGTGCTGAGATCACAGCAGAGATGAAAACTGTGCAGGACTGTAGTTCTCCTGTCTGTGTCTGGTGTCCAGGTTTGGCTGCCATACATA
Source organism: Stramonita haemastoma (assembly GCA_030674155.1). Lineage (NCBI taxonomy): Eukaryota > Metazoa > Mollusca > Gastropoda > Neogastropoda > Muricidae > Stramonita > Stramonita haemastoma. The sequence continues at coordinate 71,368,796 of CM060317.1, read as the reverse complement.
CAGCAGAGTGCTGAGATCACACGCCTGGTATACAGACCTGGAGTTTGCTGTTCAGGGGGAGGTTCTTGTTGTCCTGTATTTGTATAAGAAAACTTGATATGTGTATTGATTCATCGGCTTCGTGCATTTGTGTACTCTTGCATCTGCTTTGTGTATTTGAATAGTGACATACATGTTTTGAGCATCTGCTGTGTGTATGTGTATTCATGCATCTGCTTTTGTGTATTTGTATAGTAACATATCTATTTTGTGCATCTGCCGTGTGTATGTGTATTCATTATACCACTTTATGTCACAGCAGATTTCTCATGCATTTGCTTTGTGTATTTGTATACTAACATATTAATCTGCTTTGTGTTTTTGTATACTAATGCATATTTATGATCTGCTTTGTGTATTTACACATCTGCTTTGTGTGTTCTAGCATCAGCTGAGTGATTTCTTGGCAGTTGTGGTGAAGCGTGTATGGAGGGTTGTGCGCACAGACACCTTCCCAATAACCTGACCACTAAAACAGAAAATGAAAACTTGGTTGACATGTTTACTTTCTCAACTGACATGGAATACTTCGACATTCTTCAACTATAAAGCTAGCAATGTTCACAGTTTCATCTTTCGGTAGAAAAGCTTGATCGATTCTCATCTGGCCTCAAGGTGATCACCTAACAGACTGCAGTACTTTAAAATATCGTCAAGTCTTCCGGCAATGTTTTATGCTAAGTCAGGAACCCTTTTGGTTTGGGTTTGTTTTTTACATTCCGAACAGAATGGGCCATTCCCCTCTGATAGAAATATCACTAAGATATTTGTTTGGTTTATTAAGTGCACCTTTCCTAATGTCTACAACAAAAAGAGAAAGTACTAAAAGTTAGACTACATGGCAAACCCTGGACAGCATACATCTATGTAGTGATGATGGCTGGCTCTTTGCCTGGAAGAATCCTGGGAGGAAAGGAGATGGTTTCCATTTCTACACGCCCTGTGGTACTGAAAGAGGCTGATGGGTGAAGAGCACATTTTGCTGCATGCTGGGCAGATGGAGGAAGGAACTGCCACTGTAGTTGGTGGTCCCCTCATCACCCTCCCCGCCTCTTACACTTCTCTTTTGCTGCGACCGCTTCTCTGCAGTTCAAACTTTCTGATGGTCTTCTGGTGGAATAGCAAAATTTTCATCCCAATGCCATGTCTGGAGCTGGATTCCTGCCTATACACTGCTTCCTCAGTTTGTCTTCGAAACCTTTCCTGGGAATGTAGCAGTGACCTTTGCCCTGTTTCGCTGGCCAAAGAAGACAGCTTCAGTTTTTCTGTGTCCTCCATCCTTGCTCCATGTTCAGCCTAACAAGTTTCTGCTGCAGCACTATGGACTCCAGACCAGGCAGGTTGCTGCTGCAGCACTACGGACTGCAGACTCTGAGACTACGCTAGACCAGCATGCTGCTGCAGCACTATGGACTCCAGACCAGGCAGGTTGCTGCACTTGGAGAGACCAAGGTTGCTCTGCACACTGGACTCCAAGGGTGGCTCTGTGAAGAATTTCTTCTTGGTGACATCATCTTGCCACTGGACACCAGGGTGGAACTCAAAGGAAGGCGTGTTAATGAAGACAGCTCCAACAGCTTGATCGTGATGACGTGCAAGACCCAGGTTCTGAACCTACTACAGGGCAGGGCCACCACAGCTCTGTGTCCTTGGATTTTGTTGAGAGGTAGAGAGGTTGGTTCTACCATACTTTTTGGGCATATAGAAAACACACACAACACAAACACACACACACTAAACACACACACACACTAAAACACACACACACACACACACACACACACACCACACACACACACACACACACACACACACACACAACACACACAGGACAACCCAGGTTCGATTCCGTTTCAAGAGATTTTTCACTTGGAGTTAACATCAGTGCTGACTCCACTCCTCCCAAAGTCCTTCAGATGAGACTATAAAACGAGGCCTGTGTGTGAATGCACGCAGAACATCTTGCGCACATGTTAAATCCTGTTCCACTTTTTGTCAGAGTAGGCCATTGTGTTCCGGTGGGAACCGATGACATTTGCAAAACTGCACACACACGGGGACAGGATGTAAAAAAGCACAAGAGTGCTTATCCCATTGTACTCGATATAAAAGAATAAAATAAAAGAATAAAATAAATAAACACACACACACACACATAGAAATCACACACACACAAACACACAGAGTCACACACTCACAGAGACACAGACAAATAAACACAACAAACACACACATACACAACAACACATGCACGCGCATGCGCGCCCACACACACACCAAACACACACACACACACAACACAAAACACACAACACAGCAACACACACACACTAGTCACCTAAACACACACACAAATGTCCAAATCACACACACCAACACACAACACACACACACACACTAACCACACCACACACACACAACACACACAACACACACACCACACACAACACACACTACATACACAGAGTCTCACACACACATCACAACACACACACACACCCCCACACAACACACAATCACACAACACACACACACACACACACACACACACCACACACACACACACACACACAAACACAACACACACACACACACACACACACACACACACCGATATAGTGAATCAGTGGTCTAGGTAGTAACGCGCCTTGCCTAGAAAGTAAAAAGTCTGGGTCAAAGTGTGCGGTGGTTCATACCCCGTTTGGGCCCGAAACTTTTTCCCCATCCATTAGACCCTGAGTGGTGGTCTGGCACTAGTCTTTGGATGAGACGATAAACCGAGATCCTGTGTGTTACATATCACTATTTAGCGCACATAAAAGAACCCACGGCAACAAGGGGGTTGACCCCGGCAAAATTCTGTAGAAAAAGCCACTCTGATAGGGAAACAAATACAGTTGCATGCAGAAAAAAGATAAAAAATGGGTACGCGCTGCACTTGTGGCGACGCGCTCTCCCCAGGGAGAGCAGCCTGAATTTCACGCAGAGAAATCTGCTGTGACATAAAGTGGTACAAAATTTAAAAATAACACACCACACACACACACACACACACACACACACACACACACACACACACACACACACACACCTTCCCGAAAGTCTTTCGTATGAGACTATAAACTGAGACCCCGTGTGCAACGCAAGCAGAACATCTTGCGCACACGATAAATCCTGTTCCGCTTTTTGTAAGAGTAGGCCATCATGTGCCAGTGGGACAGATGACATTTACAAAACTGCATACACACGGGGACTGGATGTAAAAAAACATATGATTGCTTATTCCATCATCCTCGATATAAAAGAATAAAAGAAAAAACAAACAAAAAACACACACACACACACACACACACACACACACAACACACACACAGAGGACAGTATAACCTGGCTGGTTAGAGCGTTGCACATTGTGCTCATGATTTGCTGATGCGGATGCGGTTTGAATCCCATTCAAAGGGATATTTTCTCCTGAAGCTAACATCAGTGCCGATTCCACTCCCCCAAAAGTCCTTCGGATGAGACTTTAAACTAAAGTCCCATGTTTGAACACATGCAGAACATCTAGCGCACATTAAAACCTATTCCGCTTTTCGAAAGAGTAGGCCATTGTGTGCCGGTGGGAACGGATGACAAAATTCATAAAACTAATACACAAGGGACTGGATGTAAAAAAAATAAAAGGCATGTGCTTCTATTTTTCTTGAAATAAAAGAATTTCACAACACACACACACACACACACACACACACACACACACACACACACACACACACACACACACCAACAGAGACAGACAGAAGTTTCAACAGACACCATATCACACATACCTTGCTGGTGCTTGCCAGGTGGCAGAGCAATGACTTACAGACCTGTGCAGCCAACTGTATGGACTGTAACTGAGTTGGTCACTCTGCAGCCGTCTGTCCATCTGTCTGTCTGCCTGTTCATCCTGCAAACACACCATCCTGAGTGAGTCACTGTGTCACTGACCTGTTCAGGACAGTCTGATCAGGTGATTACAATGCGTTTGTCTGTGAACAGCAGACTCGTCTTGGAGACTGTGACCAAAGGTGGTTGATCAGTACCCTATATTTGTCAGTAATATCAGTTGTTGTTTTTTTTCTGAGAAAGAGAGAGAGAGAGAGAGGAGTGAGAGAGAGAAGTGAGAGTTCATTACCATCAAAGAAAGAAATAAAACCCACCCATTTATTGATGAAATAAAGTGAAAAGAACCAAAATAATTTTAAATGTCAACAAAAGGAAAGAGAGGGACGTGCTCACAAGAGTTTGCAAACACACACACACACACACACCACCACACACACACAACACACAACACACACACACACACACACACACACACACACACACACACACACACACACATCCTTCTGATGAGACTATAAACCGACATCCCCCGTGTAAATGCATGCAAAATGCCTTAAGCGAACATTATAAGTGGTTGCTTTTTTTTTTAAGGATAGGCTAATGGAATAATCACACATTTGCTTTTTTACATCCTGTACCTGTGTATGCAGTTTTGAAAAATTGTCATCAGTTCCCATCAGCACACAACAGTCTACTTTTACGAAAAGTGAAACAAGCCCCTGTACAATAGCAGATCAAAAATACATCTGATGGAGTGGAATCACTAATGACATTTTGCATGGCCAGAAAACCAAGCCCTGTGTACTGTGTGCTTTGCTGCTGTCCAATAGTCAATACAGCAGCAGAGTAGAGATTGTTCTATACCATACAACTGCAGAACCAGTTACTATGACGTTTTAACAATCAACTGATTTTCCAAGATGCAAAAGGTTCACTACTCCATGATTTGCTAAGAAATCAGCTCTTTATGACCCAAGTGCGGCTGTTTGTTATTTTTCAATGTGTTCTACTTTTAGACAACAGGTGGGAAATAAAAGATTAAATTTCACTAGCCTAGCCAATGCCAGAGGCAAAACCAATAGTCAATTTTGCATAGATCTATATCCAAAATAGTACCTTTTCTAGCCCCATCCTGGCCTGCTACCGTAAATTTGCGTTTACGCCACATCTTTGCTTGTGAATGTGTTGGTTTTGTCAACTGGTATTTTCACTTTCTGCCATGTTTGTTTTGAAAGAGGTGCCACGCGCATGCCTTGTAGACCGTAAGGGGAGACAAGGCATAGTATCTGAACGATAGCAGACAACGTGAGGGGAGATGAATTGAGTCCCTGAAGATAGCAGAGAGTGTTTTCGATTTTCCCGATTTTTTGTGTTTTTTTTATTTCAATTCACTCTCTCTGCCCCAATATTCCTGATCAACAGGATTCGTCACACAACAGTTTTACACAACGTTCCCGATCGGGAATCTGAAGTTTAGACAGTTTTCAATTCAGAGACTAGCACCATAACAATGCTAATAATAGCATTGAAGGCCTTGGTCTCTGTCGAAAGCAACCAATCAGAACATAGGCCTGTCTTAATGCCGGGTCGTGACCTCTGACCCACTGCATTTCGTTACTGTCAACTGGTGTCAAAAATGGCGTTGATGCTTCACCTTAGCAACAACAAAGCGCGATAAAAGACAAGGAAGACAACGTTTCGGTCTTATTAAAGTTATTGAAATGCGTCAGACTGAATGTTCTGACATTAATAAAGGGAGTGATGATAATAATTAAAGTTTTCTGATGAGAGAGAGAGGGGAGGGAGGTATCGAATCTGCCAAATCCCTCTCACTGCACAGCCCAGAAGAGGGGACAGAGATGGGTGAAGCAGACAATGTGTCAATCAAAAGTGAGCAGTTGGATGCAACAGATATGAAAGGGGATGAGTTTTTACAGTTCATACTTGGGGACTGGTATTGCGATTTTCGATTTTCGTCATTTTCCTTGTGTTCCGCCCAGTTCGGGATCACCTAGCCTCCACATGCCACAAGAATGCCACACCTTTCATTTCACAGTTTCCTGATTTATATGTGCACAATACCACATCCTAGTACCTATCATATTCATCTAAAATGAACTTCAATTATTGTTTGTAATTTTTCTCTTTCTTTTTTTTAGCATTGGCAGACTTGTTTCATCTCCTTCTGGTTCCTGGGATATAGTCTTTAAAAAAAAAAAAAAATTTTTGTTGTTCTTTTACATCGAGGATAATGGGATAAGCACTCTTGTGCTTTTGTACATCCAGTCCCCGTGTGTATGCAGTTTTGTAAATGTTACCTGTTCCCACCAGCACACAATGGCCTACTCTTACGAAACGCAGAACAGGATTTAACATGTGCGCATGATGTTCTGCGTGCGTTCACACATGGGGCCTGGGTTTACAGTCTCATCCAAAGGACTTTGGGGGAGAGTGGAGACAGCACTGATGTTTACTCCATGAGAAAAATCTCCTCAAACGGGAATCAAACCTAGGTCGTCAAATTGTGAGCGCAATGTTCTGACCACTAGGCTATCCCGTCCCATCTAAAGTTGTGAGTCAGTGTTTTTTTGGAACTAAAATTAGGGATACTTTTTACATACCTCTACTAGCTAAATGGGGGCGGGATAGCTATGTGGTCAGAGCACTTGCTTTCCCAAAGTCCTTAATCAGTGTCCAGTGTGGTTACCAGTTGGATGGGTGACCACTTGCGTAGGCTTCAGTACAGTCCCCCAGTTCACCCAGCTGTCAATGGATATGTGCCCTCTTTAGGGTCAGGGAAGGTAAAGAGAAGAGATGGGTGCCGCCCTCAATATGCTGGCCCCTAGAGAAGGTGAAGTCTCTGATGCCTTACTCCCCTATGACCGCCTTGGTTATGGGACACCATTACCTTTTTTTTTTTTTTTTACCTACTAGCTAAACTATTAAAGTAAAAAACTTCATACTTTGACATCAAATTACTCAGTGCATCATTAAATAAATACCAAAATTTCCCTCCTTAACTTGCAATAACTTTTTGGGGGTGAGTTTTTTGCTAACCCATACAAATGGCCAGGACATGGTGAACAGCAGGAGAGAAAACTGTCAAAGCCGAGTGAGTGAATGAAATTGCATTTCCATATTTTCCAATTTTTTTCCAAATATGAAAGAGCACAGGAGCACTAGTCTGTGCATACCACGGGGAACTGGAGATAAAAAAACAACAACACATGTGATCATTCCATTTCCCTCAAAACAAAAGAATTAAATAAATACACACATGTATACCTATGCTCATGTGTGCATGCTCACATACACAACAAACATGCATTCAATACCAACATGAACACCATCTTGGAGAGACTTTATGCCATCAAAGCAGAAAACAAACACTCACATGTGCATGTGCGCACTACACACCCACACACAGACTCGCACCCACACCCACACCCACACACACACACACGCTGGTCCAAATACATCCTTGATCATACACGCTTTCATACACACTTCTACACATAAATGTGCACACTCTTAGATTGGTCCATGTCCATAGCTCCGCCCTCCCCCCCCTTTTATTTTTCATTTATGTGAATAGGCATAAAATTGAAGACCAACACACACACACACACAACACACACACACACACACACACACACACACACACACACACACACACCACACACACAAGCGGACAGGATAGCCTAGTGGTCAGATCATTGCGATATTCCCAGTCGAGGGGATTTTTTCCCTGGAGTTTACATCAGTGCTGACTCCATTCTGCCCAAAAGTCCTTGGATGAGACTATAAAGTGAGGCCCATGTGTAAACACACACTGAACGTCTTGTGCACCAGTTACATCCTGTTCCACTTTTCATAAGAGTAGGCCATTGTGTGCCGGTGGGAACAGATAACAAGATTTACAAAACTGCACACACTAGCAGAATGGATGTAAAAAAGCACATGATTGCTTATTCCATTATCCTCAGTGCTGACTCTACTCTCCCCAATAGTCTTTCAGATGAGACTGTAAACAGAGGCCCCGTGTGAGAACACATGCAGAACATCTTGTGCACACGTTAAATCCTAAGAGTAGGCCATCGTGTGCTGGTGGGAACAGATGACAATATTTACACAACTGCATATACACGGGGACTGGATGCAAAAAAGCACATGAGTGCTTATCACATTATCCTCAATATAAAGGAATAATAAATAAATAGATAAATAAATCCTCGATATAAAAGAAAAAAATAAAATAAATAAATAAACACACAAACACACACACACCCACAACAGATGGGAACAGATGACAATATTTACAAAACTGCATACACACGGGGACTGGATGAAAAAAGCGCATGAGTGCTTATTCCACTATCTTCAAATTCAATATAAAATAGATAAATAAATAAATAATAACACACACACACACACACACACACACACACACACACACACACACACACACACACACACACACACACACGCACGCACGCACACACAGACACACACACACAGAGATCATCTTGCACACACACGTTAAATCCTGTTCCGCTTTTTGTAAGAGTAGGCTATCGTGTGCTGGTGGGAACAGATGACTCGATTTACAAACAAAAAATGCATACAGACAGGGACTGGATGTAAAAAAAAAGCACACAAATGTTTATTCCATTATCCTTGATATAAAAGAATGAAATAAATATAAATAAATAAACACATACCCACACAATGAAACAGAGAACAGATGACAAGATTTATTTTATTCTTATTGTAAAAAAATTTTCTCACAAAATCTGTTCAAATTTGGGAACTTATGCAACAACTCCTGCAACAAAAATCTTTGTCATCTGTTCCCACCAGAACAGATGACAAGATTTACAAAACTGCATACACATGGGTACTGGATGTAAAAAAGGACATGAGTGCTTATTCCATTATCCTTGATATAAAAGAATACATTAAACATAAAACGAGAGAGAGTCAAGTCTTTTTTTTTCAGAGGATAATGAATTAGGACTCATGTGCTTTTTTACATCTAGTCCCCACCCTTATCAGGGATTACACCAATATAAAAAAACCTCTAACAACAATACTAAACCAAATAGCAAAAAAAAACCCAAGAGACAACAGAACAGTAACAAACAGAAGACAAGAAGCAAGGACAAAAAACAATAAGAAAATGTGGGCACACACACTGACAGAATATAAAATAAACAATCAAATAATAATAATGATAAAAACAAAAACAAAAAAAGCAAAACCAATAGAACTGATAAGAGAGAGAGAGAGAGAGAGAGAGAGAGAGAGAGAGAGAGAGAGAGAGAGAGAGAGAGAGAGGAGAGAGAGAGAGAGAGAGAGAGAGAGAGAGTTCAACTGTCATAAATAATTGCATGAGTTCCAAAGTTTTACCAGATTTTGTGAGAAACATTTTTTACAATAAGAATAAAAATGACTTCAAATAAGATAAAGTTCTCTGTGCTAAATTCCACAATTTAAAAAAAGGGAGACACCCAGACAGAGGGCCCCCTGAAATGAAAGAAAAGGTGAGGGTTATTGTCTCCCTTCCTGTAGCCAACCTACAGATGTAGTATTTCTTCTGAAACCTTTGCAGAAGATGGGTGTGAGTCATATTGGTTGCCAAATAAAAATGGTTCTGATTTATTTTCGGTTGTGTAACTTGACATGTTTAATCAAAAGTGATACAACTATCAACACAATCAAGAATCATATGCTACAACTAGGCATTATCTATATCCAAAAATTGATTTGTTAAAAAACCCACCACTCCTGATCTCCAACAACAACTACAGAGAGAGAGAGAGAGAGAGAGACAAGGCAAGGCAAGGCAAGGCAAGGCAAGGCAAAATTCTTTTATTCGAGGATAATAGATAAGCACTCATGTGCTTTTTTACATCCAGTCCCCGCCCCTTTCAGGATAACATCAAGATAAAAAGACAGCCTCAACTAAAACAAGAACAATTATAATGATCCAATTACCAAGAGCAAACCACACCAATTATCAAACAACAGGTAAGAAATAAGACAGAGATACAATATTAAGGTAATGTTATAAAAAA
>CM060317.1:71338789-71348789 GCA_030674155.1 Stramonita haemastoma | reverse complement strand
AATTCTTGTATTTCCAGGACAATGAATAAGCACTCATGTGTTGTTTTACATGCAGTCCCCGCCCCTATCAGGGATAACATCAAGATAAAATGAGAGAGAGGGAGAGAGAGAGAGAGAGAGAGAGAGAGAGAGAGAAGAGAGAGAGAGAGAGAGACAGAGAGAGAGAGAGAGAGAGAGAGATTTATTATTTATTTATTTATTCTTTTATATCGAGATAACAGAATAAGCAATCATGTGCTTTTTTCATCCGGTCCGTGTGTATGCAGTTTTTGTAAATATGTCATCTGTTCCACGGCACACGATGGCCTACTTTACGAAAAGCGGAACAGGATTTAACGTAGTGCGCAAGAGTTCTGCGTGCGTTCGCACACGGGGCCTCGGTTTAAAGTCTCATCCGAAGGACTTTGGGGAGAGTGGAGTCGGCACTGATGAGAGAGAGAGAGAGGCCTACTAGTATATAGTACTAGGCCAAGGCTGCAACATCTATCTGCACAACCTCTATTGTCAGTTTTCTTGACAGTTAATTTTGGTGTTCGGAAGTTCACTTATAGGAACTTGCTTATGGACGAAAAAAAAAAGAGGTAAAACTATGTACCATGATAATTATAAATACATGGGGGGTTGTTCTTAAAAATGATATACTGTGTGGCAATGATCCAGAAACAAACATGTGTAAAGTGCATGCTTTCAGTGTGTATGTGCGTGCATGCAAGCGGGGTGTGTGTGTGTGTGTGTGTGTGTGTGTGTGTGTGTGTGTGTGTGTGTATGTGTGTGTGTGCGCGTGCGCATGCTCCTGCACGCGCGTGTGCTGCGTGTGGTGTGTGTGTGTGTGTGTGTGTGTGTGTGTGTGTGCGCGCGCGCGCGCACGCGCGCGTGGCGTGCGTGTGTGTATATGTGTGTGTCCGCGTGCCTGCGTGTGTTTTTGAGTGCGTGGGTGGTGTGTTGGTGTGTGTGTTGTGTGTGCTTGTTTATTTTAATTTCTCCCTGGTCTACTTTTCAAAAAAAAAAGGAACAGGTTTTAATGTGTGCATAAGATGTTCTGCTGGTTCGCACATGAGACCACAGGTTATAGTCACATCTGTGTGTACGTGCGTGCGTGTGTATGTGTGTGCGTGCGTGCGTGTATGTGTGTGTGTGCGCCTGCGTGTGTGCGTGACTTCGGGCGTGTGTGCGAGTACATGCGTGCGTGTGCGCGCACGCGCGCGAGCGCACTCGCAAGTGTGTGTGTGTGTATGTGTGTGTGTGTGTGTGTGTGCGCACAAGCCGATTTGTGTGTAATTTTTTTTTCAAAGAGTACCCTAAATTGTTGCCTTTATTTAGATATGAAATTTTGATATTAATTTTTGGAGTGGTATTTCCCATTTTGGGTGGTTTTCTCCTCACATTTTATTGACTTAATTTTATGTAGGCCTATCATTGATTGTTATGTGCAGCTTGTAAGACTTGGCTTGGTGTCTGTCTGTCTGTCTATCTGTCTCTCTCTCTGTCCTGTTGCAGTGGTGGATGTGGACACAGCAAATATAGGTCAGCTACCTTTCTTTTGGTCACAATTTGGAAGAGAGAGAGAGAGAGAGAGAGAGAGAGAGAGAGAGAGAGAGAGAGAGAGAGAGAGAGAGAGAGAGAGAGAGAGCAATAAACTAATGATAATTTTAAAAAATATTGCTTTAAGCTGATAAGCTCATACAGCAAGGGAATGTGGCAGCCCGCACATTTACATGACATGGAAACCACAAAAAGAAAAATAAATGAAATAATGAATAAAATAAAATAAAGCCATGGAAACCATGGCACTGATCTTCCTAATGCACAGCCAAACACCCCACTCTTTACTGTCCGGATTGGTTACCTCATTCCAGCGTTTCTGGTGTCAAGTCTCTGTGGCCCACACACACTGCCTGCCACTAGAAAACTGGGGGAGATCACGAGGCGTCGCTAAATCCCGTGATGCACGTGGTAAGGTCGGCCATTGTCGTCTGTCCTGGATTCGCTTGCTTCCCTCCCTGCAAACTGGTGAGTTTGGTAGTTTTTTTTTTTCTTTTATCAAGTTTTTGTCTTGCTGTTTGACAAACCAATACACAACCTTCTAAATGTCGAATGAAGGTCTGCATGCCTATTCCATCACAATGTCACCAGACTGGCATGCCTCTAAATCTTCACCATCTGATTGAAGGACAGTTCCCTTGTTGTATTCTTTCTCAAATGTTGGCTTCTTTGGCTGTCTGTCAGTCTTTTCTGGACAGATCTATTGAGCAAGTCAGAGTAGTCACGTACTGTATGACATTCCCTGTTTTAAATCCACCTATTCTCAATCCTCAGAGAGAATGAATGAATGAATGATGAATGAATTCCATATTTTGCAAGGGTTACAGAGTATTACATACTTTTTTCATCTGGCCCTTGCCCTGATTAGGGATATGGCTATAAAAAAAAAACTCCACAAAAAAAAGGTAATAGCAAGGGTTAACCCACAAACCACCAATACCAGAGAGAGAGAAAGAGAGAGAGAGAGAGAGAGAGAGAGAGAGAGAGAGAGAGAGAGAGAGAGAGAGAGGGAGAGAGAGAGAGAAGAGAGAGAGAGAGAGAGAGAGAGAGAGAGAGAGAGAGAGAATCAAATCAAATTCTTTTATTTCTAGGATAATGGTTAAGCACTCATGTGCTTTTTTAGATGCAGTTCCTGCCCTAATCAGGGATTACATCAGTTTAAGAATACACCCAACTAACAATAATAAATCAAAGAAGAAGGTCAAAACAACCAGACAGTAATAAACAGAAGACAAGATGTAAGGACAGAAGATATAATCAGAGCATAGAATTCTCCGCGTTTCCGCGGATTTCCGATTTTTTCAACCTGATTTCCGCAGAAAAAAAAATCTGGGGGAAAAAAACCGAAAGCAGATAAAATTCTCAAATGGTGGCAGTGTCGTCAAAGGGTTCAGTTCTCACTCACTAGAATCGGTAGCTAAAGCTGATCAAGGGCTAGCCTTTGTGCAAAATTTCAAAATGGCTAGCATATGCGGGAGAACGATCGTTGATCAGAGGGACTCATGCTTATGATGAGAGAGGATGCAAAAATGCATGGAAATGGGAGTGGGCGGATGGTGAAGTCAAGGTTGGGGGTCGAAATGTGTGGATTGGCGAGCACATTGGCAAACTGGATGCTGCAGGCAAAGCGTTTTGCGAAGCTTGGCAGTGCAACATTCTCTGTGCTAGCCGGGCTGCAGAGTGCTTGAAGACCATTAATTTTGCAAACGGCAAAACACAAAACTACTGCTGGTGGACAACACTCAGGATATCCAAGCAGGGGTTTCGCAGAAATCCGCGAAAAAAAATAAATAAATAAACGAAACCCACAGAGAACCAGTCAAGGGATAGGATGTAACGCTTCCATGCCAGTACTTCCCTTCTCTACCCAGTACTTCCTCTCTACCAGTACTTCCCTTCTCTACGTCACCAGTCTACTAGGTATATGTTGACAGAAGGGTGTCCATTGCAGCCTAAGCCTAAGCCTAAGGCAGATGGGTGAAGAGGGATGGTAGGAAGGGGGGGGGGGGCTTTCACTGGCTGCCTTCAGCATGCATGGGGTCAGAGGGCAATGTTTACAGTATCATAACAATCAGCAGGTGACCAGCCTGCCCTTTCTCTTTCTGCAAAGGACTGGCAATGTCTGTCTGTCTGTCTGTCTGTCTGTCTGTCTGTCTGTCTCTCTCTCTCTCTCTCCTCTCTCTCTCTCTCTCTCTCTCTCCTCTCTCTCTCTCTCTCCTTCTCTCTCTCTCTCGTCTCTCTCCTCTCGTCTCTCTCTGTCTCTCTCTCTCTCTCTCTTCCTCTCCTTCTCTCTCTCCTTTTCACACCACCACTCTCTCTCTCACCTGCATCACCACACACACCTCCTCCACAACACACACATCATCACACCACACACACACACCACCACACAACCCCCACTACTCTCTCTCTCTCCTCTCTCCACCACATCTCTCTCTCTACCCCATCCTCCTCTCACCCTCCCTCTCTCTCTCTCTTCTCTCTCTCTCTCTCTTCTCACTCTCCTCTCCTCTCTCTTTCTCTCTCTTAACTGTGTGTTTCTTGTGTGTGTGTGTGTGTGTGTGTGTGTGTGTGTGGTGTGTGTTGTGTGTGTGTGTGTGTGTGCCCTTTCTTTCTCTTTCTTCCTCTTATCTGCATTTGTGCACATTTGTCTAGAAATGTACTAATTTTTGCTGTGGGATTACTTGAGTATAGAACTTCCTTTAGATTGAAGAAATGACAGAAAAGGTCATACTTGGAGAGCTTATTTTAGGGTAGAAATTGCTTAGTGGAGAGGCCTTTAAACAGGCTAGAATTGTCAAAAAACCTTCAGCTTCAGGGGGCGTTGCCCCCTGACCCCCACAAGGGGCTCTGCCCCTTGACCCCACTAGGGGGCAATGCCCCTGGACCCCCACTACATTTCAGGGGGAAAGTGCTTTTCCTCCAGTATCATGCCTGGATATCACTACATACATGTATACATCCCCTTTTTTAAATTCTGCAATTAGTTGCTGTATGTTAATGTCCTATTTTCTCTCACCACTGTTTTTGTCTGTCTGTCTGTCTGTCTGTCTGTCTGTCTGTCTGTCTGTCTGTCTGTCTGTATCTCTCCATGTTTTCCATTAACTATCATAGTTGTACACACAAACTACAAACTTATGTTATGGCTACCCAGAAGGGATCTTTTTAAAACGAGTTTGACATACTCTGGTTGTTCTTTATGGAAGGTCTAAAAGTCTGAGTCTGTCTCTCTCTCTCTCTCTCTGTGTCTCTACTCACACACACACACACACACACACACACACACACACCACACACACACACACACACACACACACACACAACAACACACACACAACAACACACCACACTACAACAACCTACCTACCTATACTACTCTACCTACCTACCTACCTACCTCACCACCACCTACCTACCTACCTACTATACCTACTACATACATACTAATACAATACATACATACACACGCAGTGACACACACAACCAGTGACACACAACACACACACACATCACACACCACACCACACACACACACACACACACCAACACACACACACACACACACACACACACACACTTCACATTGCTCAATGGTGCTGGAGAGGCCTCCAAATGCCTTTAAAATGCTAAAAATCGTTTCGGCGGGGGGGGCTTAGCCCGGACCCCAGCGGGCTTTGCCCTGCACCCCCCCCCGGCCCTGCACCCCGACTTAGTTTCCTGTTTTTTTTCTCTGGCAATTTTAATAATATAATAATAGAATACAGATTTATTCATTTATTTATTTATTTATTTATTCTTTATATCGAGGATAACAGAATAAGCAATCATGTGGTTTTTTTCATCCGGTCCCGTGTGTATGCAGTTTTGTAAATCTTGTCATCTGTTCCCACCGGCACACGATGGCCTACTCTTACGAAAAGCGGAACAGGATTTAACGTGTGCGCAAGATGTTCTGCGGAGAGAGAGAGAGAGAGAGAAGAGAGAGAGAGAGAGAGAGAGAGAGAGAGAGAAAAGAGAGAGAGAGAGAGAGAGAGAGAGAGAATTTGTGTTAAGCTTTTTAAGCCCATTCCCAAGGGGACAGTGGGAAGGGCATTGGGCACAAAACAGCCATTTTCAGACATAAAAGTGTACCCTTTCTACAGCCCAAAATTAGTGATGGGCATGGCATGGAATCCAGGACAAGGTGAAGAGATTTACATTCAAATTCAATAAATCGTGGCCTAACTTTTTCTGCCATTGCAAAAGGGGCAAGGGAGGTGGTGGATATAACAAATATAAACATGGCATAAAGTATGTGACAGGGTTTCCATATCCCTACATTCTGTCTGATCGCTGGCTCTGCCCTTTTCAACCCCTGAAAAACCTAACTCGCATTTTGGGTATCTGCATGCGTATCTGTACAGTCTCTCTCTCTCTCTCTCTCTCTCTCTCTCTCTCTCTCTCTCTCTCTCTCTCTCTCTCTCTCTCTCTCTCTCTCTCTCTCTCTCTCTCTCTCTCTCTCTCTCTCGTGCACACCGAAAAGCGGAACAGGGTTTAACGTGTGCCAAGATGTTCTGCGTGCGTTTGCACAAGGGGCCTCGGAAGTCAAGTCAAGTCAAAACACTTTAATCATCCCTGAAGGGCGATTACAATACTGACAGGCATATTGATACAAATCATAATCAAACACACGAAGTAGCTACATTTCATATTTGTTCAAACATTATATAACTTCAAATAAAATGTCACAAACACTCACACTCTACACGCGCGCGCTCCCACACACGCAAACACATGCATACACACACACACACACAAATGTTTAGATACAATGTTCTTAAAAACCATTGACTAGAAAAGACATATGATCACCATTATTTACACATTATAGCACATGTTCGCACCCGCACATATACATGCATGCACGCGCACACACACACACACACGTACACCCACACACACACGACCACACAACACACACACACACACACACACACACACACACACACACACACACACACACACACACACACGCTCCCCCCCCCCATACAATCCACACCCCCCGCCCCCACACTCACACTACACACACACTCCCCCCCCCCCCTACCCATACACACCATCCACACCCACCCGTCCCCCTCCCCCCCCCCCCCCCCACCACACACACACAATTGGTAGAAAGACCTGTGAATTTACAAGCAATTCAAAAAATCAATAAAGCCAAAAATAAGACATACTTATTTTATGGGTACATATGCATGTATGTGCACGCCTGTATGCATTGGCTACATACATAACAGTGGCAGATAAGTAATTCAGAGAAGTTTAAACACACACACACACACACACACACACACACACACACACACACACACACACACACACACACACACACACACACACACACACACAAGAGCAAACAAACAAACAAACAAAAACAAACAACCTCAGTCAGTGTTATTATGAGTTTAGAACTCGGATAGCTACTGGCACAAAGGAATTCTTTTTTCTGTTTGTTTTGCTGTTGTGGCATTGAAAACGACGTCCTGAAGGCAACAATTCAAATTCTGAAAACAGAGCGTGGGAGGAATCGGGCAAAATGGCTGTTGCTTTGCATACAAGCTGCTGTTAACTCCAGGGGAAAGGAGAGAGAGAGAGAGAGAGAGAGAGAGAGAGAGAGAGAGAGAGAGAGAGAGAGAGAGAGAGAGGGCAAGGCAAGGCAAGGCAATGCAAGGCAAAATTCTTTTATTCGAGGATAATAGATAAGCACTCATGTGCTTTTTTACATCCAGTCCCCGCCCTTTTCAGGGATAACATCAAGATTAAAAAGATACTAAACAGTAAAACTATATGCAGTACCAAACAACATACAGGAATAAGGACATTATATATAATAAGGTAATAAAAA
This sequence comes from Stramonita haemastoma, assembly GCA_030674155.1. NCBI lineage: Eukaryota > Metazoa > Mollusca > Gastropoda > Neogastropoda > Muricidae > Stramonita > Stramonita haemastoma. The sequence goes on along the minus strand of CM060317.1, from coordinate 71,341,360 downwards.
TGCACTCATTCAGAAGACGAAAATCAGAAGTCACAATGAAATGATTTTGATTATAGAAGAAAAAGAGAAGCGTTACTAGATCAAGAGCAAACAAAGGAACATAATGAAATAAACAACTTAGCAACCAAGAAAAGTCCACCCAAAAATATTTAGCTACAACATTGTTACAACTCATAACAACAAAATGAACTCAAAAGGAACTAAACATAATACAATGATTATAATGATAACAATAACTTGAATAAGAATAATATCAACAATAGTGATAATAGTATGATAATAATACACGTAAAACTCACTCTCTCACGTAGGTTACACACACACGCACGCACGCACGCACGCACGCACGCACGTACGCACGCACGCACGCACGCACACACACACACACACACATACATACATACATACATACATACATACATACATACATACATACATACATACATACATACATACATACATACATACATACATACATACAAACATACATATACGCAACTCACTCACGCATGCACGCTCGTACGCAAATGCACATACAAATCACACACACACACACACACACACACACACACACACACACACACACACACACACACACACAAATGCACACACACATACACACACTTACTCACACTTATATAAGCACATATCCGCAGGCGCACATGTACTTGAGGTGGTGGGGTTTTTTTTTTTTTTTTTTTAATTTTGTTTGTCATAAAAAAAAAGAATGATAAAAGTCAAACAATCATATGAGGTGACAATATTATCCTTTCTTTTACATTCATACTTCATATAAAAAAGAAGAAACAAAAGCAAACAGCAAAGTTAAAACAGAAAAAAACAAGAACAAGACATCAAAAACTTGAGGTACAACTTATCAACAACAAAAAAGAAAAGTCATGCAAATCATAATATTTTAATACAAGGGGAGACGACAAATAAAAACAATTATCCACACACACATACACACACACACTCCACACACACACACACACACACACACACACAACACACACACACACAACACACACACACACACACACACACACACACACACACACACACACACACCCCACACACACAAACACACCCACCACACATACACACAAGTTCGCGCTCATGTCATCAATAAACTTCATTTTAAAGGAAGTATATGCCTAATTTTAATCAAGTCATGTAACGGAACACAAAAGGAATCCATCCCTGTAGGGCATATATATTAGGACATACATAGTCTAGTACCTGAATCTTATAATTATGCATTTATGTTCATAAAATCACGTTCATAACCATTTTGTAATCATGATGTTAGAGAGAGAGGAGAGAGAGAGAGAGAGAGAGAGAGAGGAGAGAGAGAGAGAGAAGAGAGAGAAGAGAGAGAGAGAGAGAGAGAGAAGGCAAGGCAAGGCAAGGCAAGGCAAGGCAAGGCAAATTCTTTTATTCAGAATAACAGATAAGCACTCATGTGCTTTTTTACATCCAGTCCCGCCCTTTTCAGGGATAACATCAAGATAAAAAGATACTAAACAATAAAACTATACGCAGTACCAAACAACATACAAGAAATAAGGACACTATATTAGTATATATAATAAGGTAAGAAAAATGCAGAGAGACAGACAGACAGACAGACAGACAAACAGAGAGGGAGAGAGAGAGAGAGAGAGAGAGAGAGAGAGAGAGGAGAGAGAGAGAGAGAGAAGAGAGAGAGAGAGAGAGAGATTTCTACTTAATTTTTTTGTTTTTTAGTCGAGGTTAATGAAATAAGCACTTACATGTATGTGCTTTTTACATCCTGTCTCCATGTGTATGCTGTTTTGTAGATTTTGTCATCGTTCCCACCAGCACACAATAGCCTATTCTTCTGGAAATGCGGAAGTTTTAACGTGTGCACAAGATGTTCTGTGTGTGTTGGCATATGGGACTTCGGTTAATCGTCAGCCACTTAACAGCACTGGCTGCTAGATTCCCTTGCAGCAGTAGTCCTGACCACCTGGGCAGTACTTTTCCATCACACACATATCTCTTGGTTCTCACACAATGTGTCTGAAATTAGGTGGGGCGATGCAGGGAAGGTTTCAGATGGTGCCAGTGATAAATTTAGACCACTAACACGTGTGTACTTGGGAGGGAAGGAAGAAAGCAAGGCTGGTGGTAGAAATGCCTTTGGCTCATAGTGTGTGTTTGTACGTGCGTGCGTGCGTGTGTGCATGCGAGCGTGTGCATGCGAGCGTGTTGTGTGTGTGTGTGTGTGTGTGTGTGTGTGGTGTGTGTGTGTGTGTGAGTCCAAAATGAGCGACTATAGTACGATTCTTAAGCCGAGACAGATTTAATCCACCTGTACAGGGCCAAACGTTTTGAAAAAAGTAGATTAGGCCTTTGGACACAGTAGATTTGGACGCAGTCACTCATCATCACCCCAAGAAAGGAAGTCTTCAGCAATGCCAGACTTACCGCCCTATCAGCCCATATACCACCCAAGCAAGGTCATGTTGAAGATAATACTGAACAGACTGAAGCCACAAGTAAAGCAGAGACCATGATTGCTGAGGAACTAGCACAACTGAACAG
>CM060317.1:71331289-71333789 GCA_030674155.1 Stramonita haemastoma | reverse complement strand
AATAATCATCTAGACGCATTCTGTCAAGCACGCACACATGCACACGTATGCACACAAATTTGCATACAAGCACACACATATACACGGACGCACGCACGCACGCGCTCACACACACACACGCACGCACGCACGCACGCACGCACGCACACACACACACACACACACACACACACACACACACACACACACACACACACGGCTTGTGACTTTTTTTCCTGTGACTTTTTTCTGTGACTTTTTTTCTGTGCAGTGCAGTACAATGCATACACACACTCACAGTCACAGACAGACAGACAGACAGACAGACAGACACACACACACACACACACACACACACACACGCACGCACGCACGCACGCACACACGCACGCACGCACACACGCACGCACGCTGCTTGTGACTTTTTTCCTGTGACTTTTTTTCTGTGACTTTTTTTCTGTGACTTTTTCCCTGTGACTTTTTTTTCCAATTACCCATCCGATAGACTTTTGGGGAGAGTGGAGTCAACACTGATGTTAACTCCAGGGGAAAAATCCCTTGAATGGGAATGGAACTGGGGTGGTCAAATTGCCAGCGCAATGTTTGAACCAATATGTAATGTAGCTAGCTATCTTGCGTCTTTTGAGATCATGATTCGTATCAATATGCCTGTCAGTATTATAATGGTCCTTCATGGGATGATTAAAGTACTTTTGACTTGACTTGACCAACAGAAAACGAGGTAGTATCGATGCAAGTGGATTAATATGGAACCTGACGTGTGCAAAACCACCATTGTGGCTCATAGCAGGTTACTGGAAGGCCACGATCCTGGTCATTAAACCGTGTTTATTTATTTATCTATTTATTTGTTTATTTATTTATTTATTTATTTATTCTTTCTTTCTTTCTTTTATATCGAGGATAATGGACCAAGCACTTATGTGCTGTTTTACATCCAGTCCCTGTGTGTATGAGGTTTTGTAAATTTTGTCATCCATTCCCACTGGCACCCAAAAGCTTACTCTTTCGGAAAGCGGAACAGGTTTTAACGTGTGCGCAACACGGGGCCCCGGTTTATAGTCTCATCCAAGGACTTTTTTGGGGGAGTGGAGTCCGCACTGATGTTAACTCCAGGGGAAAATATTCCCTTGAATGGGATTCGAACCCGGGTCATCAGATTGCGAGCGCAATGTTCTAACCATTTGGCTATCCGTATGCCGTACCTCGTAAATGAGCGTTTGAGGAAGAAGAAGAATTGCCAAGAAGAAGAAGAAGAATTGCAAAGAAGAAGAATTGCGGAGAAGAAGAATTATTGCGAAGAAGAAGAAGAATTGCGAAGAAGAAGAAGAAGAATTGCGAAGAAGAAGAAGAATTGCGAAGAAGAAGAAGAAGAAGAATTGCGAAGAAGAAGAAAATTGCGAAGATGAAGAATTGCGAAGAAGAAGAATTGCGAAGAAGAATTGCGAAGAAGAGTTGCGAAGAAGAATTGCGAAGAAGAAGAAGAAGAAAGAAAGAAAAGAAAGAAAGAAGAAAGAAGAAGAGAAGAAGAAGAAGAAGAAGAAGAAGAAGAAGAAGAAGAAGTTTAAGCCCAGTACAGGGATATTATGAACATACTTGACATGACGTGTGTGTGTGTGTGTGTGTGTGTGTGTGTGTGTGTGTGTGTGTGTGTGTGTGTGTGTGTGTGTGTGTGTGTGTGTGTGTGCGCGCGCGCGCGCGTGCGGCGCAACTGTATTTGTTTCCCTATCAGGGTGGCTTTTGTCTACAGAATTTTGCCAGGGACAACCCTCTTGTTGCCGTGGGTTCTTTTATGTGCGCTAAATAATGATGTGTAGCACACGGGACATCGGTTTATCGTCTCATCCGAAAGACTGGCGCCCAGACCAGACCAGACCCGTGTTCGAACGCACGCAGAACATCTTGCGCACACCTTAAATCCTGTTCCGCTTTTCGTAAGAGTAGGCCATCGTGTTCCAGTGAGAACAGATGACAATATTTACACAACTGCATACACACGGGGACTGGATGGAAAAAAAGCACATGAGTGCTTATTCTATTATCCTCGATATAAAAAAAAGAAAGAAATAAAATCTCTCTCTCCATACTGAAATATCCCCTCTCTCTCTAATGCGCACCCAGGCGCGCTGGGGAGTGTGTGTGTGTGTGTGTGTGTGTGTGTGTGTGTGTGTGTGTGTGTGTGTGTGTGTGTGTGTGTGTGTACTTTCTTCAGTTTAACGTCTGTTCACTCGAAGTGATATTAGACACAAAAAAAGAAAGATGAAAATGTGTCACATTCAAAGAATGTGTGCACGCTCACATATGAGTGTATGTATGTATGTATGTATGTATGTATGTATGTATGTATGTATGTATGTATGTATGTATGTGTGTGTGTGTGTGTGTGTGTGTGTGTGTGTGTGCGTGCGTGCGTGCGTGCGTGCGTGCGTGCGTGCGTGCGTGCGTGCGTGCGTGTGTGTGTCAGAGCATAAGTGCGTACGAGTGAACGTGTTTACAAGAA
>CM060317.1:71298789-71326289 GCA_030674155.1 Stramonita haemastoma | reverse complement strand
GGACTTCGCGGCGATTGTCGGCAAACGCTGGCGAAGTGATGGTCTATGCTGCACTTAGTGCACTTTTTGTCGTAGGCTGGGCACTTTTTCATGCGCTCCTTCCTGCTGTTGCCATGTCCTGACTTGCCACAGTAGCCACAAGTGGAGGTCGAGCCTTTGCTGTCGTTGGGGTTGTTACGCAGTTTTTCTCTGCGCCTGTAGGAGCTTGTTGCTGCCGTAACGGTGGTTGGACCGCCCTCAACGAGAAGGCGACTGGCAGACCTCTTGCCGCTCTCTTTGGCCTCCACGAAGCGAAGCGCGTCCTCCAGTGACATGTCTTGTCTGGATTCGCCAAGGATGTCCAGTCGAATGTCCTCGTCGTTCAGACCACGAATGAGGACGTCTCTGATCATGGTCTCACTGTAGTCCACTTTGGCATTGCATGTGTCAGATGGGCAATCCACCCTGTAGTTGCAAACGCCTGCCTGTCCTCTGAGACGAGCAGCGAAAGCTCTGATGGGTTCATCGCGGTCCTGTCGCATCTGCTGTAGCTGGACGCGGGCGACCATGATGTTTTCCTGCCGAACTGCCAATGATTTGATGTTCCCCAGCACAGTCGCTTCATCACTGGCGGACATGGCGCCGAATGTCCTGGTCAGGTCTTTGCGGAGGTCTTCATCGCAGCACTCGAGCAGCTGGAAGACTACGTCAGGACCACTGAGGTGTGTTGCCCGTTTGTAGTCAGCCCACCTCTGGAGAAAGTAGGCCCAAACCTCGCTCGTCCCAGCTGCTGACACAGTTGGGCGCCGGACTTTCTCCGCCTTGGCTGCCGTGTGTGGAGTAGGCGCAGGAGCTGCGTGTGCTGTGGCGCTGTGGAGGTTCAGCAGGCATATGAGCACAGCTTCTGGTGTGGCCGCGGGCCATGAAGCATCGCATCCGGGTGCAGGGCAGTTGATGTCAGCCATGTTGAGATTTGTTTCACATAAATAAGTATGACACCATTTGTGTTGGCAGAAACAGAAGTTTATTTAGTTCAAACCACACAATGTGAAACAAAGTCAACAGCAATGACAGGAATGACTGATGGAGTTACATCGAGATGATGATGACGGGGTGATACTGAAACAAAGGAAAGAGAAGCAGATGTGATATAATGAAGCAGAGAGTAGAAGGGATGGACATACAGCACTAATACTAGGTGACGGTAAAAGATATTCCTCTAATCTATAGACACAACTGTTAATATTTTGCATTTTCAAGACCCGAAATCCCTTATAATACTTATCTTTTTTTTTTAACCTGTAAGTGTAACCTACAATAATATATATTAATCGAACCTTTTGTATTCAAGCAGTGAATTATGGAATAAATACACACACACACACACGCACGCACGCACGCACGCACGCACGCACGCACGCACGCACAGACGTATGCACGCGCATGCACGTACACACACACACACACACGCACACACACACATGCGCGTGCGCGCGCGCACATACGCGCACACACACTGTATAAATATAACTATCACCAGTCGACGTTTTGTAGAAAATATCGTAGATTCATCTGTCTGTCTCCTTTACAATGGTCGAATAACCAGGATTCCCGATATTTCAAATCAAAGGGCTAGTGCCATTGATCTCTCCTTCATTTCTCCCTTTCTAGCTCCTTATTGTACATGGGAAATGCTGAACGATACATTGGAAAGTGACCATGTGCTAATTGTTATAACTCTATATGGTAAATCAGTGCAAACTGACAAAGTAAAGGATACCATTCCAAAATATAACGATAATATTGCTGATTGGATCAAGTTTTTACCCCTATTAAGAGCGGAAGACATCAACTCTTTAAAAGATGAGGATATTAACAAATTTTATTTTAAATTACCGACACCATGTTAAAGGCTGCAGATAATTCTCTGTAAACTGCCGTCTGTAAAATCTGATAAACATAAAGGTAACATATTATGGTGGACCAGGAACGCTGCCTGCCAGAAAGCTGTGGATAAAAAGAAATTAATGTTTAAAACCTACACAAATCGTTAGAAAATCACCTTATATTAAAGAAAGCTAACAAAGAAGCTGATAGAGGCATCCATCAGGGAAAAGGGATTTCTGGTCCAATCTATGCAGCAAAGACGTTAGTTCTCATAGAGATCTACAGGAGCTGTGGAAAAGGGTTAACCACATGAACCATGGTGTAAATATACCTCTTTATCAAATCAAGACAAATGGAAAAGATTTCCCTCCTAATTTAGACAAGGGAGAAGCTTTTGTTGACATGTGTATCAACACAACGAAGAGTTACTTTCTTCAACTTGAACTTGTCGCTACCAGACGAGAAGAAATACAAACAGATCTAAAAAGATCTATACACAGATCCCGTCCCTGATAATACATTACAAATTATATGAATGCAAAAATCACTCTACCAGAACTAAAAACAAGGTGGTATACAGTCTCTAACAAATAAGAGGACATCAGTCGGAATGAATGCTGTCAAAATGAAATGTTAAAGCATTTGCCAGAAAATTCGGTTTTCGTGTTGAATGAAAAAATTGAATTATTTTAGAAGTACTGGGCTGAGGGCGAACTCCCCCTAATCTGGAAACAGTCGAATTATAGTCCTTTCCAGATTTCTCCAATCAATCATTGTCTCTCTCTATATACATGGGGGATCGGTGGTCTAGGTGGTAACGCGCCTTGCCTAGAAAGCAAAAAGTCCCTGTGGGAGTGTTCGGTGGTTCGTACCCGTTTGGACCCTAAACTTTTTCCCCATCCATTAGACCCTGAGTGGTGGTCTGGGCGCTAGTCTTTCAGATGAGACGATAAACCGAGATCCCGTGTGTTACACACTATTTAGCGCACGTAAAAGAACCCACGGCAACAAGGGGGTTGACCCTGGCAAAATTCTGTAGAAAAAAGCCACTCTGATAGGGAAACAAATACAATTGCATGCAGGAAAAAGAAAAAAAATGGGTAGGCGCTGCACATGTGGCACGCGCTCTCTCCGGGGAGAGCAGCCCGAATTTTATGCACAGAGATCTGCTGTGACATTAAGTGGAACAAATACAAATACAAATATTAAAACAAGGAAAATCCAAAGAAGACATCTAAAGCTACAGAGACCCATTGCACTGACTTCACACACCGGAAAACTTATAGAAAAGATCGTTTTTAACAGACTAGAACATTACTCCGATAAAAATGAAATAAAACCAGTTAATCGGGTAGGTTTTCGAAAAGACCGATATATGTAGTTGATCATCTAGATATTTAAAGTAAACTATGCACATTGAACATCAATTTGCGCACCAGAAGAATGTTCTTGCTACTTTTTTTTTTTTTTTAAATCATTATTAAAGCGTAGAATCAGGTCTGGCCGACTGGATTGCTATACAAACTGTATATATGAAACATGAAATATGAAACATATTATATATATCGATCTATCTGGTCACTTCTACTTGTACTTTGGAAATTTTCTCAGTTGTAGAAATAAAAAGTAATAAGAGTAAAAATAGGACACACGTATTCTTCCCAGAGATTTCCTACTATGGGTATACCTCAAGGCTCTATCATTGCTCCTTATCTCTTTTAATATTTACTTAATGATCTTCCTAAATCATTGACTGATAACGTTGGTCTTGTTTGATATGCAGATGATCTTTGCATGTAGATGACGACAACGATGAAGAAGATAACACCAAAAAGACAACTTAAAAAAATTAATTACATTAGAAAAATACATCATTGTGAATTAAATAAGTTTAACGCTTAGACTATATGGTTGAAAATGGATTAGTGTTGGCACCGACTAAAACTTAACAGTGTACTCTGTAATAATGGAGTTGATCCATTATCCCTTCCAATTTTCAAAATTAATGATGTGTGCCTTGAATACAAATGTTTCGTATTTTTTTTTAGGAGTAGCCTATATCTTACATCAAAACTAACATGGAATTGTCATATTGACTATTTGTTAGATAAAGCAAGGAAAATTTGAATTTCATAAAAGTTTTATTTTTAAGCAAGCAGCGACGGGCACAAAATAGGCCTACAGCAGTTCTAAAACTAAACACCTATCGTTAGCACTCTCGCTCTATACTGAGGTATGGGCAAGAAGTGTACTTTAGTGCTCCAAAATATTTACTAAAGAAACTTAAATGCTTAGATTGTAAAGCTTTCCGTCCTGCCTTGGATAATGGGTATACCATCTTACACTTCATCTTTAGGTAGCCTACATATAAACAGAAATGGGAATTTTACCTCTAGATGAATTATTGAATAGCCTACCGTGAATTAACAGTGGCAAAGTAGGCCTACGTCATAAGGAGCTCAGCAGTTGAAAATGATATTCAAAATGAGATCAATCTAAGATCCGACAATCACTTTTCAAACAGAGCTAAAACCATTTCTTCTCTTATTTCTTTCCGTCCTTTCACTTCCGCAATTTTTGACAAATCTGAAATTAATCCCAAAGAGATCAAACAGTTTATGCCTCATTTGTGGACGGGATAGTTCGGTGGTCAGAGCGCTCGCTTTCTCTCACCAGCGTCGAGCATGGTTACCAAATGGATGCGTGACTGTTTGCGCGCCTTGGCTTCAGTACAGTCTCGCAGTTCACCCAGCTGTAAATGGGTACCTGCCCTCTGGGTCAGGGAAGATAAAGCAGCAAGGGAGAGATGGGCGCCGTCCTCAACATGCTGGCCCCTAGAGAAGCTGAGGCCTCTGACACCTTGCTCCCCTACGACTACACAGGCTACGGAACACCTTTACCTTTTTACTTACCCTCATTTATCTCTCTATCGGTCATGGGAACTTCAAAGAGCTAATTTTGACATTGATCACTCTAGCTTTAACAAGGTGAAAGGAAGTAATATTATTAGCACCTTTGTGAAAGATCATATAATCACTAATTATCCTTCACATCATAAAATCTATACTGATGGGTCCCTTCTCAATAGTAATGAGGGAGGAGCAGCCTTTATTATTCCGTCTTCAAAGGTTGAAAAAATATAGTATACCACATTGGGAGGAATCACCCAATCTTTAGGGCACAGTTGACCGCTATTTTATTTTTAATGGCTTGAAATTATTTACTTGATTTTCCTAGGACCATACATCAGGTTCTTTTTTTGTGATCAGTGATGATTCAAAGTCAGCTTTTCATTCTCAAAAGAATTCAGGGCCGTTATTACACATGGTCTCATTAATGAAATAAATCATTATGTACACTTTCTAATGTTACGAGGTACTGGCATCACTTTTTGTTGGGTGCCATTGCATTACAATATATATTATAATTTTAAAAGTTGACAGAGCTGGATGGCAAACTATATATTCACATTGTGCCTGTATTATGGATACCTATTTCTATACATGAAGGTTATAGCTTGATTGAAAGTGCCTGCTAGAAACACGCAAGGAAAAAACAGGTAGACACTGGATGTTGTCCCTATAGTTCTTCTACCTTGTCTAAGCTTACTCATGTTCTTTCTTCTCATTTTGGAGTAGATAATTCTCAAGTGTGGTCAACTATTTGTCTCATTAATAGACTTAAGTTAAAGGCATTCCGGGCAAAATTTGTGAGAAACATATATACTGTGTATGCAGAGAACAATATCTAACATTTATATCCTTTTTAATTTTGAGTGTCGATTTTAAAAACAATTTGAATATCTGCCTGCCATTCATACCAACTCTTTGAACAAGGTTCTAAGCAAATGTAGAAATTGGGTTTGTATTGATGGGGTACCACATTGCTAATTTCATGTAGTGTAATTAGTGCTTATTCCATTATCCTCGAAATAAAAGAATAGAAAACACAGCCACACACACACACACACACATACACACACACGCGCGCGTGCGCGCACGCATACACAACTCCAAATAATAGAATAGAACACACATACACGCACACACACGCGCGCGCGCACGCACACATACGCTTATGCACGCACACATATTCTATTACACGCACACTTATGCACGCACATTTATGCTATTGCATGCACACGCACGCGTACGCAACCATAATACGCACGCGCGCACACACACACACACACACACACACACACACACACACACACACACACACATACATGCGCGCGCGCACGCAACACACACACACGCTTATGCACGCACACGCACACAGAGGAGAAAGGACAAGTAGACAGGCATTGATCAACAAGAGGAGGATGGAGTGAAGTTCAGAATATGGGGATTTTGAACAGTTTGTAATTTATGTGTGCTTACAGTTACACACACACAGTAGGTAGGCAGCACCGCGCTATTCTGCTACGCACCCTAGGAAAATGCGATTCACTTACTGTCTTCAAACGGTTCTAACTCGAGTTCTACTGCATCATTATGATTTTCATGCATATGAGAATAAAGAGAATTGATTGTTCTTTCATTATGTTGTTTTGTTTTTATTGTATGATTGGAGGTATGAGTATAGCGCGAAGCCGAAAATCGCGAAAAGGCGAAAAATGGAGAAAATCGGCACTTTTCCGCGAGCTGCGAAATTGCACGGGTTGTAAAAAATCGCAACTGTCCGCGTCCGAGTGCACCAAACCCTTATTAATTATAACGAATAGAAAGATGAAAGCCCAAGTTTATTTTAATGGGGCGCAAGCTTATAGTGTTAAAAATTACGTCACCGAAAAAACACGTTAAAACTTCACAAAATATTTCGTCATCCTCTCTCACCTCGCACCCCGCCGTGCGCAGTATCAAACGAAAGCTTAGCCAATCAACTACTCGCTTTAGGCAAAAGAACCATCCGGGTGAAGGCAGCGAGACTTTTATAACACCTCTGATTGGCCAAATCTGTACAGGGTATGGTTTCAGGCGATATCGAAACCAGTGCGGTGAATTTGTCGAAACTGCGACCAGTACTCGCTAAGAATCCCATTATAGACTTTAAAAATTCATTGATAAGTCATTTCTACATCATATCCAATTAGTTCGATGTTTATTTTATGATCATTTTGTTTTTATTTTGATTCGAAGTGTGCAAGTGTTTCGCCGAGTCATGGTAGCATGCCGAATAGAACAGCGTGTCGAGGACTCGATCGCTTTTATCAAAATTAAGTTATTTCCTGTAAGTCTGCAGTTCAAAATGCACTGCAATCGATAGAATAATGCCTATAGCATTTCTCTAATTTTTTAAGCAAGTCTGATCACATTTTGTATTTTAAATTAATTTTTTTCTGTACCTGATCTACTACCGGAAGTGACTAAACGAAGCGTAATTTGGAAAAATCGTCTGCTACGGACTCGTCGATCTCATCGGAATTGTGTGTGTGTGTGTGTGTGTGTGTGTGTGTGTGTGTGTGTGTGTGTGTGTGTGTGTGTGTGTGTGTGTGCGCGCGCGCGCGCGCGCGCGAGCATGTGTGTGTGTGTGTGTTTTAGGCATAAAATTATAATTTTTAACACTTGGACCAGTGTTACGACACACAGTACTGACAGCTGACTGTTTAGACTGATGCATGTGTGTGTTCATGTGTGTGTGTGTGCATGCGTGCGTGCGCGCGTGTGTGTGTTTGATTTAAGACATACAATTTTAATTTTTAACATTTGGACTTGAGTGTTAATAATGCGCTCAGTACTGACTGCTCACTATTCAGACTGAGGAATGTGTGTGTGTGTGTGTGTGTGTGTGTGTGTGTGTGTGTGTGTGTGTGTGTGTGTGTGTGCTGTGTGTGTGTGTGTGTGTGTGTGTGTGTGTGTGTGTGTGTGTGTGTGTGTGTGTGTGTGTATGTGTGTGTGTATGTGTGTGTGTGTGTGTGTGTGTGTGTGTGTGTGTGTGTGTTTAAGACATACAATTTTAATTTTTAACACTTGGATTAACACAGTACTGACTACTCACTCTTCAGACTAATGCATGTGTGTGTGTGTGTGTGTGTGTGTGTGTGTGTGTGTGTGTGTGTGTGTGTGTGTGTGTGTTTAAGACATAAAATTTAATTTTTTAATTTAACACTTGGACTTGAGTGGTATTGCTGATAAGCCTAAGACAATCAGTACTGACTGCTCACTGTTCAGACTGATGCATCATTGATTGCACTGTGTTTGTAACTTTTGATAAAATGTAGGTGGCTTTGAAATAAATGCATTTTAATGCACATAAAAATAACAGTAAATTTGAATAGAAAAAAACGCCCCCAAACAGTCATAAAAAGATATACAGCAGACTTAGTAATCAGCAGGATACTGGTCTACACACACACATGCACACACACACACACACACACACACACACACACACACACACACACACACACACACACACACACACACACACACACACACACACTCTTATTCAGTTCACATACTCACACTGCATTTATATATATATATATATATATATATATATATATATATATATATATATATATATATATATATATAAATTATATGCATATTAATTTAACATTTCAGAGGATGATACCTATACTGATCTGAAAAAAAAAAGCATTCTTTGCCCAAGGGGAGGGAAAAAAGGACTAATTTTTTGTCACAAGCTTATGTTACAGATGCAACTTCTGAAACCATTAGGTGGGAGAACATGGGCTGAAACTGGAACATTTTTGCATACATTCTGTGGTGGAGTCCCAGAGCACAAAATTAAAGACTTTTGCCTTTTGTTTTTTTGTCCCCAGTAGCTATTTTTGTTGTTGCCTTGCTTTTTCTTCACCTGGGGGTCATGCAGAATTTTCTTTGTTTGCTTTTTTGTTTTGTTTCTGTTGTTGTTGCTTGTTCCCCATCTGGGAATCACATTGAGATTGAGAATCAAGTACACACTGGATGAGAAAAGTTTGTGTAGGCCTATACATATATAACTGTTTTTAAGTGCCTCGTGGCATAGGCAGCCATACTTCTTAGGGGGTTTTGCTTTAATGTTTTTTTCCTTGGTTTTGCTTTTTGTTTTGTTGCTTTTTCCCCCAATAGTTCAAAGCACACACACACACACACACACACACACACACACACACACACACACACACACACACACACACACACACACACACACACCACACATGTATGGATGCATGCGCCCATATGCACATGTATGCACCTACAATATCATGACTGGTGCCAACATTCCACTGTCGGTCCAGGGTGTTTCCGCGGTGTTCCCGCGAATATTTGGTGCTTTTGAATCTATATCGGCATTCATCAAAGCTTTCAGAGCATTTTAGATTGCAGATGGCAAGAATGGAATAACCACTTTCAAACCAGCAAAAGATTTCAATCATATGCTCTGCTGAAGCACAATCACTGAATGGAATCATACTTGAAAATAAACTTGAAGACATTTGTAAGAAATGCATGAACTAAATTCAGATTAGGAGTTTCATCTATATTGATACTATAATGATAGATTCAGTAAAACAACTAATACACGTCGGTTGTTATGTCCAGTGTATAAGATCTGATAGGGAGGATGAAATTCACTTCATATTTTTGTGTCCAGCGTATGCTCTTGGGAAGAATATATTGCAGAAAAAAATCTGTGTGACTTACGTCTTTTGTTGTCATACTCCAATGAAACTACCCTAAGGAATTTGTCATTATACATACACTCAAAGCACTGAGGAGGCGCAATATATTTGTATATAGACATAAGTTAAAGATTATAGTATACTGTTTTGTTTTTATGAAAAATTTGATTTCTTTTGTAAAATGATTGTCGTTCATTTTGATATAACAATATTGTACAGGCCCTTCAGAATGGGCCAATGGCCTTCCTGGATAAAAAAAATTCGCATTGGCATTCTCGGTCTGGATGGTGAGAGTGCACATATTGCCTAGCTCATCAAGTAAAAGCCAGACAGCGTACTGCCCGAAGAACTTGCCAAACTGTCCAGCTTTCAAAAGAAAGACACACATAGCCAGCCCCTATTCCTCCACTCCAAGTCCCCCAAAAGTCATTGGGATGAGACACATGCAGAATATCGTACGCGCTCGTTAAATCCCGTTCCACTTTTCGGAAGAGTAGGCCATTGTGCGTTGGAAGGGGAAAAAAAAGTACAATTTTAACTACACATAACATACACACAGGGACTGGATCTAAAAAAAAAGCACGCAATTATATTATTCCATTATCCTCGAAAGAAAATAATACCCATACACACCACAGAATTGGAAGTTGGTGGAAGTAATTCCTGTGACAAACCGGTGAAGGCTGTTTTCAGTGACAGTCTGACTATGGAATAGCTAGTGTTTGCTACAGACAGTCTGACTATGGAATAGCTTGTGATGGCTACAGATTTTCCATATAAAGAACAAAAAACAACATGGTGCTAGATTCTTCGGCATTGTAAATTGCATCATACCGGGTGTTGTTTTATGTGAAGCAGTGTACAATGGCTAAACAACTTTAATGACTATAAAATATTGTTCATCTCTCTCTCTCTCTCTCTCTCTCTCTCTCTCTCTCTCTCTCTCTCTCTCTCTCTCTCTCTCTCTCTCTCTGTAATGCTGTATGGACAATAAAACTGTCAGTGTCGTGTCTCTTGCACCTAAAGGTACGCAGTGTATGCAATATTAGTATGCATTCAAGCACACACATGCATACAAGGATTTAAACTCACCACACACACAGACACACACACACACACAGAGTATGCATGCATGTACTCTCAAGCACACTATGCATACTTGTATTTAATCACACACACACACACACACACACACACACACACACACACACTGATTGATATCACCACTAGTCTAGTAAAAGACAAACTGAGAATCAGAGCCCCGTTTGAGAACCAGCATACGATGCGCCAAGATCACTGATTGGTCAGCCTAATTTTGGAAACATCCGGAAGGCTGTTGTCGCCATCTTGAAAAAAAAAAGAAGCCGTAATTATCAATTTTGATGCTAATGAGTGATCAATGGCATTAATCCATCGATTTTAGTGTGGATAAATTGTGGGATTACATTCTATGGCAAATCGTGGCATACAAGGAGAGGATACCTGCAAGGTGAGTTTGTAACTGTAAAGTGTTCTGCTTGATTTGGTTTCAATGCCCTGGGTCCACGAAACACGTGGTTTCAGATCTAGGTAGTAGCAGCTGCGAAAGTCTTCTTCCTTTTCTACTCCTTCCAACGATCAGACAACTACTGTTTTCTGTCATATGAGCTAAAATACGTTGTACTTGAAGGGGGGATTTTTACGATCTCCAGGGTCATCTTGAGTGCAGACCAGGCACTGAGCCAGTGCTATGCACCATGCAAGAGATCGAAGATCACAGATCAATCAATTTAAGATCCCATAATTCTTGTCAGTGTTCAGTGGGTTAAAGAAACATGAACATTCTTATTATTTTTCTACTTCTTTGAAGATCAGACATTAACTACTGTTTTCTGTCATATGAGGGAAAATTATGGGTTTTGCTTGAGGTTGGGGTGGGGGGTTACCATCTCCAGGGTCATCTAGAGTGCAAAAAAAGAAAACAAATACCCCCCCCCCTCCCCCCAAAAAACCCCCCAAACCCCAAACCTCAGACAAACCAATATACATACATTTACTTTGTTGTCATGTTTAGACATCATCCCAGAAGATAGAATGCGGCTGCCTGAATGGTCACATACTCAAGAATCTCACTGTTGGTGACCCATGCAGCTCTAACCAATGAATACATGCACATGTATTCATAACAAATTGCTGATTTATTTTCCCATTGTTTGGTGAATTTGTCTGCCTTTCAGCTTTTAGTGCCAATAGTTAATATATTTGAATTGAAGAACCTGGTGTCTTATTGTAGGCAGTTTTGTTGGTAGTTTGTTTTTTAATTGAAGAGCCTCATGTCTTATTCGTGATTATTGTTTTTAATTGAATTTGTTTCTGTTAATCTGTTTTAGTGAATAGAAATAGTCTTAACATGGCCTTCCAGCTACTGAGTTAGTTGGGCCATAAACTTTTTGCTCTGCCCGTTTCTTTGTTTTTCAAATGATTTAACTTGACCTTGGGAAAGCAGTTGCACTTACAGAATCTGCTTGAATGAAATAGATTGTTTAGCAAAGCAAGGCATGATGGCAAATTTTTTATCACATGATTTGAGAATTGACAGTCAATGAGTCATTATTATTTCAGTATTGAAAAAATCATACACATGGAAACTTTTCAAGGCAGACCTGAAATATTGCATTACTTGTTTATCCAAATTTTCCTAGACAATAAGACAATTCAATTTCAATTATGTTTAAAATACTGGAAGACTTAGTACTATAAAAAATGTGACGTGCGTTTGCTGAGTTACATTTCATGGTAATATAAAAACTGAATTTATTCTGGTTAAGACTAATAATATCTTTATTACATTATTAGAAAATTATATACATGCATGTGGATAACTGAATTATTTCAATTAGTGAATATGTTTAGAACTTAATCTTGTTATGTTTTTACTTAGTTTTTGTTTTGTTCAGTTTTTTGCTGGGGGGAGGGGGTGGTAGAAATTTATTTTGGGGGGTAGGGGGTAGTTTTGTTTATTTTTGTTGAGTTTTTACCATTTGGAATGTTTAATTTATAGTCTAATATCATCAGGTGTAACAGACTTATACTAAACAACACAGGAAATAGTAATAATAGTATACACACAAGAATGTATAATTACTAGTACTATGACATGTGTATGCATACAGTTTACTGAACTTTTTTTATATTCACCCTACTCTTCTATCTCATCTGACATCTGCCCCTTTGGAATTTTAATCTATCCAGATCCATGAATGAATTAATGCCAAAACACATCATTTTCCAATTCATTTTAAAAAAAAACAACAACTTTGATTTACATAAAATTTACTCAAAGTTAATCATGACTTGTCTCCAGCACAAGAGAAAGATCAGCAGTCACAAGGTTCAGCATCCCCGACACATTCTGGGTCTGGCGGGTCAGCAGCAGGGAGTGAACAGTCTGGGTCCCCTCCTGGGTCCCTGCAAGCCCACAGTCCATCTGGATCTCCAGGTGAGAGAGAGGATATATGGGGTGCAGTGGGGGGTAAGGATGGTTGGGATGTTGTTTGGGGTGAAGAGGGATTTATCCAATCCCCCCCTCCCCCCCAAAAAAAAAGAAGAAAAAGAAATGTATTTGATTGCTTTTGTGGAAATAGATAATTGTAAGATGTTTGTTGTGCTGGTTCAAATCAAACACTGGCCTAAGAAAAAATGTGGAAGGACTGTTAGTTGTTAACCTTTTCCTATAGGTAACCCTCTATAGCCTGGGTAACCAACCATCTACTAACCCTTCCATCCCAATCACCCACTACTGAGTTAGGTTAGTTTACAAATGTGCACAGTGCACATATACTGGGAAAGAGGGGTTCTCTTTCTTAACGTAAAGATAGGTTAAGACATGTACCTGCCTCACAGGTAAACCATGAGGTTGTAGGTTCAATTCCCAGCCTTGCCCTTTCTTCCCAGTTTGACGGGAAAAACAAACAATGTCAAGAGACCTTTGGATGGGTTTTTAAAGTGAGGCCCCATGCGCAAAAGCACACAGAACATCTTGTGCACTTGTTAAAAACCTGTTCTGCCTTCCGGAAGAGTAGGTCATTTCATGCTGGTAAATAATGGATGTTGCGGTGCAAAAATTTCATAATTCAGTAAATACCATCTCTTGACATTAGTTTTTAAAAAAATGAGGAGCATCTGTAGCTTTATCGGTTGTCAAATACTCAGAAAGTCCTGTAAAACGATCGACGCCGTTGCGATTGTCATGGTGGTAAACACTCATTTCATGCAAAGTGGTGGTATTCTATGACAGAAGTGCAACAATCGCTTGATTTCATGTGATGCAAAGTACTGGGCAATATTGAAATGACTTATTTTAACAAGAGTTATTTCGAAGCTTTGTTTCGTCAAAATAAAGTAAAACAGTGTATGATGTCGAAATCGTTGAGTAGCGAAGAAGTGCATTGAAGTGCATCAGGCAAAACTTAACACCACGTGTTCAAATCTCATGAGTCATACTCATAGGGATTTTTCAGACTCTGGCTGGCTCTTACCCAGAGTGAGAGTGCTTATTCAGGTTATTGGGAAGACTGGGATCCACTGTTCAAGCTTCATCCACTTTACAGATGCGAATTCAAGTGTTGCTCTAATTACCTGACCAACACTGCAGGTGTCTGTATCCATCAGTCGGGTTGTTGCTGGGATATATTATGAAAGTAAGGGTAGAGTACAACCCTGTCAAGTAGTCTCAAAGCAGATGCACTTCCACAGCAGCATCATTACATCATTCTCATTACCATTGACAGGGTTCGCGATAACCGGTAATTGCCGGTATTTTACCGATTGTAAACAGGGAATACCGAAAATTTTCGAAGCAACCGGTACCGCGTACCGATTCTGTTTGCCTGTGACCGATTAGATTTCCGTCTCAAAAAAAAAGTCTGAAGTGACTTATTCTGACAGTCTGTCACGCGCCTGTACTGTGCTTACGCACCTACCCCTTCCCACCCCTTCCAACGAACATCTTTGGCGCCAGCCTGATTAGCCTAGCATGCAGAACAGCAAGCTTTACTGTGAAAGAATAGAGCTTCGTGCTCTTCTCGGCATGACAGTGACTTCCATTTACAATGAGTAAATGGGGCCTAGATTAATTCTTTATTCTTTTAATCTTTTATATCGAGGATAATGGAATAAGCACTCCTGTGCTTTTTTACATCGTCCCCGTGTGTATGCAGTTTTGTAAATGTCATCTGTTCCCACAGGATGGCCTGCTCTTACGAAAAGCGAAAAGCGGAGGGCCTATGACTATGAATTTGCAGTTGCTTTGAGAGAGAAGAGTCGAAAACTAAATCTAAATTGAACGAAATATCTAGATGAGCGCTAAGCATAGAAACAAGAAAGAAGAATATAAGACACACGAATGATGTCATGCAAAACAACAGACTGACACAGACAGTGGCACAGGCGCTAGAATAAATCCTATTTCCTGCGTGGCTTCGTGCCCAAGAAGCGAGTGGCACGGCAAAGTCTGAGAGACTTGCGTTCAATTTGGATTTAGTTTTGCTGCCAAACAATCCCCCCTCCACCACCCCCTCACTGAATAGTTTCGTTTTGTTCACAGTACTACCGGATTTTATTTTCTCGGGACCGATTTTGGGGGAGTTGGTCAAGATATCTCTGAAATGGCAACTCGCAGTACCGGTTTAAAAAAATCCTAGCGCGAACCCTGATTGATCATCATGCAATAATAAAAGTTGGCTCTGATTCGATGGCCCCAGTTGCTCTGGTCTCATGGTGACCTCAGATTTGGTTTCCTCATGAATACACTTTAGTGCCTCAGGTGAGATTGTGTCAAAGCCTGTGGGGTTGGAGGTTCGCGGGGAGAGGTAATTGTACGGATTTTGTGGTGGTTGCCATGTTGGGTGGGTGACTCACTCAGTCTGGCTCCGCGACTGAGCTAATATTGTCGTTAGTAGGGGGCTTAGTAGGTGGTGTCCTGCGTATGTTAGCTCAGAACAGGCACCACTGAACACCACCAAAGTCACCCAGCAGCATTGCAGGGCCCATCTGGCTGGTGGCCCCACCACAGCCTAATACTGATGGGCTCCCTGTAGACTCAAGAGGGGGGGGGAGGGGGAATGAGACCTAATGATTCTGGGTATGGCTGTGGTGGGGAGGTTAAAAACAAGCAGTGTGGGAACAGCAAGACAGGGACGTCACAGAAGATGAGGCAGCTAAAATCCCCCCCCCCCCAAAAATAAACAAATAACCCCTAACCAAACAACCCCCCAGTAGGAAAACAAAGATTCCGTATTCAGTATTCCTGAGACTACGCATGTGACTCTATGACATCGCAGTTGACAACAGGAAAAAAATCTGAAAATCTGATCTCATAAAAAAACAACCCAAAACCCTTCCAAAATCCCCTCCCCCCCCCCAAAAAAAAAAAAAAAATTAGCACAACTTGATTCAGTCAGATCAGGATAAATTTTTCCAAAGTTTTTCAAAAATAATCTACAACCCTTACCTCACCGTCTCGGTCATTGTTTAATTCAACCAAATTCAAAACCAAATTCAGCGTCTAAAACTCCTAGCCATCAGAATTGTAAAAGAAAAAACAACCTTGCAATAATCTTTGTTTTTCTAATGATTTAACATCTTTTCACTTTTGTGTGTGTTATTGTTATTGTTATTATTATTATTATTATTATTATTATTATTATTATTATTATTATTATTTCTTCTTCTTCTTGAAGTTCTTCTTCTTCTTCTTCTTCTTCTTCTTCTTCTTCTTCTATTTCAAGGATAATGGGATAAGTACTCTTGTGCTTTTTTACATCCACCCCTGTGTATGCAGTTTTATAAATGTCATCTGTTCCCACCGGCACATGATGGCCTACTCTTACGAAAAGCCGAACAGGATTTAACGTGTGCGCAAGATGTTCTGCGTACGTTCACACATGGGGCCTCGGTTTATAATCTCATCCGAAGGACTTTTGGGGAGAGTGAAGTCGGCACTGATGTTAACTCCATGATCCAGGAGAAAAATCTCCTTTGTGTGTGTGTGTGTGTGTGTGTGTGTGTGTGTTTGTGATTTGTTACTCTCCTCTCCCTTAGAAAAATATTAGCTTGACATGTTTGCCTCTTTGGATTGTTTCTGGATGGCTAACAGACTGTGACATGGAAAAGGATTAACTGTGCTGAAATAACTCAGTGCAGTGCTTCAACAACGCTTAAGGAGGTTAATGGAAAAGTCAGTCAGCCAGTAGACTGATGTGTCAGAATAATGATTTTTTGTTGTTTTCTGTTTTATAGGATCAGCACAGAGACACTGGGAAGAAGGAGCCCTGGACTGGGTGAGCAACAGAGAGCATGGAGGAATGGTGCATAAGAGGAGAAGAGAAAGCAGGGAGAAGGACAAGTAAGTTGGCACGAAAGATGTCAGAGTGTCTGGTAGCGCTGAATTAACAGCAGCGGTTCTCTGCGCTGCTGGCGGAATTAACATCCACCAGTGTTGTTTTGAAGCAGGCTGGGGTTAAACAACCCTTGATATTGATATGTAAAACTGAACTAAGTGTGTAAAGTTGTAAATCACTGGAAAGCTTAGACTACAAGCTTTTAAATGAGTGTAATTTTATAGCAGCAGGTAGTGTTTATGTTAATGTAAAAAATAAATAAGTGAAACAATATTGTGTGAGCACAACTTATCACTGTCGCAACGTCAGAGCCCCAGATTGATTTTAACATGATATGCAATGTTGTTGCGGTTAAAAATGTCATGATTCGGAAAATACTCTTGACATTAGTTTTTTTTTAAATATAAAGAGCTTGTGTAGCTTTATCAGTCGTCAAATACTCGGAAAAGTTCAGTGAAACGATTGACGCCATTGCTGATCGTCATGTTTAGGTAAATTCTATCTCTTGACATAAGTTTTGATAAATTAAGGAGCTTGTGTTGCTTTATCGGTTGTCAGATACTTGAAAAGTCCAGTGAAATGATCAACGCCATCACAATCATCATGGCGATGAACACTCACTCTGTGTAAAGTGGCGGCTTTGTATGATGAAACTACAATGATTGCTTGATTTTGTCTGATGCAAAGTACTCGCAGCCATATCAATTTGACTTAACAACAGTTATTTCGAATCCTTGTTGCGTCAAAATAAAGTGAAACAATGTATGACATTGAAATCGCCAAGTAGTGAAGAAGTGCATTACTGGCAAAACTAGCACCACTTGATTTGGTCGGATCTGGATAAATTTTTCCAAAGTTTTCAAAAATATTCCACAACCCTTACTTTATCATCTCTGTCATTGTTTAATTCAACCAGATCGAGCTTCTAAAACTCCTTTCGCCGTCAATATTGTAAAAATAGAAAAATAGCAAAACACTTCAAGAAATTCTGTCGCAAATGCTTGGCTGCCATTTTTGTTCAAGACGACTGCGACTAGTCTGAAAAAATAAAAATTAACCTCTAAACTAATCAAAATTTTTGGTGCTTGCATGTTTTGAATGACCTTCAACCCTTTATGTGTACCTACACTTGCCTTAACATTCATTGGGTGACCTTTGAAAGCAAAAGTAGGCCTTCATTTATGACCACTTACGTCATCCCGGAATATTCCGGGGTCTGTTGTGTGTGTGAAAGGTCATCCTGGAATGTTCCAGGAACTGAGCTACTAGGGTTACAGGGTGTCTTTTTATTATTAAAAATTTTGTTTTGTTTTACTGAACAGTGTTCCTTATGGGATGCCGGATACCTGTCAATATAAATAGCATCTCCACTGTTCGGAATTTTGTGCTAGGAATTCTCACTTTTCTATCCTTCTGTTTCAGCATTCTGCCTTTTCTTTCCTGCCACTTCTCTTGTCTATTTTCTGCCTTCTTGGTCCATTCTCCAGCCTTTTTTCCAGAAAGACTTAAAGATTCATTCGGATGAGACTATAAACAGAGGCCCTGTGTGCGAATGCACGCATAACATCTTGCGCACATGTTAAAATCCTGTTCCACCTTTGGGAAGAGCAGGCCTCGTGTGCCGGTAGGAACGGATGACAAAATTATAATAAACCAGCATGAACACAGGTGTCGTGTTTAGACACCATCCCTGAGGGAAAAAAAAATAATGGGTAGGCGCTGCCCTTGTGGCGACGCGCTCTCCCCGGGGAGAGCAGCCCGAATATCACGCAGAGAAATCTGCTGTGACATAAAGTGGTATATAAATTATAAAAAAAAAATAATAAATAAAATAAAGGTAACCATTCTCTTGCATGCCAAAGTTGGATGTGCTTGGCCTGACTTGTCAGGCACATAATGAAGTGTAACACATTTTCACTCATGAATATTTATGACAGACAGGAGTGGCTGCTGTCTGAGCATTTTGATGATGAAGAAAAAGACTGAAAAGGGTGTTTCTTTGCTTAGCACAAATTCAAATTCAAATACTTATCAATTAAATTGGTACTTTATTCTATTAAGATATTGAACACAGTCTTTTAAATAAAATAAAAAAAACTAAACCAACACCAGCTCACGCATGCACACACACATACACACACACACACACACACACACACACACACACACACACCACACACACACACACACACACACACACACATGGACGCATGCCACTTGCATGTGCACATAATAAATTAAACTGTTATAAGATATTAAAAAATAATGAACACAGTTTAAAATGATGAAAAGTAGCCTTTTCTATGCTTCAAAATTTTCCATCTCTTTTCTGCCTGAGCTCTGAATCTCCCTTGCCTCCCCCCCCCCCCCCCCCCCCCCAGTCCCTTCCTCCACCACTTTCTCTCTGTCTTCCCCCCCCCCCCCCTTTTTTTTCTCTCTCTTGCTCACTCACTTGCTTGCTCTGGGTCAGTTCAGATTTATTGTCATGCACTTATTAAGCAGCAGAATTTAGGTGGGAAAAAATCGGAAATCGCTGCTTGGACGTTAATCTAATCACAACAACAAAAGTGGGGATTTAAAACTATTTTTATATAGCAGAGGTTTAAACTTGGGTACTCTGTAGCGCTTTTGAGATGGGATAAGTTGGAAGTATTTTGCTAGCACATGAGTACTGTCATTTACAATCTGTCTTGCTCTGTCTCAAAGGAATGCAACCCTCCCATATCTGTCCCATCCTTTACAAGCACTGTGTTTTTCTTCTATTGCTTTTTTTCTGCTGCATCTCTGGCCCATCCATCCTTGTTACTTCCTCCATCCCTGCTGTCATGTACTACTGCCTCATGTCTCTCAGATTCCTCTGGTCTGGGATCAGTGTTCTTTCTTTTCAGCATCAATGGAGAGGGGTGATGTGTTCCAGCTTCCAGTGTTGTCTAGTGGACAGTTTTAAGTGAAGTGAAAATTAGAAGCCAGGATATTGAATGTTACTCTCTCTCTCTCTGTGACTGAACAGTTTTGAATGATTAGCAGGTCTTGCTGTAGGATATTCCACTATCTTCAACACATTACCTTGACTGCTTTTACATGTTGTCAGTCATGTTCTAATTTCTTGAAATATCCAAAGGCCCAAAAAACTCCAGTGCTTGGTATATATCTGAGGGGCCTGCCTGGTTCTCAGAGGCTGCTGAGGTACAGGGCTCTCCTAGGCTGCTTTCCTGGCTTTGACTTCTTCAGCTTTAGTTTTATATAGAAACAGGACTTTAAGTTCCAAATGCATGAGTCAGTGTTTTTATATATATATTTATTTCCTTTTTTTAAAATCCTTTTATTTGAAAGATAATGGAACAAGCACTCTTTTTTTTAACATTAAGTCCCTGTGTGTATGCAGTTTTGTAAATTTTGTCATCCATTCTCACTAGCACACAATGGCCTACTCTTCCAAAAAGTGGAACAGGTTTTAACTTGTGCGCAAGATGTTCTACATGTATTCACACACAGGATCTTGGTTTATAGTCTCATCCGAAGGAGTATTAGGAGAGAGTGGAGTTGGGACTGATGTTAACTCCAGAAAGAAAATCCTCTTGAACAAGATTCAAACCCCAGTCAGCAGATCAATCACAAGCGCAATAGGCACCACTCTAACCACCAGGCTGTCCTGTCCCCCAGTACCCCCAGTGTTTTAGGACTGGAGTGTAATTAAATGCAGGAAGGTTGATGTTTTATGATGTGATGCATGTACCTGTAGTGCTCATCATATAATATTCTGATTGATTTGTTTCATGTTTGTGATGTACACTGTTGTTCACTCTTTTATTATTTTTATTACCATATGTATGTTGGTTTTGTTTTATTCTATTGCTGCCTCTTCTTAATCTTTTTTTTTTTTTTTTTTCCATTCCTCTGCTAGAACTTGGTTTGCATATATGCAACCTTTTTTCTACCCACCACTAATGTAGCCGGATTCTGATTTGGGGATGGTGTCTTAACATGACACCTGTTTGTTTATTTTATTTTATTTTTATTTTATTATTTATTCTTTTATATCGAGGATAATAGAATAAGCACTCATGCTTTTTTACATCCAGTCCCCATGTGTATGCAGTTTTGTTAATCTGTTCCCACCGGCACACAATGACCTACTCTTCCGAAAAGCGGAACAGGATTTAACATGTGTGCAAGATATTCTGCATGCATCCGCACACAGGGCCTCAGTTTACACTAGTCTCATCTGAAGGACTTTTGGGGAGAGTGGAGTCAGCACTGATGTTAACTCCCAAGGGAAAAAAACCCTCAAACGGAATCAAGCTCGGGTTGTCGGATTGCGAGTGCAATGTTCTGACCACTAGTCTCTCCTGTCCCTTGTACACACAGGCATTTTATAAAAAAAGAATTATCATTCATTCCTACCGGCATGAAATGGCCTACTCTTCTGAAAGATGGAACAGGTTTATAATGTGTGCACAATGTCCTCAGTGTTCACACATGGGGCCTTGGTTAAAATCTCATCCGCAGAACTTTTCGTTTTGAGTGTCGTCCAGTCTATCATCTCTCCTGTCTGTTATCTTCTTCAGTTGATACTTTTTCCATATCTGCAATCTTCCTATGATGCAAGAGTCTTACACATTCTATGTTATAATCTTAATTAAAATCCTCTGGGTCAAGTACTTTCTCTCACACAGCATCCTCTCCTTGAAATGATTTTACATCTTCCTTGCTTCTTTCTGATTCTGTCAGATTAGCCTTCAAAAGAGCTCCATACACTTATAATCTCTTCCCCTCTCCAGAATAGCTACACCATAGTCAGTAACTGGGATTTCTGCTGTGTGTGTGTGTGTGTGTGTGTGTGTGTGTGTGTGTGTGTGTGTGTGTGTGTGTGTGTGTGTGTGTGTGTGTGATGAGCACTTGTTGACGTGCACATGTACACAATAATTGTTCTGACTTTTGTAATGAATAGGAAACAAAGTCGAGGAGGAAGAAGAGCGGAGGTTCCTTGTAGAATTGTAGGTTGAAAGAAGTTAGTGCATATAGGCCAGGAAAAAGTCTGTGAAAACGTTGAAAAGTAGTATAGCTATCTTCTATTTTATATATGCTGAGACAGGAAGCCAGTGAAGCATTTTTCAAGAGGAAAGGCTTAGCAAGGGGTTGGTTTTTTGTTCTAAGTACAGCTTGGCAGCTAGCTGTATTTAAAAAAAAACAAAAAAACTTTTTGTCCTGTTAGATTTCATAGGATATACTGTGGACAGTTCGGAGAAGTGAATTGCAGTAGTCAAGTTTGGATAGAACAAAGCACTTCACAAGGTTTTAGCTGATTCTTTGGTAAAATCTATAGATCTACGAATAAAACTAGAAGACAGATTTCTGTTTAGGCAGAGTGGCAGATGTTTGAAACATTGTTCAAAGATGAAGTCAGAAGACATGTTACTGGAAGTGATATCTGAAGGTGTGAAAGGTACAGATCTTTGAAATTTCAACCTGAGGGTATCTTTGAAATTTCAACCTGAATAAATATTATTTGTGGTTCTTGGAAGTGCATCATGGTTTACACTAAGAACGATTTCCAGTTTTTTATCCTTGAGTTTTAATGAATTAGAAGTATCCAAGACATGAGATTTTTGGTACAGGTCTCCATGTTTTCAACAGTATATAATCGTTGGATTTTCCGAGGACGACTGAAGTCAAAAGCTTTGTGTCATCAGTGTAGGACTGAGTAGAAACAGGACAGTAATGAATGGATCAATAGTAATTTGTAATATTAATACTAATAGTGTTTGGTCTTTTTCAGGCTGTAAGATCTTCACAGTATTTAGAATAGAAATGGTATATAACATAAACAATAAATTCAGTGACAGCATGCATACTCACATGTACGCATGCATGCATGCGTTTGCGCACATGCACACACGCACACACGCACGCATGCACGCATGCACACACACACACACACACACACACACACACACACACACACACACACACACACACACACACACACACTCAAGTATTTAAACCTTTGACCACTTATGGGACATGGAGATATAAAGTCTGGCTCAGGCCAAAAGCTGTGTCAGTTATTGATGTCAGCTAAGTGCCAAGGCCTACATTAAAATGCTATGTTGTAAAATGTTGTGTTGAGATTGCTTTCAGCCATGACAAGCTCTAAACATAACAACCTGCATTCTTCTTTAAAGGAGAAAAAATCCTCTGAAGTTGGTGTATGCTGCCTGTATGGCGATGGTATTTGAAAAGTCATACATGCAAACTTCTCATCTAGTGTACATCCTATCTCACAGTGATTCCCAGGTGGGATGAGTGAGTCAAAAGAGCATATTGTGGGTGACCCCCAGTGTGTTAAGCTTGGAAAAAAGCAACAAACAACAATATATGAAGTAAAAATCGAAAGTATCAACAAATCAAAATTCACCTTAAATGACCATTGACAAGCATCAAATTGGTGATATGTAAATCAAAATCCAAAACTATTTCATAGCCTTCCCAAGTTTAATAAATTTTCCCATCTTTACACACACTGTCCTCCCTGCTGGAAGCAAATATTAGCAAAAATTGAAAATGACTTTGTTCTCAAATACTTTTTGAGAACATATTGATATAGACATTCCATTATGTAGTGAAATCTTGTCCTCGGTTATGACCATATCACTGTACAGTTGTAGTAGCAAAACATGAATCCCGTGGACTTGGAATACTGTTGTATCTACAGTTTCAGTCACTTGTGATAAACTAAAGTAATGTATTGAAATGAAATTGTCACAATACGTATGCATCTGGTAGGGTCATCATGTAGCTTTCTCTTCCATACATGAGTTTGAACTTTCTATAAGATAAACATTTTTTTAAAATTACTTTCAAGAGTAATACAACCTATTTAGATAAAAATCAGTTTAAAGTTCTTGTATTTTTACCTGAAAACATGTGGGAATCTCAAACACAGTCAAATCCATGTTCTGTAAGAATGTTTTGATAGTTTAAGCAAGGTGACATAGATCCCCTTGTTTATATATTGTGTGCAAAATATCATAAATATAATTTGCAGGAATATTTCTTCATGGAAGACGAAAAATGAGCCCAAAATTTAATTAATAACCATTCTAGTTTTCTTTGAAACATAAATTGGATCTAGAATCCTGCTTGTAAGTTAATTCACAGTTTTTTAGTTTTGGTTCAGATGGAATGAAAGCATAAGAAAAATTAAGCTGTGTTTTTTCTAAAATATCATTTTTGTAACCCCAAATTTCTCAACCATATAAAAAGACTGGTATCACCATAATTATATTTAGTTTCAACACGCGCGTGCGCATAAAACACACACACACCACACACACACACACACACGCACGCACCACGCACAGCACCACGCACGCACGCACGCACGCACGCACCACCACGCACGCATGCATGCAACACCACCACCACCACGCACCACGCACCACACGCAAGCACCACACACATACACTTTTCATAATATCACATCTCACAGTGAACAGATGACAATTTACCACACACACTCACACACACCAACTCACACACACACACACCACACACACACACACATATCCACACACACACACACACACACACACACACACACACACACACACACACACACACACAACACACACAACAGGCACTCAAAGGGGGGTGAGGGTGAGAAAAGTATTACATGAATGAATATCTTGTTGCATAACTTGTTATACTGAATATTTATGGCAATGTATGCATCACAGCAAAAAGATTTTAACATGGAAACAGTTATATGGTAAGAAACATTTAGGAAACCCTAAAAATAATATAGTCAGATGTTTTGTTTAGTTTATAAGCTGAAGGAAAAGGGGGGGGGGGGATAGATTGTACTCATAAATGAATAGTCAGTAACAGGAGAACTTAGTAAGTACAAGTTTGTAAAATTGGCTGCAATACAGTTAACACAGGCTTAACCTACTGCTGGTCGTATCTTTTTTGCGGGACAAAAATTTTGGGAAAGAACTTTATTATAGAAATTTTATGATACATCTGGAATATTCAATGTGACTGAGGTTTATGTATGCTTTTTGTATTGAGTGATTTTTAGTGGCTTTGCTGTTGGTGTTGCTTACACTGACATTTCTTGGATATTATCAGGCTTTGGATCCTCTGTAGTAAGGCTGTTGCTTATACGGGCTGTGACTGATTGTAGAAACTTGGCATTAAGGTGGTGAGCACTTGGATTGTAAGAGAAGGCTGTGTTAAAGCAGTGTACAGGTGGTGAGCACTGATTGTAAGAGCTGTGTAAAGTAGTGTAGAGGTGGTGAGATTGTGAAGACTCCACTTAACTATATTTATCATCATCATCATCATCATCATCTTCTCATCTCTCATTCTCATTCTCCTCTTCTCTCTCTCTCTCTCTCTCTCTCTCTCTCTCTCTCTCTCTCTCTCTCTTCTCTCTCTCTCTCTCTCCTCTCTCCTCTCTCTCCCTCTCCTTTTCTTCTCTTCTCTCTCCTCTCTCTCCCTCCCCCCTCCCCCCTTCACTTATCCTTTCTCCTCTCTTCCTCTCCCTTTTTGCATTTCTTTTCTCAATCTCTGCCTGTCGGTCAGTCAGGTGTTGTCCTTGTTGTTTGTGTTTGCTGTGTTTGTCACAGTTACAGTGAATTCAGGCAGTTGTGCAGTTAATTAAAGGGCAATACTGATCAATCATTGGTGAAACTTGGAGATCTACTCTAGCCAAGGAATAAAAAAAAAAGTAGTTATTAGCTATCAGTCTATGGCCAGTGATATGGATGACATGAACATACCATAGCCATCCTGCAGTTTGTGACCTGGAGAGGGATGGGCTTGTCAGGTTCACTCTGTCTGAAACAACTGCATTTGTAACCATGTTGTGGTTGTATGCCCCAGTGACTCCTCTCTGTCTGAAACAACTGCATTGTTTGTAACCATGTGTGGTATATGCCCCAGTGACTCCTCCTCAAGGTCAGGGAACAGTCACTACTCAGTGTTTATAAGCAATAGGAAGAAATAACCTAGAGCAGATCCTTGTCCATTATTGATGATACTGATATTTTCTCTTCTTTCACTTAGTTCATTGATTTCTTTCTCATTGTTTTGATATAAAGTGGGTTTGATGAGCTATGAAATAAGATTAATTTCTAACTATTCATATAAAGAGGAAGCAATAATTTGTTGACTTCCCAGATATAACCACAATAGAATAACCTTTTACATTAAACCCCCCCCCAAGAATAGCAAAGCCTTGAGCAGAATATTAGGATTTCTCTGTTTCAATAGCTGCTTCCTGCCTTTCTTTCCATGTAGTAAGTTCCATTTCGGAAAGATCTTCTTGGGGCTGTTGGGCCTGTATTGTACATTGACTGCATCCATTTCAGAGTCTGTAATGCTGGTTGAGTTGTATGGAGCAAAACAAAATAATAGTCACAGTTACTTGTTTGTGTGCTGCCTGTCAAAGACAGAACTGCCTTCAATCAGTATTGAATGAAGCAAGTGCTCTCAAGCCACACAAGATTGTCGGTGCATGTTCGCCTTTAGGTGTGTGCTGCTGTACTCTGTGTTGTTTGTAGCCAAGTAGTTTATATGGTGATTTATATGGCTGTGGACTTCTGATCCCATGGTCTTGAAGTTGTGGGTTCAACTCTTGGCAGTCCGTTAGGACTGAAGGATGAAAATGTTAGTCACTCATCACCTGATTTGCCAACTGAAGGATGAAAATGTTAGTCACACGTCACCTGATTTGCCAACTGAAGGATGAAATGTTAGTCACATTCATGATTCCTTGAAATGTTAGTCAGTCACCTTGCCATGTGATGCCATTCACTTATTGCACTGAAGGATGAAAATGTTAGTCACATGTCACCATATTTGCCAATCTGCCGATGCTTCCCTTGCTTGTTTAAACTTGCATACTGAAGATGAAAATTGGCAAATTAGGGATCTTATGATTCATCACGTTCAGTGACTTGTAGAAAATACCCAGCATGCACCTTAAGGCTTGTCTAGCACACTTAGTTCAATACAGATTGATCAGATTTCTTGACTTTATTATGGATTTCTTGGCAGATGGTGTAGAGTGTATGGAATATTCTGCACATGGTGCATCTCTTTTAAGACAAAAAAGTAAGAACACAACACCACACTTTTGCAGAACAAAATTTCAGTTTATTAAAAAAAATTCTAGGTAAAGCATTGTCCAACTCTTTGGGAAGAGGTGCATCTCTTGGAAAAACTGAACACTGACTGTTCTTACGCGTGAAACTGAATGTGAATGTTCAGGTGTGTGTGTGTGTGTGTGTGTGTGTGTGTGTGTGTGTGTGTGTGTGTGTGTGTGTGTGTGTTGTGTGTGTTACTTTGTTGCGAAGAGGGGGTGTTAATGTTTATATACTCATGTATTGGTATACAGTGTGTGTGTGTGTGTGTTTGTGTGTGTGTGTGTGTGTGTGTGTGTGTGTGTGTGTGTGTGTGTGTGTGTGTGTGTGTGTGTGTGTGGTGTGCTTGCTTTGTTGGGAAGAGGTGGGGGGGGGTGCTAATGTTCATATACTCGTGTGCGGGTATACGCATATATGTGTGTTTGGTGTGGTGTGTGGTGTGTGTGTGTGTTGTGTTGTGTGTGTGTGTGT
>CM060317.1:71281289-71293789 GCA_030674155.1 Stramonita haemastoma | reverse complement strand
TAGTGTCATCTAAGGCGAAGAAAAGAAAAAGAGCTTGAAAAGTGAAAGATTTGTGCTTTTTTCTTTTTTTTTAACTGGTGCTTGATCGATATTGAGTTCAGTTGAAACTTGATGAGGATGATCCTAACATCAGGCAGATTTTTCAGACGAGTGATGACTTGTGTTACAGAATTAAGAAAGAGAAAAATAAGAGCATGTTTT
The DNA here is from genome assembly GCA_030674155.1 of Stramonita haemastoma. Taxonomy (NCBI): domain Eukaryota; kingdom Metazoa; phylum Mollusca; class Gastropoda; order Neogastropoda; family Muricidae; genus Stramonita; species Stramonita haemastoma. The sequence continues at coordinate 71,293,588 of CM060317.1, read as the reverse complement.
GCTTATTTCAGTTTACTTTAAATCTGTGGCAAGCATTAGTGTTAAGATAAAAAAAATAATGCAGCTGGAAAGGAAGCAAAAGCAGGCTAACAAAGCAGTGAACTTGTTCATCTCCAAAGCAGTTGAAGGTGGCAGAAAACAGAATAAACAACTAGAAACATGATGAAATGATAAGCTTAGTGCCGCAGATGTGATAAAAAGTTATACATGCACTGGTCAACATATCAGCCTTCATGCAGTCCCCAATTCTCCTTTTCTCACTGCTGGCCTCATGTTTCAGAACTGCCTGGTTTATGTAGGTAGACCACAGGTTTCCTTGAAATTTTAGAAAGTCTGCTTGTGCAATTTTAGTGTTCCCTGTATGGCATACCAGGGAACACTTCACGTATCTGTAAATGTTGATACATATATTTTGGATTGAACTCACATATTTCAGTTGTTTCCAACTGGGGATTTTAGAAAGTTTGCCTCGTGAGATTTCAGTTTTCCCAATATGGCATACCAGGGAAAACATCATGTATCTTTAATTGTTGATATATTTCGGATGGAACTCGTATATTTCAGTGGTTTCCCACTGGATATTTTAGAAAGTTCTCATGATACTTTAAAGTTCCCAATACTGCACACAAGGAGAAATCCATAAGTATGGTTTTGAAGACTAATGGTACAGAAGGTGTGCATACCAGAGAGAGAGAGAGAGAGAGAGGGGGGGGGATGCAGGGAGGGGGAGTGAGTGAGTGAGCGAGCGAGTGCGCGTGTGTGTGTGTGTGAGAGAGAGAGGGGAGGGGGGAGGGATGCAGGGAGGGGGAGTGAGTGAGTGTGTGTTCGTGTGTGTGTGTGTGTGTGTGTGTGTGTGTGTGTGTGTGTGTGTGTGTGTGTGTGTGTGGTGAGTGAGAGAGAGAGAGAGAGAGAGAGGAGAGAGAGAGAGAGAGAGAGAGAGAGAGAGAGAGAGAGAGAGAGAGAGGGCTTAGGGCCCTTGTAGTTGTAGAATAGACTTATCCACTTCTTCAGTTGCTGATTATTGTGGTGACAAGGACAAGAATCATTATAAATTCTGGGATGGCTGTTTGCTAAAAAGGATAGTTATCATAATAATGATGAAAAGGATTAGGATGGTGGTCAAAATAATAATGATGGTGTTAGAGATAATGATGATAAACAACAAAAGTAATAATAATATTAATGGCTGTACATGGCTCAGTGTCTGCACTGTCTTGATGATGGCCCTGATGGGGAATCTATGTTTTCTCTTGCAGCTTCAATGGTGATTATCTTGCTTGCAACAAAGCAAAACATATTATATATCAAAATAAACTAGAAAACAAGCTTTGAAATGCATTATTGCATTTTGCACAATATTATTTGGCTGCAACCCAAGGGCGATAAAAGCCTCTGACTAGACACACTGTTAACAGCTTCACACTGTAACTTTCAGCAATAAAACATTTGTATGTGGATGCACACCATTAACTAGAGATGCCCATGAGATGAGATGCTCATAATTAAACACTGATGCGTAAACACAGTTTCTGATGTGTTGTGCATCCAGCCTTGCTTACGAAGCAGTTCGCATGAAGGAATGAATGATCTCTAACAATACAAATTATCTATACAAATATCATCAGGCCTTATATTCATTCATATCTAATCCCAAAACATACTGTAGATCAATAGTTTTATATCTACATTTTATAAAACTCAGTTTGATGATTCAAACTTGTTTGCAACAAAGAACGATGGTTAGGCCTATTATCATGTGTTAAACGGTGTCGTACAACTTGGCATCTATCACCTCTTGAATTAAGTGGTGATTTATTTATTTAGATAAAGTATATTTCACATAACTTTCAATTGCACAGTATGATTTATTAAAGATTCCATTACATAGGAATTAGAACTGCTTTGCCAGTTGTGAGATCAGTGTACCTTATACCAACATGACATCACATGCGAAAAATATTATTTTACAATGAAAATAAAGAACTACGTTGATATTAAAAAAATCAGATGATTGTGTTAGGAGGAGGCAGTTTTGTCGAGACCTTTGAAAAATGGGGCACAAATCTTATACATAACTCTTGGTGAGACAGGCAGCCAGTGAAGAGATGGCAAGAGAGGAGTAGTGTGTTCTTGAAAACAAACAGACTCACTAAACAAAAGCAGAACAAAACCAGAGCAGAAACCCAGTTCAGGCGGCAAATGTATCCAGCTGAGTACAACATAGCCCTCAACATGTTTATAGACCAAGCTGTGAAGTTGTAGTATCTTCCCTACAACATAGCACACAACATGATCACAGACCAAGCTGTGAAGTTGTAGTGTCTTCCCCACAACATAGCACACAACATGATCACAGACCAAGCTGTGAGGTTGTAGTGTCTTCCCTACAACATAGTGACAACATGATCACAGACCAAGCTGTGAAGTTGTAGTGTCTTCCCCACAACATAGCACACAACATGATCACAGACCAAGCTGTGAGGTTGTAGTGTCTTCCCTACAACATAGCACACAACATGATCACAGACCAAGCTGTGAAGTTGTAGTGTCTTCCCCACAACATAGCACACAACATGATCACAGACCAAGCTGTGAGGTTGTAGTGTCTTCCCCACAACATAGCACACATGTTCATAGACCAAGCTGTGAAGTTGAAGTGTCTTCCCTATAACACACAACATGATCATAGACCAAGCTATGAACTTTGAAGTTGTAGTGTCTTCCCTACAACATAGCACACAACATGATCACAGACCAAGCTGTGAGGTTGTAGTGTCTTCCCCACAACATAGCACACATGTTCATAGACCAAGCTGTGAAGTTGAAGTGTCTTCCCTATAACACACAACATGATCATAGACCAAGCTATGAACTTTGAAGTTGTAGTGTCTTCCCTACAACATAGCACACAACATGATCACAGACCAAGCTGTGAGGTCGTAGTGTCTTCCCTACAACATAGCACACATGTTCATAGACCAAGCTGTGAAGTTGAAGTGTCTTCCCTATAACACACAACATGATCATAGACCAAGCTATGAACTTTGAAGTTGTAGTGTCTTCCCTACAACATAGCACACAACATGATCACAGACCAAGCTGTGAGGTCGTAGTGTCTTCCCTACAACATAGCACACATGTTCATAGACCAAGCTGTGAAGTTGAAGTGTCTTCCCTATAACACACAACATGATCATAGACCAAGCTATGAACTTTGAAGTTGTAGTGTCTTCCCTACAACATAGCACACAACATGATCACAGACCAAGCTGTGAGGTCGTAGTGTCTTCCCTACAACATAGCACACAACATAATCACAGACCAAGCTGTGAGGTCGTAGTGTCTTCCCCACAACATAGCACACAACATGATCACAGACCAAGCTGTGAGGTCGTAGTGTCTTCCCTGCCCTGGCTGTTCTTTGTTTCCTGTAGTGATGGAGGTTGTTGCGGTTTTCCTCTCTGACCTGATTGTTCATTTCTTTAGTTTTCATGAACACACTGCAGAGGTAGATAGCCTGATATGGCCTCAGTGGTTGGCTGGCCTACAGACAACATGCTTTGAAATGGGAAGATGCTGTGATTGGTTTCTCTTCTTTGTGTGTGTATGTGTGTGTGTGTGTGTGTGTGTGTGTGTGTGTGTGTGTGTGTGTGTGTGTGTGTGTATGCGCGCACGCTGATTCTGCTGATTTAACAGTCAAACTGTTAAAAATAATTTGCAATCGACAATAAATCTTAAGTCAGACAGAGATTTTCCAAAGAGAGCAAGATCGATATCCTCTAATACCACATTGGGTACATATACATCTCAAACATTTATAGACAGACAGACACACAATTAGAGACAGAGAGGGAGAGGGGGGGGAGGAATGTGGTGTGTGTGTGTGTGTGATGGAGAGAGAGAGAGAGAGAGAGAGAGAGACAGAGAGAGAGAGAGAGAGAGAGTGAGTGAGTGAGTGTGAGTGAGTGAGTGAGTGAGTGAGTGAGTGAGTGAGTGAGTGAGGTGAGTGAGAGAGAGAGAGAGAGAGAGAGAGAGAGAGAGAGAGAGAGAGAGAGAGAGAAGAGAGAGAGCATGAACGTTCTGGTGCTTGGGAAGACTATCCACTTCTACTGCTGATTCTGCTGATTTAACAGTCAAACTGTTAAAAATAATTTGCAATCGACAATAAATCTTAAGTCAGACAGAGATTTTCCAAAGAGAGCAAGATCGATATCCTCTAATACCACATTGGGTACATATACATCTCAAACATTTATAAACAGACAGACACACAATTAGAGACAGAGAGGGAGAGGGGGGGGGAGGAATGTGTGTGTGTGTGTGTGTGAGAGAGAGAGAGAGAGAGAGAGAGAGAGACAGAGAGAGAGAGAGAGAGAGAGTGAGTGAGTGAGTGAGTACATATACATCTCAAACATTTATAAATGCCGGATTCAATCCAAATACAAATATTGCTAAAAGAGATGAAGTATCCCCCACTCCAACCTGGGAACTCAAAAGAGCACACTTTGATATAAATTATATTGACTTAATAAAGAATTGTAATATAAATCTAGTATCTTCTCAAGCAAAAATTCATTTGGAAGAACACTATTCAAACCATTTAAAAGTTTTCACTGATGGCTCAGTCTTAAACAATAATGCCGGTGCTGCATACATTATACCAGAGCTGAAATCGGAAAAATCATTTCATCTTGGGGAGAATATGTCAATTTTTACAGCAGAACTCATAGCAATATTAATGGCACTCAATTTCCTAATTGATTTCCCAAGAGCTGTTTTCCGCATTCTTTTTTGTGTTGATTCCAAATCAGTAATTCAAGCCATCAGTTCTATGCAAACAAAAGTTAGATCAGAACTTGTTTTTGAGATTTGTCATTTAATTCATCTCCTCACCCTCAAAGGTTCAGATATAACTTTTTGTTGGATTCCATCTCACTCTGGTATACATTACAATGAAACAGTTGATCTTTTAGCAAAAAATGGGGCAAAACAATTGATAGATGTGGAAAATTTGACACTTCATTTGTCACTACAAGAATGTTATCAGATTGTGGAAAAAGCAGAACAAAAGTTATTCCAATATGAAGAAAAGAAACTTGGTTGTCAAGGTGTATATGAAAGGATGGTAAAATTTCAGTCCTTTGTTAAAAAATATGAAACAGATTTTTCTTGTATAAAAGAAATTGTTTCTCTGGCTTGCAGATGGGAAATGAACTGTTTTAAAACAAAATATGTTGGACATGTATCTTGCATATGTGGACATAGTATAACTGTTGATCATATATTGATATGCAGCATGCTGAAAAGTTATATACCTGTTCTTACCTCATCATCCTCATCAGAGATATTCAATGATCCATTACTGAGGTATACATTTTTCAAATCATTACTGCACTGTCCTATTGGTTCTTTATTATGATTATTACGGACTTAAAAGTCATTTCCCATTGTTGATTAGATTTTTCTCTTGTTGGTTATGGTTGTAAATAGTTTTATTGTTCATGCGTTAGATTCTGTTCAGAATTTGGAATTTTTACTTTTTTGTATTCAAGAATTATATACATTTGTGTTTATTATTATTATTTTTTTTTTTTTCTTAACTGTTCTGTGTAGATTTTGTGAATTAACCCCCTTCCCCACTTCCAAAACTCCTCCCCCCTACCCCCACCCCCCTCCCCACATACACACTCACACACACTTTTTTATTTATTTATTTTTTATTATTTTTTTATTTATTTATTTATTTATTTTTTTTTAAATGTCTAATATCACATTTTGTGAAAAGACGTAAAATGAATCGAACACACAAGAGAGAGACAGACAGACAGAGACAGACAGAGGGAGGGAGGGGGAAAGAGAGTGAATGGGAGGGGGAAGAGAGGGGAGGGGAGGGGGGAGAGACAGACAGACACACAATTAGAGACAGAGAGGGAGAGGGGGGGGAGGAATGTGTGTGTGTGTGTGTGTGAGAGAGAGAGAGAGAGAGAGAGAGAGAGACAGAGAGAGAGAGAGAGAGAGAGTGAGTGAGTGAGTGAGTGAGTGAGTGAGTGAGTGAGTGATGTGAGTGAGTGAGTGAGTGAGTGAGAGAGAGAGAGAGAGAGAGAGAGAGAGGAGAGAGAGAGAGAGAGAGAGGAGAGAGAGAGAGAGAGAGAGAGAGCATGAACGTTCTGGTGCTTGGGAAGACTATCCACTTCTACTGCTGATTCTGCTGCTGATAATGATGATGGTGACAAGGACAAGTCAAGAATTATTAAATGAGAAATCCTGGGATGGCTATTTGACAGAGATGATGATGATAACAATATTGAGGATGATGATGATAATGATAATAATGACATTGGTAATAATGACAATAATAATAAGACAATATTAATGATAATAATAATATTGATGATATTGTTGTTGATGATGAAAATATTAGTTGTAGTAGTAGGCCTCTGTCAGTTGGTGTCGACTGTGGAATTCGCGCTAGAAGAAAGGCCATTTGTTCAGCAACAGCGCCGGCTGTGGCTGGTCAGTCCAATGCGGGAGTGGCAGTCTCTGTCGCATCTGATGCAGATGTGGCTTGTTGAGGTGGCTGGAGTACATGCCTTCCGCTGGGCTCTCTTTTCATTTGCTGCGGTGTGAATCTTGTCTTCACCACACTTCAGCTGATTGTGGAGAACACTGCGTCATTTACTGCGGTCAGCTGCTACCTCCTCCCAGTTCTCTGTGTTGATGTCCAGGGCTTTCATGTCACGCTTGCAGACATCTTTGTAGTGCAGTTAGGGGCGGCCAATGCTTTTCTTGCCAGAGGCAAGTTCACCATAGAAGAGATCTTTAGGAATGCGTCCATCCTCCATCCTTAGCATGTGACCAAGCCATCGGAGTCTGCGTTGTCTGAGGAATGTGTACATGGTGGGAAGACCAGCTCTCTTGAGGACCTGAGCGTTGGTAACTTTGTCTCTCCAGTGGATGCCAAGGATGCGATAGAGTGCAGGTGGAAGCTGTTTAGTTTGCACTCCTATTTTTGGGTATGTTGTCCATGTTTCACTGCCATAAAGGAGAGTGCTGATGATGCAGGCGTTGTACACTGCCATCTTGGTGGAAACTGTCAGCTTTGGGTTCTCCCAGATGCGGGTGGTGAGGTGTCCTAAGGTCATAGCAGCCTTGCCGATGCGCTTGTTGATCTTGGCGTCAAGGGACAGGTTGTCACTGATGGTGGATCCCGGGTATGTGAACTGGTGCACGACATCAAGCTGATAGTTGTCAAAGCAGATGGTTGGTGCAGTAACACGTCCTGGCTCAGCACATTGGTCTTTTTCAAGCTGATTGTCTGTCCAATAATAATTATGATGATAATAATAATAATAATATTGATGATAATCCTGGAATGGGTGTACTAATTCCTATGCTGACAGTGTTGTACACTGGCCTGAAGGGCTGTACATGACTCAGCGTCTGTACTGACTGTGGTGATGAAGGCAGTGGTGACTGCTGCAGGTGGACAGAGGTAATGTTTCCTGCCACACCAACTCCTCAGGGGGACTGACTGATATCTGCCAAGCGACTGATGTTTATCTGTCAAGTGATGAATTCATATCTGCCAAGCGACTGATGTTTATCTGTCAAGTGATGAATTCATATCTGCCAAGCGACTGATTTTTATCTGTCAACGGATGGATTCATATCTGCCAAGTGACTGATTTTTATCTGTCAAGTGATGAAGTCGTAGATGTTAAGCGACTGATGTTTATCTGTCAAGTGATTACTTCATACATGTCAAGCGACTGTCAAGTGATTAATTTGTATATGTCAAGCGACTGATTTAATCTGTCAAGTGATTAATTCGTATATGTCGAGCGAGTGATTTAATCTGTCAAGTGATGAATTCGTATATGCCAAGCAACTGATTTTTATCTGTCAAGTGATTAATTCCGATCTGCCAAGCGACTGATTTTTATCTGTCAAGTGATGAATTCCTGTCTGCCAGATGACAGTAGTATGGATCTACCTTCATTTGGTGTAGGAGCCGTTTCTGTGGATTTCCTCTAGCTGCCTGACAGTCACTAAGATGCTGATCACTGCATTGAAGAAGTGGTCACCAGGTCTTGTCTGCTGTAGGAGAGATGTCTGCTGTAGGAGAGATGTCTTGTCTGCTGTAGGAGAGATGTCTTGTCTGCTGTAGGAGAGATCTTGTCTGCTGTAGGAGAGATGTCTGCTGTAGGAGAGATGTCTGCTGTAGGAGAGATGTCTTGTCTGCTGTAGGAGAGATGTCTTGTCTGCTGTAGGAGAGATCTTGTCTGCTGTAGGAGAGATCTTGTCTGCTGTAGGAGAGATGTCTGCTGTAGGAGAGATGTCTGCTGTAAGAGAGATGTCTTGTCTGCTGTAGGAGAGATGTCTGCTGTAAGAGAGATGTCTTGTCTGCTGTAGGAGAGATGTTTGCTGTAGGAGAGATGTCTTGTCTGCTGTAAGAGAGATGTCTTGTCTGCTGTAGGAGAGATGTCTGCTGTAAGAGAGATGTCTTGTCTGCTGGAGGAGAGATGTGTTGTCTGCTGTAAGAGAGATGTCTTGTCTGCTGTAGGAGAGATGTCTGCTGTAAGAGAGATGTCTTGTCTGTTGTAGGAGGGATGTCTGCTGTAGGAGAGATGTCTGCTGTAAGAGAGATGTCTTGTCTGCTGTAGGAGAGATGTCTGCTGTAAGAGAGATGTCTTGTCTGCTGTAGGAGAGATGTCTTGCCTGCTGTAGGAGAGATGTCTTGTCTGCTGTAGGAGAGATGTGTTGTCTGCTGTAGGAGAGATGTCTGCTGTAGGAGAGATGTTTGCTGTAGGAGAGATGTCTTGTCTGCTGTAGGAGAGATGTGTTGCCTGCTGTAGGAGAGATGTGTTGCCTGCTGAAGGAGAGATGTTTGCCGTAGGAGAGATGTGTTGTCTGCTGGAGGAGAGATGTTGCTGTAGGAGAGATGTCTTGTCTGCTGTAGGAGAGATGTCTGCCGTAGGAGAGATGTCTTGTCTGCTGGAGGAGAGATGTCTTGTCTGCTGTAGGAGAGATGTTTGCTGTAGGAGAGATGTCTTGTCTGCTGTAGGAGAGATGTCTTGTCTGCCGAGGGGAGCGGTCAGTTTGACTCTGGAGAGCTGACGTCAAGGGCTTGTGATCCCTGTACAGCATAAAAGGTCACCCTCCAAAAAATGCCTGAAATTTTTTGGCTGTGAGAAGTTTGTGATTTAAGGCGCTGTATTTCTTTACTGATTCAGAAAGTTTTCTGGAGAAGAAAGCAACAGGTACTCAGGACTGGCCTTGTTGTTCAAACTGAGCACCTACAGCATTGTTGGGTGCATCCACTGGGAACAGAAGACAAGATTTACAAAACTGCATGCACACGGGGATAGGCTGTAAAAAAGCACATGAGTGCTTATTCCATTATCCTCAATATCAATAAATAAATAAATTGAGATTTGCCATTGTTCAAGTTGAGCACCTACAGCAGTGTTGGATGCATCCACTGTCAGATTTGCCATTGTTCAAGCTGAGTACCTGCAGCAGTGTTAGATGCATCCATTGTGAAACTTGTTGGCGTGACTATTTGAGGGTGATGTAGCAGCACCGCCTCCTTGAGTGCTTCCCTGGCTGTTTCAGTGCAGTTTGGTGTTCTGCAGGCCTCTCCATGGTTTGGTGTTCTGCAGGCCACTCCATGGTTTGGTGTTCTGCAGGCCATGTGTTCTGCAGGCCTCTCCATGGTTTGATGTTCTGCAGTCCTCTCCATGGTTTGGTGTTCTGCAGGCCTCTCCATGGTTTGGTGTTCTGCAGGCCACTCCATGCTTTGTTCTCAATGAACCACTTGCTTGGGCATGCAGTGGAGACGGAATGTCAGCAACATGTGGGATGAAACCATGGTAGTGATTCAGTCCAGGTCTCTGATGGAAGAAACACAGAGAGGAGGGTGCTGCTGATGGTGCAGCTGGACTTGACTTGCCCTGTTGGAGTGAGTGGGGGGATCCGTTGGAATCTTCCACAGGCAGCTACAGCTTCCACAGATGGGCTCTTGGTCCTGTCCTGTGTGTCAGATGGAACTGTTGAAATCTGCTGGATGCTTCAGAGTGTGTTTCCCTGGTCCTGTCCTTGTGTGTTATGGAACTGTTGAAATCTGCTAGATGCTTCAGAGCGTGTTTCCTTTGTCCTGTCCTGTGTCAGATGAAATTTGCTGGATGCTTGCAGAGCGTGTCTCCCACATAGATCTGCAGCTTTGGCAAGCTCTTCTATGTCAACAAGTTTTCTCTCTGACCTGATTGTTGATTTCTTTAGTTTTCATGAATACACTGCAGAGATAGATAGCCTGATATGGCCTCAGTGGTTGGCTGGCCTACAGACAACATGCTGTGAAATGGGAAGATGCTGTGACTGGCTTCTCTTCTTAGTTACTGCTGTGTGTGTATGAAGTAGTTGCATGGATGACTGCGCCCAAATCCAACTTTGATAAAAACCTCTGGTTCGCACCTTAGATAAGATTTCTCCATGCAGTGAACTAGTTAAAGACACATTTCTGTTCTCAGTAGTCATCTGTTTCCTTATCATTTTTGTAACAAAGTGGTTGGCATGAAGAGTTCAAATCAAACTGGATGGAATAATAACCCTGATATGGCTGATGAGGTTGACTGGGCAAGGCGATTGAATGGTGATTGCCTGGCACTAGCACACACACACAAACACGCACACACATAGACACACACACAGACACACACACACACACAAACACACACACACAAACACACACACACACACACAGAGACACAGACACAGACACACACAGGCACACACACACAAACACACACACACACACCACAACCACCATAGCATAGCTACCTCCCTCCCCTCCCACCTCCCCACCCCCCATATGAACACACACTCACACACAACCTTAACCACCATTACCACAGAACCCCCCCCCCCCAACACACACACACACACACACACACAGAGTACATTCACTAGATTGACTTAAAACACCTGTTTCTCCACACGGATTGTTCACACATGTCTCCTTCATCTGCAGTGTTTTGATTGGCTTCTTTTCTTACTGCTTTGTGTATGGAATAACTGCTTGGTGACTGCACCAAATCCAGCTTTGATTTAAACAAAATAAAACAAAAACAAAAACAGTTCTGGTTCGCACTAGGAGGAACCTTAAATCAGATTTCTCAACACAGCAAACTAAAGACACATTTCTATTCTCAGTGGTAATCTTTTTCCTTATCATTCCTATGGCAAAGAGGTTGGCGTTAAGATTTCAAATCAAAATGGATGGAATAATAGTCCTGATATGGCTGATGAGGTTGACTGGGCAAGGTGATTGATTGATGATCTACCAGGCACTAGTGCGCGCACACACACACACTCACACTAACACTCACACTCACACACACTCACACTCACACACTCAATCTCACACTTACACACACACATTCACTTAGTATCACACACAGACACAGACACAGACACAGACACAGACACACACACAGACACAGACACAGACACACACACACACACACACACACACACACACACACACACAGTGCCTTTACCAGGTTGAGGGACTTGGACCACTTATTTTCTCCACACACATTGTTCACACATGTCCAGGCATCCTTCTGTCTGCAGAGATCACCAGCATCAGTGATGGCATTTGTCAGGCTTTGTGTTGCTGTACACCTAGATCTGTCTGTGTCTGACTTTAGCGTTGGTGATATTGATCAGGCTTTCTGCTCCTCATGTGTCTAAACGATATCTGTCTTCATACTCCAATGATGATGATATTCTTCCAGACTCATGTTTCTGTACATGTCTGTCTAGTCTGTCTACAGACTGTATGCACACACTTCAGCCTTGATATGGCCTCAGTGGTCGGCTTGGCTGAAAGCATCAGGATTGATGATTAAAGCAGATTTCAAAAGTTGGCATCCTAATTGTGACAATGATAGCGTGTAAAATCTGTTTTATCATTTCATATCAGTGTTGGTGTTGAGGATTGGGTCATACTCTGTGTGGTGTGTGTGTGTGTGTGTGTGTGTGTGTGTGTGTGTGTGTGTGTGTGTGTGTGTGTGTGTGACTGTGTGTGTGACTGTGTGTGATACTAAGTGAGTGTGTGTAAGTGTGAGACTGAGTGTGTGAGTGAGTGTGAGTGTGTGTGTGTGTGTGTGTGTGTGTGTGTGTGTGTGTGTGTGTGTGTGTGTGTGTGTGTGTGTGTGTGACTGTGTGATAGTTACTGAGTAAGTGAGTGTGTGTGTGTAAGTGTGAGACTGAGTGTGTGAGTGAGTGTGAGTGCG
>CM060317.1:71268761-71281189 GCA_030674155.1 Stramonita haemastoma | reverse complement strand
TTAAAATAGTGTAGAGGTGGTGATGTTGTAAAGACTCAATTTGACCACATGAATTGCAGTTCTCTCTTTTTCTCTCTGTGTCTCTCATTCTCTGTGTCTCTCAAGCTGTCTGTCTGTCTTTCTGTTTTTCTCACACACACACACCCTCTCTCTCTCTCTCTCTCTCTCTCTCTCTCTCTCTCTCTCTCTCTCTCTCTCTCTCTCTCTTCTCTCTCTCTCTCTCTCTCTCTCTCTCTCTCTCTCTCTCTCTCTCGCACACAGGGACTTGGTTTATAGCTCATCTGAAGGACTTTTGGGGAGAGAACTGGACGACCCAAGTTCGAGTCGGGTCGAGGAGATTTTTCTCCTGGAGTTAACATCAGTGCTGACTCCACTCTCCCCAAAAAGTCCTTCGGATGAGACTATAAATCGAGGCCCTGTGTGCAAACGCAGCAGAACATCTTGCGCACACGTTAAATCCTGTTCCGCTTTTTGTAAGAGTAGGCCATCGTGTGCCGGTGGGAACAGATGATATTTACAAAACTGCATACACACGGGGACTGGACGTAAAAAAGCACAAGAGTGCTTATTCCATTATCCTCGATTTAAAAGAATCAATCAATCAATCATCTCTCTCTCCTGTCTCTCTCTGTCTCTCTCTCTCTGTCTCTCTCTCTCTCTTTTCTGTATATGATCAGGTTCAGCTCTACATGGGGCTATGATAGTGTCACCTGGCCAGAGGAGAGTACATGCTTCAGTGACACTTGTCTTGATTTTGATAAAAAGAGAGAAATAAAAACTGAAAACGTTACCATGGTTACTATATGAATAATAGCACATTGTGTTGTAGATTGTTGGCCTGCTAACTGGGCTGTATAGCTTATTAGCAATAACTTCCCTTTATTCCTTCATTGGTTTATTTATTCTGTCATTGTCCTGTGTTGTGATTGTGGCAGATACAGTGAATTTAGAAAGCAGGGTATTTGAAGGATAAAGATGATCTGTTTGTGTGTTTGAACTTGTGTTCATAAACTGGCAGAATAGGCACTTTATTTTGTTTATGTGTATTCATGATGCTGAGAAAGGGGTAGGATCATAGTTTATTAGTGCAGTTAATTTGTACTGTGTGGCTTTACTTTTTCTTGGCTTTTTTGGGGTCTATTTTGTTGTTGTTGTGTTGTTTTAGTTTAGATTTTTTTTAACACTTGAAGAACTCTAGGGGATTTAGCAGGGTGGTTACTGGGGTCAGATAGCAGGGTGTTACAGGGTAAAATAGCAGGGTCTTACAAGGTAAACTATGAGGTGTTACTGGGTCAGATAGCAGGGTGTTACAGGGTAGAATAGCAGGGTGTCAGGGTCTTACAAGGTAAATAGGAGGGCTTACTGGGTCAGATAGCAGGGTGTTACAGAGTAGAATAGCAGGGTGTTAAAGGGTAAAATAGCAGGGTCTTACAGGGTCATATTAGCAGGGCAGTACAGGGTTATTTAGCAGATGTTATGGGGTTGTTTAGCAGGATGTTACAGGGTCATTAAGCAGGATACTACAAGGTTATTTAGTAGGTGTTGTGGATTTATTTAACAGGCATTACAAAGTTAATTAACAGGGTGTTAAAGGGATATTACAAGGTTATTTTGTAGGTGTTATAGATTTATTTAACAGGCATTACAGAGTTAATTAGCATGGTGTTAGAGGGTTGTCTTGAAGGATGTAACATCAATGTATTTGTTACAGGGTTGTTTAGCAGGATATAACTTTCAAATAGCAGGTGTTACAACATTATTTAGCATGGTATAACTTGATTGTATCAGGGTGTTACAAGGTTATTTAGCAGGGTGTTACAGGGTTATTTAATTGGGTATAACTGTTCTGTGTTTCAGGGTGTTACACGGTTATTTAGCTAGGTATAAATGTTGCTTAGCAGGGTGATACAGGGTTATCTAGCAGGGTATGATTTAAATGTAGCTGTGTGTTACATGATTGTTTAGAAGTATATAACTTTAATATAGCAGGGTGTTACATGGTTATTATGTTGGAGATAATTTAGCAGGGTGTTACATGTTTATTAAGTTGGAGATAATTTTAATCCAGCAGGGTTTTACAGCATTATTTAGCAGGGTGGTACATGGTTGTTTAGAAGGATATCGCTTCTATATAGCTGGGTGTTAGTGTTGTTTAACAGGGTATTCTTGAATGTAGCAGGGTGTTACAGGATTGTTTAGCAGGGTGTTTAAGGGTTTCTTAGCCAGGTATAACTTAAATATAGCAGGTATTACAAGGTATTATGGGTATCAAATGGTTGTTTAGCAGGATATGACATTGATATAGCAGGGTGTTACAGGATTTGATACAGCAGGGTGTTACAGGTTATTTAACAGGATATAATTTTAATGTAGTCAGGTGTTACAAGGTTGTTTAGCATGATATAGCTGTAATATATAAGGGTGTTACAGGGTTATTTAGCAAGATAAAATTTTAATATAGTAGGGTGTTACAGTGTTGTTTAGCAGCAGATAACTGTAGTATAGTGGGGTGTTACAGGGTTGTTCAGCAGGATAGAACTGTAATATAGTGGGGTGTTACACAGTTGTTTAGCAGGATATCACTTCGATATAGCAGGGTGTTACAGGGTTGTTTTTCCGGGTGTCGCAGGGTTATTTAGCAGGATGTAACTTTGATAAAGCAGGATGCAACAGGGTTGCTTAGCAAGATACAACTTAAATATAGCATGGTGTTATGGAGTTGTTTAGCAGGGTATAACTTTGATATAGCAGGGTGTTGCAGGGTCATAGCAGGGTATATAGGGTCATATAGCAGTGTGCTATGGTTCATAGCAAGGTATAAGAGGATCATTTAGCGGATGTAATATGATCATTTAACAAGGTGTAACAGGGTCATTTAGTAGGTTGTAATAGGGTGAAATAGAAGGGTATAACAGGGTAAACTGGTCACATGATGGAATGTGATGGTGCAGGTTGGAGTCACCACTGAGCTGTATGGTGGTGGTGGTGGGGGGGGGTATTATTGGTTCCCTATCCATTGTTCTGAATATCCTTCCAATAAATCTGTGAACAGGAGTCTCATTGTGAAGACATACAGTCCATTCTTAAATCCAGTCATTTTTCTGATAAAGAGTAGGTCAGCTATGGCCAGTGCTATGGATGATGATGACATGAACATACCATGGATTATAATAATGATAATAATAATACATGGAATTTATATATATAGCGCTATATCTTGTAAAAACAAATCAAAGCGCTTGCATTTGACCTATACGACACACAAACAATCAATAACAATTTACAGTTAAAGCAAATTCGAATGTACACGCATGCACGCACACTCACACACACACACACACACACACACACACACACACACTCTCTCTCTCTCTCTCTCTCTCTCTCACACACACACCACTCACTCACTCACTCACTCACTCACTCACTCACTCACTCACTCACTCACTCACTCACTCACTCACACACACACACACACACACACACACACACACACACACACACACACACACACACACACACACACACACACACACACACAGATGGAAATGGAAGGAGATAATCTTAAGTAAATGACATGAACATACCATGATGCTCAGCTGGGGTCAGTGCTATGGATGATGACATGAACATATACTTAAATAGTGGTTAAGTGTAACCAAAATCTGATGGGTTACCTTGTAATGATTAAGCTTGGTTGAGTTATGATTACGTTTAGTTATAGTTAAGTGGAACATAAATCTGATGGTTACCTTGTAGTGATTAAGCCAGGTTGAGTCAGGAGTGCATCAGAATCTTACTCTTGTTTTGGCATAAGCTCTTGGGCACTGGTCAGTGTGGGATATGTTCAGGTGGGGGAGATGGGACAGGAACAGGCTGTGTCCTGATGGCAGTTGAAAGGTGGCGACTGGAGCAGCTCTTTCTAGTTCCAGAATGTCAGTCTGTTCATCTTGTAGCGCCATGTCTAGGTGACATCACCATGCTTTCTTTTCTGTAGCTGTTTCTCAGGGTTGTCTTTGCCTCACTGTAGGACACGGATGGATGGCTGCTCCAAGCTGTTGCTTTGCCTTGGTCAGGGGGTCTGCTTCTTCTTTGCCACAGTGGGTCTGCTTCTTCTTTGCCACAGTGTGAGGGGATTCAGTCAGTTCTGTGTGAAGGCTTTCAGTTTGGGGGGAGGTGTGAGGGCAGTCACTTCAGCTTCTCTTTTTGCCTCATGGGATTAATCTTCTCATTTTTCTTAAGTGAAAGGAAACCTGCCTTTTTCTCCTTATCTGACACTGGAGTTGTTTTCATGCCGCCTGTGATTGAGTCTGAGGCTGGCATTCTGCATCTTGGGTCAGGTTGTGAAGGTTGGTCTGAGCAGCAGTTTGCCAGGCATTGGAGGCTTGTTCCATGTGGATATGGCCACTATAATACATGCACATTTGTGATGCTCCATCACATAAGGAGTCGCATTGCACCAGAGGTCAATTTTTAGCTATTGTAAAGTTTTTAATTTGCAATAAAAATGCTATTCAATGCAAAAAAACAAATTGAAAATCGGAAAATTCTGTGAAAAGTTATTACAAATTGAAATGATAGACTGCAGGATGTGACAAAATGAGAAACGGGCAAGTTTATTTTTGTAAGGGGTTGTCAGAATGAGGGCTTGGGTATTTTCAAAACACATTTAAAAGCAAAAGGAATGCATATTATGCCTTGATCTTTCACTACAAGGTAGAATGACGGATATAGTTTAATAGTAAATCAAAATATCAAAATTGACAACTTGACCCCCACCTGCCTTTAATGGCTCCTAGCGCAAAATTGGGTAATGTGCTAAGCGACTCATTTCGTAGTGGAGCGTCACATTTGCTCCAGTGCCTTTGTGCTGACCCCATTGTATTCCTGCAAATTTCTTCATCAGGGCTATTTTCTCAGCATTCCCAGAGTTGTAGAGGAAACCCAGCATGCATGCGAGGCTTGTCCAGCACACTGGCTTATACAGTTGTCAGGCATCTGCATTGTAGATTTCTTAGCAGATAGAGTGGAGTATATGGAATGTCCTGCACATGGGGCATCTCCTGGCGAAAACTGAAACTGGACATCTCAAATGTGTGTGTGTGTGTGTGTGTGTGTGTGTGTGTGTGTGTGTGTGTGTGTGTGTGTGTGTGTGTGTGTGTGTGTGTGGAGAGAGAGAGAGAGGTGAGTTTTGATGTGTAGAGAAGTATGTGAAGGTGGGGGGAAATGTGTGTGAAGGTGGGGGAGATGTGTATGTAGGTGAGGGGGGAGGATGTGTGCATGTGTAGTTAAGGGGTGTGTGGAGGTCGGGGGAGGTTGTGTTTGTGTATACATGTGTGTGTGTGTGTGTGTGTGTGTGTGTGTGTGTGTGTGTGTGTGTGTGTGTGTGTGTGTGTGTGTGTGTGTGTAGGGAGGTGTGTTTTGAGGTGTTGAGAAGTATGTGTGTTTGGAGGGGGAGGGGATGTATGTGTAGTTGAGGGGGGATATGTGTGCTCATGTAGTTGGGGTGTGTGTGTATGTAGGGAGGTGAGTGTTCAGGTGGGAAAGGAGTATGTACTTTTATTTTATCTATCAACACTGTGTGTGTGTGTGTGTGTGTGTGTGTGTGTGTGTGTGTGGTGTGTGTGTGTGTGTGTGTGTGTGTGTGTGTGTGTGTGTCATTGGTAACCATTTAGCTGCTGACCTCAAACTGGCAGAGTTAGATGTGAAGGTAAGCTGGGAGGATGCTGTGTCCACTGTTCAGTTCTTCCTCCTGCAGGGTGTGTTGTGTGTGAGGTGGGAAAAGTCCTGTTAGTGTGTGCCCCAAGGTGAGTGTGGCAGACTTATCTGTCCTCAGCTATCCCCACTATGTGTCAAGGGAGTCGTTGGTAGTTAAGTGGTAGTTTATTTACCTGAGAAGCAAGAGGCCTATGGTTCCAATCTGATCTGAAACTTTGGTTTCCATGACTTTGCTAGTGGTGGTCTGGGTGCTAGTTGTTCAGTTAGGGGATAATAATTAGTTCTGTGTATAATCCAAAATACATCACTTTGTGATTTATTTCAAAGATAATAAAGAAATATTCCCCAATTATTAACTCTAGAAGATAATCTGAAAATACTAGCAATAAACTAGTGTAGGAGTTAATAGGAAATATAATACTTGTGTTAACTAGTATAGGAGAGAATGTGTAATATACCTCTCTTTTAACTAGTGTAGGAGAATAGTATATGTAATATTGCCACTACTTGTGAATACTATGCTTTAGGAGATAAATATGGAATATATACCACACTAACTGTTGAATATAGTTTTAGTAGGAGAAAATATAGAATATACCACTACTTTGAACTAGTATAGGAGATAATATGAATTTTCCCTTACTCTCAACTCATACAAATTATCTTCTGGAATTTTCCCTACTCTAATACTCGTGTAGGAGGTAATCTGGAATGTTCCCCTACTCTTCATGTACAAGGTTATCTGGATGTTTTCCCTAATCCTACTTCATGTTGAAAAGAAGCTTGAATTTTCCCCTAATTCATCTTTAAATTCCCCCCTACTCTTATACTTGTCTAGGAGATAATGTGGATTTTTCTCCCTACTTTTACTTCATGTAAAACATAATCTTGTTGTATGTTTTTTTTTCTCTACTCCTGCTTAACTTGTGTAGAAGATAATTTGGAATTTTCCTGTAAATGTAACTCATTGAAAAAGGATGCATGGCAACCAGAGTTTCCAAACGGTAGATTATGCAGAAAAATCTGCAGATCAGCTGCTAGCAGTCAGGCCAAAGAAGAAGAAAACTTCAGACATGTTGTCCCTGCACTGAGGTGGAATGCACTTCCCTGTAGAGAACTTCAATTTCACACAGAGAACTCTTCACCACACCGCATATGGATCACACACTATCGGGCCACCAATATCGCCATAACATACTACATCACAATGTTCTGTGTACTTAGGAGTGTGTCAAGAAAAGAGTTTGTTTGTCAAGAAGTGTCATACAGAGCAAAACCCTTTTTTCATACAAGTATAGAAAGAGAAATTATCCTTTAATTATTTTTTTTCGTCTTGTGTGAATTAATTTTTTTTGTGCTGTATGTGTATGTATTGAAGAGAGAGTGGAGAGAGAGAGAGAGAGAGAGGAGAGAGAGAGAGAGAGAGAGAGGAGAGAGAGAGAGAGAGAGAATTCGTGATGTGTGTGAAGATTTGATTGCTGACAGAGATTGAAAAGTGACAAAGATCAGAAGCCATGGCATGCTGTCTTGAAATGTATGTTACACTTTTCTTTTATCAGTGCTTGATGGAGAGAGAGAGAGAGAAGAGAGAGAGAGAGAGAGAGAGAGAGAGAGAGAGAGAGAGAGAGAGAGAGAGAGAATGAACATTGTGTCATGTGTATGCATTATGCATGCTCGTTAGTCTTCTGAGAGATAGAGAAGAGAGAGTTTGTGCTTGTGTTGAAAGTGTGTTCTGAGTGCTTGACTGTGCATGTGTCCATTGTGTGTGTGAAGATTTGATTGCTGACAGAGATTGAAAAGTGACAAAGTTCAGAAGCTGTGGCATGCTGTCATGAAATGTATGTTACAGTTTTTGTTTTGTTTTGCTTTTTATCAGTGCTTGATGGAGATTGAGTTCAGTTGAACCTTGATGATTGTAAAAGTACAGCAGATCATTCATACATTGGTGATTTGTGTGAGAGAACAAAGAGGCAGAACAATATCAAACATAGTTGGCTAGTTTTCTGTAGCTGTATTTCTGTGATCAGCGTTAGGGTTTACTAAAAGAAATGATGGGGTTGTGGTTTTCAACAGGAAGGGAAGCAAGAGAAAACAAACAAAGCATGACCTTCATCATGTCCAAAACAGGAGAATTATACCAGAAAAGATAATAATGATAAAAACCAGAAAAGATTATAGACAACCAACACCCATCACAAAAAACAGACTGAACGACAGACAGGATGAAACGGAGCACAGGCACCAGGCTATCAGCCCCTCATGACAGAAGCAAATGCAGTCAACCCCAGCAATGAACTGAATCCTCTCCAGAGCAGTTGAAGTACAGAAGAAACAGGAAGAGACGGAATAGGCTACATGCACCAGCATATCAATCAGTCCCTTGTAACATTGCCCTTTTCCCTTCTCTTTATACTGGCATGTTTTACTACGGCCTGCTGTCACTGTATGAAGGCAGACCACAGGTTTCCCACTGCAGATTTTAGAAAGTTCACAGCATGAGATTTTTTAGTTCTCAAATGCAATACCAGGAAAAACTTGTGTCGGTCTGTAATTGTCAATATATATCTGATTAAACTCCTATCTTTCAGTGGTTTCCCATTAGAGATTTAAGAAAGTTCCTCTCGTGAGATTTTAGTATTTCCAATACTGCATACCAGGAGACACTCCTTGTGTCTTTCAGTGTAGTTAGAAACAAACTGGTTGTGTGTGTGTGGTGTGGTGTGTGTGTGTGTGTGTGTGTGTGTGTGTGTGTGTGTGTGTTTATGAAGAGAAATACAACCCTGCAATACCATCATAAACCAAGCTGTCAGGTTGTAAGTTGTCTTGTCTGGGCTTTGTTGCTTGGTTCCTGATGTGGAGATAGCTGCAATGGCCCTCTCTTGCCTTCGTTCTTCTGTGATGGTGCTGTGTTGCCAGAACCTGGTGGTGACTGTAGAGCCCTGGTATAGCCCCTGTGGCTGGCTGGATGCCAACACAATGCAGGAACAAACAGCTGCAGTGACAGACAGTCTTTGTTCTAGCTTCTCCCTCATGCTGTTGATGCTGACATAGCAGACAGAAAGTGAATGTCATTATAACCCCCCCCCCCCCCCTACCCAACCTTTTTTTCTTTTCTTAGAGGATCTTATGACTGACTGTACCCATGGCAAGGGTGTGTGTGTGTGTTGTGTGTGTGTGTGTGTGGTGTGGTGTGTGTTGTGTGTGGTGTGTGTGTGTACACATGCATGCATGAGAGTACACATTCATGTTTGTGTGTGGGGAGGGAGAGGGGAGAGAGAGGAGAGTGAGTGAGTAGGTGAGAGAGTGAGTGTGAGTGAGAGAGAGAGAGAGAGAGAGAGAGGAGAGGAGAGAGAGAGGAGAGAGAGAGAGAAGAGAGGAGGGAGGGAGAGTGAGAGAGTGAGAGAGGTTTTATAATATGGGATTGTAGTAGTGCATAGGAACTGCTGCCAGCTTCTTCGAACTATAGTAATGGTGAAAGTAAAGATGATGATAATGATAACAAATATGAAAATAAAAATGAGTGATTATGATCTGCCAGGTGGCTGACTGATCTGTCCTCATTTATTTCAGGAGCATATCCACTTTTCCCCTTAGCTCCCAGTGTCCCTAAGATGCTGTGTTGAGGAGGTGGTGACCCAATTCCTTCATTGATGCTGGTGTTGTTCTAAAGCCTGGGGTTTGTCAGTGGTGTCATTGTGCATTCTCTGCAGGAAAGAGGTGTACACCAAGCATCAGGTGAACTCTTTGCCTGTGCAGAGCAGCTGCACCTGTTTTCCCTCCTGCTGCTAGCTGTCAGCGGCACGCCACTCCCTGGTGATGTAGAGATTTGGGCATTCCTCTCAGTTATTGTTCTTCCATGATTCAATCCCCTTGGATGCATTGTTTGATGATGTATTCCAGACTGGAATAATTCCTGCAAAAGAATTTTTGTATCTTTGTTTAATTGTAGAGTCCTGTTATGACCATTGTGGCCGGCTGGGTGTAAACAAAATGTGGTAGAGAAGTTCTGCTTTGACTCTGTGTGTGTGTGTGTGTGTGTGTGTGTGTGTGTGTGTGTGTGTGTGTGTGTGTGTGTGGACATGTATTCTCTTGCTTATGCCTTCAAGAGAAGAGGCTGGTTCCCCCCCCCCCTGCCCCAGCAGTGTCAGATTGTGCTAGGAAATAGAACCCTTGTTGGTGGTATTGTCTGCTTCTTTCATAATAATGGTGGTAATACTGATAATGATAATGATAAAAAGGATGATAACAACAATAATACTGATACAAGTCCTGAGATGCCTGTTCAGTTATGCTAACTGGGCTTTGGTAGATATTAAACACCCACTTTGTTGCTCATGGCATGACCCAGAGTAGAGAAAGATGACCACCACCATTTCAAAAGAGAACAAGTTCTCATTCTAAGATTCTGCACTGGGCACAACAGGCTCCATCATTATATGTCCACAAAGCTGCAACTTGCTCCTTCTCCCCTGAGTGCCTGTGGTGAAGAAAACCAGACTGGCCAGCACATCCTTCAGAGATACATGCTATACAGCAACCTGAGGAAGATTGTGTGGCTGATGGAGATGACTCTACAGACCAAACTGTATGGCCCACGAGAGGAAGTCGAAAGTGCATGCCATTTTTTTCCGCCTAATCACATTGGAAGGTGGAAATACGAATGAGAGAAGATGATAATTTCCATGGACAAAACTGCATCTCATTCCTTGTCCCATGTGTGCCTGTGGTAAAGAAAACCACACTGGCAAGCACATCCTTCAGAGGTGATTGCCATACAGGGACCTGAGGAAGAAAGTGTGGCTGACAGAGATAATCCTGCAAACCAAGCTGTATGGCCCACAAGAGAAGCTGGAAAGGATATGCCATTATTTTTCTCAGGCACAGAGAAGATGATTATTTCCAAAGACAATGAGATGAGATGACTTGATACTGTCTGTGTGAAGGCTGTGAAGATACCAAGAAAAAAAAGGACATAAATTAGCAAAAAGCCTCAGTCCTGATTCCATACTGTCTGTGTGAAGGTTGTGAAGACTCGAGGAAAAAGCAGCAGAAAAATAAACAAACAAGCGCAACCAGTCACAACAAAATTAGAGCAAGGAAGCCGCTGTATCCAGACCAGGACAAAAGATGGGCCACATGATCGTAAACCAAAGTGGGAGTTTGAGGTTGTGTCCTTTACTACCTGCTTTGGTATTCATCTCTTTAAAAAAAAAAATCATTGCATATGTCTTTCTCTTTCTTTTCTTTTTATTGTAGAGTCCTGTTATGACCAATGTGGCCGGCTGGATGTAAACAAAATGTGCAAGAGAAGTTTTCTGCTTTGACAGTGTGTGTGTGTGTTCAATTTTACGTTCAATTTTTCATTCTAAGATTCTGCACTGGGCACAATTAGCTCCATCACCATATGTCCACAAAGCTGCGACTTGCTCCTTCTCCCCTGAGTGCCTGTGGTGAAGAAAACCAGACTGGCCAGCATATCCTTCAGAGGTGCACACTATACAGTGACCAAGGAAGATTTTGTGGCTGATGGAGAAAACCCTACAAACCAGTCTGCATGGTCCATGAGAGGAGGTCGAAAGGGCATGCTGTTTTTTCCCCTTATCACACTGGATGGTATAAAAGCGAATGAAGGAAGATGCCTATCCCCATGGACAAGGAGGCAACTCCATTCTGTCTGTGTGAAGGCTGTGAAGGTACCAGCAAAAATCAGCAGAAAATAAATTTAAAAAAAATGATTCCTAACTCCATATTCTGTGTGAAGGCTGTGAAAACACCGGGAAAAAAGCAGAAAACAAAGGAGTGCACAGTCCAACACAAAAACCCGGACCCCAAAAAAATTCAGGACAGGGAGGAAGCTGTATCCGGGACCAGTTCAAAAAAAAGGGGGACATGATCAAAAATGATCCTAAAACCAAAGCTGTGAGCTTGTAGTTGTTCTCTCTACCTGCCTAAAGAAAATATTTATTTGTTTTTTTTAAAAAATTTTTTATTATCTTTTTTTTTTCTTTTATCTAATTTGCAAAGCCCTGTAATGACCTTTTTTGTTTCAGTGGATGTAAACAATTGGTAAAAAGGCTTTGATTTTTGTTGTGGGGTTTTTATGCCTTCATTATGCAGAAAGAATCAAGAGAAGTTCCCACCCCCCTTCCACCCATTGGAATGTGGGATTGTGTTATAAACTTTAGAACCCTTTTTGGTGATATTTTCGAAATTTGTTCATAAATTTAAAGGTGGTAATAATGATCAGAAAAATTTTGTTAAAAATGTTTAAAACTGATACAAGTCCCGAGATGGCTGTTATGTTAACTGGGCTTTGCAGGTGAATATCACCCCCTGTGTTGCTGTTTGGGTTCTAAATGACAGTGACAATGAATCCCTTTACTTCTTCTTTACGGGTTGCTGAAAAGGCTTTACACATCAAATTGGGAAAAAACTTTACAAATTTATACTTCCCGCAAAAAAAATTTAAAATTTTTGGGCAAAGATGCCAAGTAACACCCCCCCCCCCCCCCCTTTCCCTTTCCCCCTGACATGGGAACCCCTCCCACCTAATCCCCCCCTTTCAAGCTAACCCCCCCCCCCCCCCCACACACACACATACATTTATCACAGACCCCCTCCCCCCCCACTCCCCCCCATCCCATGCTGCCCCCCCCCCCTCCCCCACAGACACATAATCAAGACACCCCCCCCCCCTTTACCTTTCCCCT
>CM060317.1:71227375-71268661 GCA_030674155.1 Stramonita haemastoma | reverse complement strand
CATGATTGCTTATTCTACTCTCCTCGAAATAAACAAATTTAAAAAAAAACCGCACGTAAAGGAGCCTTTAGCCGCAAAAAATGTTTGAATCAAACGGGCATTTTTTGTTTTCCAGGTAGGAGCATCACCTGCCAATCCACCTCAGTGACATCAGTACCGGTGTGAAGGGCAAATTCATCAAAGGGCGGCAAAGATTTGAACCCTTTCCTTCAACTACATCACAGCACCAGTTCCACGCTCGGTTTAACCGTTAGTAAAGCAAAGCTGTTGTTTTTCTATGTTTCTTTTGTTCTTTTCTTCCTTGTTAGAAAACAGCGACAACACATGATGGTTTCCAGCTGTGCAGACAAAATATTTATTTTCAACGTTTTTCTTTTTTTTCATCAATAGAATGCAGAGAAGGATTATCTTATTTTAGATGGCTTTAGAAAAGTGATAGTTGTTGCAGCAGTAGTGTCTTTTTAAAAAAAAATTAATAAAATTTTTTTTTTCTATCTTTAGAATATTTTTGTATATTCCATTTCTTTTTTTAATTCACTTATTTCGAGGATAGTAGAATAAGCAGTCATGTCCTTTTATACATCCAGTCCCCATATGTATGGAGTTTTTCAAATTTGTTATCATCTGTTCCCACCGGCACACAATGGATACTCTTCTGAAAAGCGGAACAGGTTCTAGCGCAAGTGAAAGAGCCTTTAGCCGCAAAAAATGTTTGAATGAAACGGGGATCAAACGGGCATTTTTTGTTTTCCAGGTAGGAGCATCACCTGCCAATCCACCTCAGTGACATCAGTACCAGTGTGAAGGGCAAAGTTCCTCTCAGGGCAGCAAAGATTTGAACCCTTTCCTTCAACTACATCACAGCACCAGTTCCACGCTCGGTTTAACCGTTAGTAAAGCAAAGCTGTTGTTTTTCTATTTTACTTTGGCAGTTTTCTTCTTTTTAGAAAACAGCAACAACACACGATGGTTTCTAGTTGTGCAGACAAAAGATTTGATTTTCAACTTTCTCTTTTTTCATGAGTAGAGTACAGAGTAGTCTTATTTTCTTATTTTAAATGGCTTTAGAAAAGTGGTGGTTGTTGCAGCAGTAGTGTGTTTTTTGTTGATTTTAAATTTTTATATTCTATTTCTTTTTTTTTAATTTTATTTTGAGGATAGTAGAATTTAGCAAACCTGTGCTTTTATACATCTAGTCCCCATGTGTATGGAGTTTTGTAAATTTTTTATCATCTGTTCCACCGGCACACAATGGCTACTCTTCTGAAAAGCGGAACGGGTTTTAGCACATGTAAAAGAGCCTTTAGCCGCAAAAAACGTTTGAATCAAACTGGCATTTTTTGTTTTCCAGGTAGGAGCATCACCTGCCAATCCACCTCAGTGACATCAGCACCAGTGTGAAGAGCAAAGTTCCTCACAGGACGGCAAAGATTTGAACCCTTTCCTTCAACTACATCACAGCACCAGTTCCACGCTTGGTTTTACCGTTAGTAAAACAAAGCTGTTGTTTTTCTATTTTACTTTGGTTCCTTTCTTGTTAGAAAACAGCGACAACACATGATGGTTTTCAGTTGTGCAGACTTAAGATTTGATGTTCAACATTTTTCTTTTTTCCATGAATAGAGTGCAGTATAGTCTTATCTTCTTATCTTAAATGGCTTTAGTTCTTGCAGCAGTAGTAGCAGCAGTAGTAGTGTGGTTTAAAACTTTTTTTTTTCAATTAAAAAATTTCTATCTTTAAAATATTTTTTACATTCTATTTCGTTTTTAAATTCGCTTATTTTGAGGATAATAGAATAAGCAGTCATGTGGTTTTATACATCCAGTCCCCATGTGTATGGAGTTTTGGAAAATTTTGGAAAATTTTTGTCATCTGTTCCCCGGCACGGCTACTTTTCTGAAAAGCGGAACAGGTTTTAGCGCAAGTGAAAGAGCCTTTAGCTGCAAAAAATGTTTGAATTAAACGGGGATCAAACGGGCATTTTTCGTTTTCCAGGTAGGAGCGTCACCTGCCAATCCACCTCAGTGACATCAGTACCAGTGTGAAGGGCAAAGCTCATCACAGAGCGGCAAAGATTTGAACCCTTTCCTTGAAATACGTCACAGCACCAGTTCCACGCTCGGTTTTACTATCAGTAAAGCAAAGCTGGTATTTTTCTATTTTACTTTGGCACTTTTCTTCCTTGTTAGAAAACAGTGACAACATACCATGATTTCTAGTTTTGCAGACAAAAGATTTTTTTTTCAACTTTCTCTTTTTTCATGAGTAGAGTCCAGAGTAGTCTTATTTTCTGATTTTAAATGGCTTTAGGAAAGTGGTAGTTGTTGCAGCACTCGGTTTTTTTTTTTTTTTAATTTTTTTTTTTAAGTTTGATTTTAAAAAGTTTTCTATCTTTAAAATATTTTTTATATTCTATTTCTTTTTTTAACTCGCTTATTTCGAGGATAGTAGAATAAGCAATCATGTGCTTTCATACATCCAGTCCCCATGTGTATGGAGTTTTGTAAAAAAAATTTTCATCTGTTCCCACTGGCACACAATGGCTACTCTTCTGAAAAGTAGAACGGGTTATAGCGCCAAGTAAAAGAGCCTTTGGTCGCAAAAAATGTTTGAATCAAACGGGCATTGTTTGTTTTCCAGGTAGGAGCGTCACCTGCCAATCCACTTCAGTGACATCAGTACCAGTGTGAAAGGAAAAGTTTATCACAGGGCTCAAAGATTTGAACCCTTTCCTTCAACTACATCACAGCACCAGTTCTACGCTTCGGTTTTGGCGTTAGTAAAGTAAAGCTGTTGTTTTTCTATTTTACTTTGGCAGCTTTCTTCCTTGTTAGAAAACAGTGACAACACATGATGGTTTCAAGTTGTGCAGACTTAAAGATTGTTTTTTTTAACTTTCTTTTTTTCATGAATAGAGTGCAGTGTAGTCTTATCTTCTTATCTTAAATGGCTTTAGAAAAGTGGTGGTTCTTGCAGCAGTAGTGTGGTTTAGATTTTTTTTTTTTCCAATTAAAAAAAATGTTCCATCTTAAAAATATTTTCTATATTTTTCTTTTTTAATTTGCTTATTTCGAGGATAGTCGAATAAATAAATAAATAATCATCATCATCATCAACATCATCATCAACATCAACATCATCGTTGTTATTGTGTCCACAGCCTCAGACTGCACAGTCCTCACAAGTGTCAGAGCAACAGCGATTCCTGCATGGCCCCTGAGTACTGACCACTGGGATGGATGGATGGTGTCAGTCAACCACTAGTGGCCTTGAGGAGGAGTCCCTTCAACTCGGTTCATTTCTTTGTGGCTGTCTCTCTGTCTCTGTCTGTCTGTTCATCTGTATCTCTGGTCTCTGTGTGGTTGTGTGTGTGTATGTGCTTGCGTGCATGCGTGCTTTGTTTTCTGTCTAGTTTTTGCTTCTGGTTGTTAGATTAACTTTGCTGCATAGTAGATTTAGTTTTTGTAGTTTTAGACTCTAGCCATTGAAAGATTGCTAACAAGTGTAAAGTAGCAGCCTGTTGATGATTATGTAATAACAACATTGTAGTTGGGGAAAAAAGTGCAGGTAGCCAGTTAGAATATCATCATCATCATGAAAATGATTTATCAAAGACTTCACAAAAATCTAGATGAAATCTTTAAATGAAAGCATTTGAGACATTATTCAGTAAAGGCTTTGCCTTTGACCTATGTATGTGTATTGATTTTTCCCCTTGGGGCCGGGCAACAAGAGAGTTCCAATGAAAAAAGAACCCTGCAGAAACGAAGCTTGTCTTGTAGAGGAAACAGATCTAACTAAGGAAACTGTGGTTACAGATGGCGCTGGACTGAGGCGAGACGCACTGAGGGGAAAGCCGCCTGAGGATCACACACGCAGACTTGCCATGACTAAGGGGAAAGCAGCCTGAAGATCACACACACACACCTGCCATGACTGACTGCTGTGCAGGGCAACAGAAAGAGACCGCAGAGAGGCTGGACCCATGAACTGCAGGTTTGTCCAGATTTCCTGTCTTGGTCTGTTCTTAACCCTGGTAGTGCTGAATTAACAGCAGTGGTACTCAGTGCTGCTGGTGGAATTAACAGCGGCCAGTGTTGTTTAGAAGCAGGGTTGGGTGAAAAAAACCCTTGATATTGATACGTAAAACTGAACTAAGTGTGTTAAGTTGTAAATCACTGGAAAGCTTTAATAACAAGCTTTTAAAAAAGTGAAATTTTATAGCAGCATGTAGTGTTTATAATAATGTAAAAAGATAATTTTCTTTTTAATTAAAAAAAATGCATGTGTACTACCAATCACTGTGGCGACATCAGAGCCTCAGAGTGATTGTAACATAAGCAATTTTGTTGTGGTGCAAAAATGTCATGATTCGGTAAATGCTCTCTTTTGACTTTAGTTTTGAAAAAAATAAGGAGCTTGTGTAGCTTTATCGGTCATCAGAGTCCAGCGAAACAGTTGACATCATCACAATTGTCATGGCAGTGAACACTCATTTCATACAAAGTGGTTGTGTTGTACGACGAAAATACGACAATCGCTTGATTTTGTGCGATGCAAAGTACTCAGCAGCATATCAAAAGAACTTTTTGAAGCCTTGTTGCATCAAAATAAAGTAAAACAATGTATGACGTCGAAATCGCCAAGTAGCCAAGAAGTGCATCAGGCAAAACTTGTTACTGCTCGCTTCACTCAGATCACAATCAATTTCTCTGAAGTTTTTCAAAATTGTTCCACAACCCTTACCTCATTGTCTCTGTCATTGTTTAATTCAACCAAATCCAGCCCCTAAAACTTGTATTATTCATGCATTGTTTTATTTGGTGTGTTACATAGAAACATTCATGCATTGTTTTATTTGGTGTGTTACATAGCAACATTATTCATACATTGTTTTATTTGGTGTGTTACATAAAAACATTATTCATGCATTGTTCCATTTGGTGGGTTATATAGAAACATTATTCATGCATTGTTTTATTTGGTGTGTTACATAGAAACATTATTCATGCATTGTTTTATTTGGTTTGTTACATAGAAACATTATTCATGCATTGTTTTGTTTGGTTTGTTACATAGAAACATTATTCATGCATTGTTTTATTTGGTGTGTTACATAGAAACATTATTCATGCATTGTTTTATTTGGTGTGTTACATAGAAACATTATTCATGCATTGTTTTATTTGGTGTGTTACATACATACATTATTCATGCATTGTTTTATTTGGTGTGTTACATAGAAACATTATTTATGCATTGTTTTATTTGGTTTGTTACATAGAAACATTCATGCATTGTTTTATTTGGTGTTACAGGGCTGATAAACCCACAACAGCTGAAGATGACATGGAAGGATCTATCCAAGCGAGAAGGCTGGATGTCTGTTCCTGTCGTCCGTCCCTGTCATCCGTCCCTGTCATCCGTCCCTGTTGTCCGTCCCTATCATCCGTCCATTCCTGTCGTCTGTCCCTGTCGTCCGTCCCTGTCATCCGTCCGTCCCTGTCGTCCGTCCCTGTCATCCGTCCGTCCCTGTCGTCCATCCCTGTCGTCCATCAGTCCTTGTCATCCGTCCATCCCTGTCGTCCATTGGTCCTTGTCATCCGTCCGTCCCTGTCGTCCATCGGTCCTTGTCATCCGTCCGTCCCTGTCGTCCGTCAATCCCTGTCGTCCGTCCATCCCTGTCGTCCATCCGTGTTGTCTGTCCGTCCCTGTCCGTCCGTCCCTGTCATCCGTCCGTCTCTGTCATCCGTCCATCCCTGTCATTCGTCCGTCCTTGTCGTCCAGCCCTGTCGTCCGTCCATCCCTGTCGTCCGTCCGTCCCTGTCATCCGTCCCTGTCATCCGTCCGTCCCTGTCGTCCAGCCCTGTCGTCCGTCCATCCCTGTCGTCCGTCCATCCCTGTCGTCCATCCGTCCCTGTCATCCGTCCGTCCCTGTCGTCTGTCCCTGTCATCAGTCCGTCCCTGTCGTCCAGCCCTGTCATCCGTCCATCCCTGTCATCCGTCCCTGTCATCCGTCCCTGTCGTCCATCCCTGTCATCCGTCCCTGTCGTCCGTCCGTCCCTGCCGTCCGTCCATCCCTGTCGTCCGTCCGTCCCTGTCGTCCGTCCGTCCCTTTCGTCTGTCCCTGTTGTCCGTCCGTCCCTGTCATCCGTCCGTCCCTGTCGTCCATCTGTCCCTGTCGTCTGTCCGTCCCTGTCATCCGTCCCTGTCATCCGTCCCTGTCGTCCGTCTGCCCCTGTCGTCCGTCCGTCCCTGTCGTCCGTCCCTGTCGTCCGTCCCTGTCGTCCGTCCCTGTCGTCCGTCTGCCCCTGTCGTCCATCCGTCCCTGTCGACCGTCCGTCCCTGTCGTCCGTCCGCCCCTGTCGTCCGTCCGCCCCTGTCGTCCGTCCCTGTCGTCCGTCCCTGTCGTCCTTCCGTCCCTGTCCGTCCGTCCCTGTCGTCCGTCCGTCCCTTTCGTCTGTCCCTGTTGTCCGTCCGTCCCTGTCATCCGTCCGTCCCTGTCGTCCATCTGTCCCTGTCGTCTGTCCGTCCCTGTCATCCGTCCCTGTCATCCGTCCCTGTCGTCCGTCTGCCCCTGTCGTCCGTCCGTCCCTGTCGTCCGTCCCTGTCGTCCGTCCCTGTCGTCCGTCCCTGTCGTCCGTCCCTGTCGTCCGTCTGCCCCTGTCGTCCATCCGTCCCTGTCGACCGTCCGTCCCTGTCGTCCGTCCGCCCCTGTCGTCCGTCCGCCCCTGTCGTCCGTCCCTGTCGTCCGTCCCTGTCGTCCTTCCGTCCCTGTCCGTCCGTCCCTGTCGTCCTTCCGTCCCTGTCCGTCCGTCCCTGTCGTCCGTCCCTGTCGTCCGTCCGTCCCTGTCGTCCGTCCCTGTCGTCCGTCCCTGTGGTCCGTCTGTCCCTGTCGTCCGTCCGCCTGCTTTGAAATAACTTAAGTCATTTTGATATGCTGCTGAGTACTTTGCATCACATGAAATCAAGCGATTGTCGTAGTTTTGTCATAGAGTGCGACCACTTTGCACGAAATTAGTGTTTACTGCCATGGTGATTGCGATAGCATTGATTGTTTCGCTGGACTTTTCTGAGTATTTGACAACCGATAAAGCAACTCGAGCTCCTTTTTTTTTTTTTTTTTTTTTTTTCAAAACTAATGTCAAGAGATAGTATTTACCTCATCATGACATTTTTGCACCGCAACAGCATTGCATATCGTATATATCATATCAATCTGGGGCTCTGACGTCGCGACAGTGATCGGTAGCGTACACGCAATTTAAAAAATATATTTATTTTTTAAATTATCATAAACACTACCTGCTGCTATAAAATTATGCTTGTTTGAAAGCTTGTTATTTAAGCTTTCCAGTGATTTACAGCTTTACACATTTAGTTCGGTTTTACATGTCAATATCAAGGGTTGGCTCACCCCACCCTGCTTCAAAACAACAATTGGCCGCTGTTCATTCCCCCTGCAGTACTTAGTACTGCTGCCGTTAATTCAGTGCCACCAGGGTTAAAAACCCATACACTTTTCATGCAAGACTTGGCCAGATACAGCCTGTGGTGTGGCTGACACTGCATACCTAGCATGCATCCTGCCACCAGGAGAGGGATGGGCTCCGCCAGGTTCAACTTGCCCACCACAGCCCAAAGACTGACTCAGGAGTTGTTGTCACCTCAAGTCCTGGGGCAGTAGTTGGGGCGCTGCCTGACGTCTTCAGGCAGTGTGTGGTGGGCAAGTAGGGCCTGGCGGATCCCATCCCTCTCCAGGTTGCCAGGTGCATGCTGGGTACAGTGTTTCATCACACCGCTAGCCCTTTCTGACCATGTCTTCCATGAGCGTGGTTCCCGGAATACGGAATGACCTTTTACCGCTATGCCCTACATTGCGGATTCTGAAATATTCCGGGATGACGTAGGTGGTCGTAATAGAACGCTTGTGTTCATGCCAGAATTACTTAAGGTGTTTTGCCAGGGTTTTTTTTAATGATATTTATGAGGAGGAGGAGGAGTTTTAGAGGCTCGATTTGGTCAAATCGAACAATGACAGAGACGATGAGATAAGGGCCGTGGAACTTTTTTTTTTAAGTTAGGAAAAACGATCATGATCCGACTGAATTGAACGGTGCTAAGTTTTTTAGGAGAGGGGAGTCAGCAGCTTGGTTCATATGTTGAGGAGAGGGGAGTCAGCACCTTGGTTCATGTGTTGAGGAGAGGGGAGTCAGCAGCTTGGTTCATGTGTTGAGGAGAGGGGAGTCAGCAGCTTGGTTCATATATTGAGGAGAGGGGAGTCAGCACCTTGGTTCATGTGTTGAGGAGAGGGGAGTCAGCACCTTGGTTCATGTGTTGAGGAGAGGGGAGTCAGCAGCTTGGTTCATGTGTTGAGGAGAGGGGAGTCAGCACCTTGGTTCATGTGTTGAGGAGAGGGGAGTCAGCAGCATTCCTCACTGCAGGAGGAATGCCAGGAATGGAGATGTATGTCAGGGGAGACAACCCCAGGCCTCAGGGATTGTCAGTCAGGAGAAGGAGACTGACCACACGGCTGGTGTGCTTCTGCTGAAGGAGAAGTTAGCAGGGGTGAGTTTTTATATATTTTTTTATTTAAAAAAAATCTTTTATATCAAGGATAATCAAAATATGCACTCATGTGCTCTTTTACATCCAGTCCCCATGTGTATGCAGTTATTGTAAATCTTGTCATCTGTTCCCACCGGCACACAATGGCCTACTCTTACGAAAAGCGGAACAGGATTTACTGTGTGCCCAAGATGTTTAGCACACAGGGCCTTGGTTTATAGTTTCATGTTGTGTGGTCTGTTATGGTGTGTGTGTGTGGTATTGTAGAATGTGTGTGTGTGTGTGTGTTATTTTATTTATATTTTATTCTTTTATATCGAGGATAATGGAATAAGCACTCGTGTGCTTTTTTACATCCAGTTCCTTAGTGTATGCAGTTTTGTATATCTTGTCATCTGTTCCCACTGGCACACAATGACTTACTCCTACAAAAAGCGGAACAGGATTTAACGTGTCGCAAGATGTTCTGCGTGAGTTCGCACACGGTGACTCGGTTTATCGTCTCATCTGAAGGACTTGGGGGGGAGTGGAGTCAGCACTGATGTTAACTGCAGCCAGCCCAGTGGAAAAATTCCTTAGAACAGGAGTCGAACTCGGGTGTGTGTGTGAGTGAGTGTGTGTGGGGGTGTGTGAGTGTGCTTGCATGTGAGTTCATGTGTGAGAGTGTGTGTGTATGTAAGTGTGCATGCTTGTGTATTGGTGGGTGTGTGCATGTGGGTATGTGTGGGTGTGTTGTTGTTGTTGCTTCGATTTTTCGTCTGTTCACTCAAAGTGATATTAGAGATGGGATGGGGAGGGAAGGGGGCAGCAATTGTGTTGATGGATGTGTGCAGTAAAATGGGTGTTTGTTTCTCAATAATGTATACAGACACAGAATAGGGTTAAACAATGATAATAACAAATACATAACAATTGCTAGCATGACCTATTACTATAACAAATGTCCTAACGGACTTCATTAAAGATTTTGTTATATGAAACGCCAAATCCAGATTTTAAAAATCTTATCTAAGGATTTTTCTGAAAAAAAGGGTGAGAATGGTTTAAGACACTTACGTGGGTGTGGGTATGTGTGGGTGTGTGCATGTGTGTGTGTGTGTGTGTGTTTATTTAATTTTATTTGTTAATTTATTCTTTTCAGCATGGCAGCAGAGACGAAGGCAGCCGGAATGACGTGGGCCGAGCTGAAGAGGATCTCCCAGAACGCAGTCTGTTGGAGGGGTGTTGTTGCAGCCCATTGTTCTCCAGGGAATTCATAGGCGTAAGTCAATCATTTATTCTTTTATATCGAGGATAATGGATTAAGCATTAATGTGCTTTTTTTTAGAGCCAGTCCGTGTGTGTATGCAATTTTGTCAATTTTGTCATCTGTTCCCACCGGCACTCAAGGGCCTACTCTTTCTAAAAGGGGAAGAGGATTTAATGCGTGCGCAAGATAATCTGCATGCGTTCGCACATTGGCCTCGGTTTATTGTCTCATGTGAAGGACTTTAGGGGAGAGTGGAGTCTGCAGTGATGTTAACTCCAGAGGAAAAATCCCCTTAAATAGTTGTGAGTGAGTGTATGTTTTTATTTTTTTACTTATTTCTTTTTCTTTATTATTTAATATCAAGGATAATAGAATAAGAACTTATGTGCTTTTTTACATCCAGTCCCCGTGTGTATGCAGTTTTGTAAATTTTGTCATCCAACACCACTGGCACACAGTGGCCTACTGTTTCAAAAAGCAGAGCAGGTTTTAACATGTGTACAAGATATTCTGCATGCATTCGCACACTGGGTTTCAGTTTATAGTCTCATCTGAAAGACTTTTGGGGGAGTGGAGTTGGTACTGATGTTAACTCCAGGGGAAAATATCTCCTTGAACGGGATTGGAACCCAGGTCGTCAGATTGTGAGCGCAATGTTCTAACCACTATGCTATCCTGTCCTCCCCGTATGTGTGTGTGTGTATGTATGTGTGTGTTGATTGATTTTTAAAATTTATTTATTTTCAGCACAGCAGCAGAGACGAAGGCAGCCGGAATGACATGGGCCAAGCTGAAGAGGATCTCCCAGAACGCAGTCTGTTGGAGGGGTGTTGTTGCAGCCCATTGTTCCCCAGGGAATTCATAGGCATAAGTCAAGTAAGTCAATCATTTGTTCTTTTACTTCGAGGATAATGGATTAAGCACTCATGTGCTTTCTTTACATCAAATCCCCGTGTGTGTACAGTTTTGTCATTTGTTCCCACCGGCACACAGTGGCCTATACTTACAAAAAGTGGAACAGGATTTAATGTGTGCTCAAGATGTTCTACGTGCATTCGCACATGGGGCCTTTGTTTATAGTCTAATCTGAAGGACTTTAGGGGAGAGTAAAGTCTGCATTGCTATCTCTAGAGGAAAAATCTCCTTGAATGGTTGTGAGTGAATGTGTGTGTTGTGTGTTTATTTTATTTTATTAATTTTTTTTTTATCAAGGATAATAGAATAAGAACTTATGTGCTTTTTTACATCCAGTCCCTGTGTGTATGCATTTAAAAAAAAAAAAAATTTCATCCAACCCCCCTGGCACACAATGGCCTACTCTTTCAAAAAGCAAAACAGGTTTGAATGTGTGCACAAGATGTTCTGCATGCATTCGCACACTGGGCCTCGGTTTATAACCTCATTTGAAAGACCTTTTCGGGGAGTGGAGTCTGCACTGATGTAAACTCCTGGGGAAAATATGCCTTTGAACAGGATTCAGAGCATAGAATTCTCCGTGTTTCCGCGGATTTCCGATTTTTAAAATCTGATTTCCGCAGAAAAAAAATATGGGGAAAAAAAAAAACACGAAACCAAATGAAATTCTCAAATGGTGCGAGTGTCATCAAAGGGTTCAGTTTTCACTCACTAAACTCAGTAGCTAAAGCCGATCAAGGGCTAGCCTAGCCTATGTGCAAAATTTCAAAATGGCTAGCATATGCGGGAGAACGATCGTGGATCGGACTCATAGTTATGACTACAGAGGATGCAAAAATGCACGGAAATGGGAGTGGGTGGATGGTGAAGTCAAGGTTGGGGATCGAAATGTGTGGATTGGCCAGCACATTGGCAAACTGGATGCTGCAGGCAAAGCGTTTTGCGAAGCTTGCCAGTGCGACATTCTCTATGCTAGCCAGGGCCACAGACCACTTGAAGACAATTAATTTTGCAAAAGGCAAAACACAAGAAGAAGGTGATCTACTCCATCCGCGGGAATACAACTCTTGTAGACTGACATAGATAAAAATACTGCTGTGGACAACACTCAGGATATCCAAGCAGGGAAGAAAACATTATGCAGCTTCTTCAGAAAATGATAAACAGAACAAGTGTACATAAACAGGCAGACATAGGATAATCAGGCATGGTACATCTCCGCGAATTCGCAGAAATCTGCGGAAAAGAAGAAAAAAAGAAAAATAACAAACCCACAGACAACCGGTCAAGGGGTAGGATGCTTCCATGCACAGTACTTCCCTTCTCTTCTTTACATCACCAGTCTACTAGGTATCTGTTGACAGAAGGGTGTCAGTTGCAGCTGTAAACCTAAGGCAGAGGGATGGTAGGAAGAGGGTGGGGGGGGCTTTCACTGGCTGCCTTCAGCGTGTATGGGGTCAGAGAGCAATGTTTACAGTATCATAACAATCATGGCAGGCAACTAGCCTGCCCTTTTTCTGGCAGTGTCTGTCTGTCTGTCTGTCAGTCTGTCCATCTGTCTGTCTGTCTGTCTCCACCTCTCCCTCTCTTTTACACCCCCCCCCCCCCCCACTCTCTCTGTTTCTCTGTGTGTGTCTGCCCTTTTTTTCTCTTTCTTCCTCTATCTGCATTTGTGCACATTTGTCTAGAAATGTACTTATTTTTGCCATGTGATTACTTGAGTGTAGAGCTTCCTTTAGATTGAAGAAATGACAGAAAAAGTCATACTTGGAGAGCTTATTTTAGGGCAGAAAATGCTTAGTGTGAAAACTGAAATTAGTTCAAGGAGAGGCCTTTAAACAGGCTAGAATTGTCAAGAAACCATCAGCTTCAGGGGGCAACGCCCCCTGACCCCCACAAGGTGCTCTGCCCCTTGACCCCATGAGGGGGCAATGCCCCCTGGACCCCCACTACATTTCAGGGAAAAGTGAAAAAAAGTGCTTTTCCACCAGTACCATGCCTGGATATCACTGCATACACACATCCCCTTTTTTTAATTCTGCAATTAGTTGCTGGATGTTTATGTCCTCATTTCTCACACAGTTTTTGTCTGTCTGTCTGTCTCTGTCTCTCTCTCTGTCTCTGTCTCTGTCTCTCTCTCTGATATTCTAAATAAGCTTTTGTACTGCATATAATTGTATACGTGCATGCACATGATCATAAGCTGTATGCCATGCACACATGCATGTGTGTGTGTGTGTGTGTGTGTGTGTGTGTGTGTGTGGTGTGTGTGTGTGTGTGTGAGTGAGAGAGAGAGAGATGTTTTGTTTTTTTTCCCTTAAATTTTGTTTCCAAGTATTCTATGTCAGAACCCACATATGATTGATTATCATTCCTTATACCTTATGATGTGATGTATGTGATGCGTGAAAAATCCCCATTGTAACGGGCCACGGCCTTTCACAATTAAAATTGTCAAGTGTCTCTCTCTCTCTCTCTCTCTCTCTCTCTCTCTCTCTCTCTCTCTCTCTCTCTCTCTCTCTCTCTCTCTCTCTCTCTTTCTCTCTCTCTCCCCCATGTTTTCCATTAACCATCATAGTTGTACACACAAACTTATGTTACGGCTACCCAGAAGGGATCTTTTTAAAACAAGTTTGAATCTCTGGTGGTTATTTATGGAAGGTCTAAAAGTCTGAGTCTGTCTCTCTCTCTCTGTATCTCTCTCTCTCTCTCTCTCTCTCACACACACACACACACACACACACACACACACACACACACACACACACACACACACACACACACACACACACGCTTCTCACATTGCTCAAAATGGTGCCTGGAGAGGCCTCCACATTGCCTTTAAAATGCTAAAAATCGTTTTTGGCCGGGGGGCTTTGCCCCCCCAGGACCCCCCAGCTCGGCTTTGCCCCTGCACCCCACCGGGGCCTGAGTGGCTCCTGGACCCCGGCTTACTTTCCTCTTTTTTTTTTTCTCTGCCAATTCTACGCTCTGAGGATTCGAACCCAGGTTGTCAGATTGCGAGCACAATGTTCTGACAACTATGTTATCCTCCCCTCCCCCCCCCCCATGTGTATGGTGTTTTGGTGTGTGTTGATAGATTTTTCTTTTATCTATTCTTTTTAGCATGGCAGCAGAGATGAAGGCAGCCGTAATGACGTGGGCTGAGCTGAAGAGGATCTCCCAGAAGGGAGTCTGTTGGAGGGGTGTTGTTGCAGCCCATTGTTCCCCAGGGAATTCATGGGCATATGTCAAGTAAGTCAATCATTTGTTCTTTTTTTATTGAGGATAATGGATTAACCCTCTTAGTCCTGATCTGGGATTTGCCAGGATTGAATAATCCCCCCCCCCCCCCCAAAGTCCTGATCCAGGATTTGCCCAGATTTACACTCAGTAGATTTCCATCACGCTGTGACCATCACTGATTGCTACCACATGTTAAACCTCTATCAGGCTGGAAGGAGAAACCCCGCTGAGTGTCTGGAAGTAATTATAGCTGCTGGTATGTGCTAAGGAGGAGGAAAAGGCCAGCAAGCATGTGTGCCTGACCTGATTCCATGATGGAATGTGAAATCTAGGGGCAGTTTGTGTTCAGAGAGTCAGAATGCAAGAGGGTTAAGCATTAATGTGCTTTTTTTACAGCCAGCCTGTGTGTACGCAGTTTTGTAAATTTTGTCGTTTGTTCCCACCAGCACACAATGGTCTACTCTTTCGAAGAGTGGAAGAGGATTTAATGTGTGTGCAAGATGTTCTGCATGTGTTCGCTCACGGACCCCGGTTTATAGTCTCATCTGAAGGACTTTAAGGGAGAGTGGAGTTTGCCCTGATGTTCACTCTTGAGGAAAAATCCCCTTGAATGGTTGTGAGTGAGTGTGTCTGTGTGTTTGTTTGGGTTTTTTAAATCTTTTTTTTTTATCAAGGATAATAGAATAAGAACTTATGTGCTTATTTTTACATCAAGTCCCCATGAGTATGCAGTTTTATAAATTTTTGTCATCCTACCCCACTGGCACACAATGGCCTACTCTTTCGAAAAGTGGAAGAGGATTTAATACGTGTGCAAGATGTTCTGTGTACGTTCGCACATTGACCTCAGTTTATAGTCTCATCTGAAGGACTTTAGGGGAGAGTGGAGTCTGTTCTCTTGTCATTTATGTGTGATTGATGAAAGCTTATCTTTGATATACAGTTGCTTCTGTGTGTTTGACGTTTGTATATTTGTGATGTGTACTGGTGTGTGTGTTTGATAGAAGTGTGTTTCTGATGCCTGTTTCTGTGTGTGCAGAGGGGGGATGAAGACATCTCTGAAGGGAAGCAGGATGGATGTTGCTGAGTTGCTACACCACTTGACAGGAAGCATCAGTTGTCAATATTTTTCTAAGGTACAAAAGTCACTGCTATTCTCCTCACACATGATTGAAATTTGTTAGAAGAGAGTAATTTTATCATGGTTTTTAAAAGAAATAGTTCAGTACTTTTTTATGATTTAAGTGAAGAATTTGCCTGTGCATTTTCCTAGTGTATATTGTTTGTTTGTGGATTGTTTGGTATTATCATTAAAAAAAATTTTAAAAAAAATTCTTTTATGTCGAGGGTATTGGAAAAAGCACTCATGTGTTTTTTTCATCCAGTCCATGTGTGTATGCAGTTTTGTAAATATTATCTGTTCCCATGGGCACACAATGGCCTACTCTTATGAAAAGTGGAACAGGATTTAATGTGTGTGCAAGATGTTCTGCGTGCGTTCGCACACAGGCCTCGGTTTATAGTCTCATCCGAAAGACTATTGGGGAGAGCGGAGTCAGCACTGATGTTAACTCCAGGGGGGAAATCCCTCGAACGGGAATTAAACTCGGGTCATCAAATTGCGAGCGCAATGTTCTGACTACTAGAATATCATGTCCCCTATCATGAGTGTTGTTGGTGTGCACAAGTGTTATAAGTATACAGATCCAGTCTCAAACCACAGTTATCTCCTGTTTAAGATCTTCCCCCTCATAATCTGCCGATAGACTTCAAAAGCCACCCCATCTTCAAAAGCCACCCCCAGTTTCATCACCCTGCCTCTGAGTGCTGTGTTTTAGGATGCGCATGCGCACATTAGTGTATGTTTGTGTTTGTGTGTGCGAGTGTGTAAATTTGTGTTAATCTTGTTCATCGATGATTGCATGCGTGTGAATGGTTTGAATGTAAGGGCTTTGATTTACTCCTTTCCAAGAGTCAGTGCTACATAAATTCCATACACCAGTAGTAGTAGTATAAATGAAATAGGGAGAGGAATGGACATGCGTGTACAGACTTGATTGATGTATGTTCAATATGTGTTCACAGGGCTTGTGTACCCAATAGCTGGAGATGCTGTCAGCAATGCCAAGAGTTAAGTGCTTTTTCTGTGTGTGTGTGTTTTTGTCTGTGTGTATGCTTAGTGGGTTTGTGCTTAGTGCATGCGTGTGTGCAAGCATGTGTGTGTTTTTTCCATTTCCTGTGGTGTGATGTTTGTTGTGCTCTTCTTTGATGATGCAGACATTGTCACAGCTGTTTTGCCGTAATGTTGCCCGGTTGTATTGCCCTGATACACTGATCCCTTGTTGATTGTTTCTTTGTTGTTTCTTTTACCTAATATTTTTAACAAGCTTTAAACACTTTCACTTAGTTGTTTTATTTTTCATCTATTTGACATGATGTTGAGTTGCTATCCATTTTTGCACCTTAAAAAGAATACTGGTATAGACTTTTGTCATAAAAATGCCTGCGCATGTGTGCGGATGTTTCCAGTGTGTGTCTGTGTGAGTTGGCGTGCGTGCGAGCCATGTGGGAGTGTGCATGCGTTGGCATACTAGTGCGCTCAGAAGTGTTTGTGAATTTATTTGGGTAAGTTTATAACTGGCTGAGGTATTGCTGTTTTGTGGGTGGTGTTTTTATTGTGATGGTAGCGTTCTGATGTTCGGAACCTGTATTGTGGTGTATATAGATATCTGTGATATCATGGTTAGATGTTTACTGTTTTAATGTATGGCTTGTAACCTGCTTGAATTTCTGTGTATTTGAGATAATAAAGTAGTTGAATTTGAATTTAGCAATATACATAAAATATTTTGTGTGTTTGTGTGATTTATTTCTTCTCATATTTGTGTTGCCTTGTATTTCCATGATCTATCCACCCCTTGTTTATTGTTTCATTCTTCCAATATTTTCACATTCTACTTACACTCAGTTATCTGGGTTTTTTTTTCATCTGTTTGACACTATGTCCTAAAAATGTGATCACGCGTGTGTGTATGGAGGTGTTTTTTTTATTGTTTTTTTTCCCTAAAGACCATTTGAATATCTTAATGGAATACAGTACTATATTTGTCTTATAATACGTTGTAACAATTTGGTTTATTACATAAAATTGCGTGCGCATTTGTGCGAATGTTTCCAGTGTGAGTTGGCATGTGTGCATGCGTGGGCATACTAGTGCGCTCAGAAGTGTTTGTGAATTTATTTGGGTAAGTTTATAACTGGCTGAGGTATTGCTGATTTGTTGGTGCTATTTTTAATTGTGATGGTTGCATGCTGATGTTCGGAACCTGTGTTGTGGTGTATATCAAAATCTGTGATATTATGTTTAGATGTTTACTGTTTTTATGTATGGCTTGTAACCTGCCTGAATTTCTGTGTATTTGAGATAATAAAGTAGTTGAATTTGAGTTCAGTAGGAAACATAAAATAGTTTTATGTGTTAGTGTGATTTATTTCCTCGCTTGGTATCGTGTTGCCTTGTATTGTGATGATCTGCCCACTCCTTGGTTATTGTTCCATTCTCCTAATATTTTCACATTCTTTAAACATTTTCACACAGTTATCTTTTTTTTCATCTGTTTGACACTGTGTTCAGCTGCAACTCATTTTTGCACATTTATTAGAAAACTGTCGTAAACATGGAATGCTGTACTCCTGTTATGATTTGTGCCAGGTTGTTGTGAATGAATGAAATTGTGTTAGGAGCATAAAAACAAAGAGCTGATCATGTCTGTATTTGTTGACAGACATTGCACTGCACGAGGATTGAAGACGGAGAAATAGGCATAGGATGCTGGACTGAAGGAATTGAAGTTAGCATGTAAGTTACTGTTCCTTTGTGTGTGGTTTTGTTTCGTGTATACTTTTCTGTGTGTTCGGAGAATGTGTGTTCCTGATGTATACTTGGCTTGGAGTAATTAATGAATGCTTTATTCTGATGAATACTTATTTCTGTATTTGATGTGTGTATGTTTGTGATCTTTAGTGGTGCTCCCATAATCTACAAGGGCGAAATGGGTGAAATTAAGGTGGTTTTGATGTCTTCTCGTTTATGTATGATTGCTGAAATTCTGGTTTTGATATACTCTTGCTTCTTCAATTTAACATCAGTTCACTCTCAGTGATATCAGATACACTTGCTTCAGTATGTTTGACGTTTGTATGTTTGGGATGTGTACTGGTGTGTGTGTTTGATAGAAGTGTGTTTCTGATGCCTGTTTCTGTGTGTGCAGAGGGGGGTGAAGACATCTCTGAAGGGAAGCAGGATGGATGTTTCAGAGTTTCTCCACCAGTGGACAGGAGGCATCAGTCGTGGATATTTTGTTCAAGAAGGTACACAAGTCACTGTGATTTTCCCCACACATAATTCAGAGTTGTTAGAGAAAAAAAAAAAAAAAGGTTTTTAAAAGAAATAGTTTGTAATTTTTTATGGTTAAGAATTTGCCTGTGCATTTGCTAGTGTAAATTGTTTTTTTATGTGTTGTTTTTGTATTATCATGAATGATGTTGGTGTACACAAGTGCGATGTGTAAGTAAACAAATCCTTCCTGAAACCACATTTATTTTCTACCTAAGGTCTTCCCCCTCACAATCTGCCCGAACTCTTAAAAAACCACCCCATCTTTATCACCCTGCCTACGCATGCTGTGCTTGCACATTTTGTGTGTGTATTGATGAATTTGATATTTGTTCATTTTAATCATGGACGGTTATGTGCATGTAAATGATTTGAATGCTTTACAAGAGTCAGCGCTATATAAATTCCATATTGTAGTAGTAGTATTTAATTTTATTGATATTTGTTTAAGCATACAACATATAACAGTTTTAGTTTGTGTCATTAAAATGTTAGTACGTGCATGTGTGGTGGTTTTTGTTTTTTTCCATTTTCCTTAAGACCATTTTGAATATCTTAATAGAATGCAGCGCTATATTTGTATTATCATATAATACTTTAGAACAATTTGGTTTATTACATAAAAATGCGTGGGTATTTGTGTGAATGTTTCTGGTGTGTGTAAGTGTGAGTTGGCATGCAAGCGAGCCATATGGGAGTGTGTGCATGCGTGGGCATTATAGTGCGCTCAGAAGTGTTTGTGAATTTATTTGGGTAAGTTTATAACTGGCTGAGGTATTGCTGATTTGTGGGTACTATTTTTAATTGTGATGGTAGCGTACTGATGTTCGGAACCTGTGTTGTGGTGTATATCAAAATCTGTGGAATTATGTTTAGATGTTTACTGTTTTTATGTATGGCTTGTAACCTGCCTGAATTTCTGTGTATTTGAGATAATAAAGTTGTAAAATTTGAGTTTAGTAGTAAACATAAAATAGTTTTATGTGTTAAGCATGATTTATTTCCTCGCTTGGTATTGTGTTGCCTTGTATTGCGATGATCTGCCCACTCCTTGGTTATTGTTTCATTCTCCTAATATTTTCATATTCTTTAAACATTTTCACACAGTTATCTTTTTTTTCATCTGTTTGACACTGTGTTCAGCTGCAACTTATTTTTGCACATATGTTAGAAAACTGTCGTAAACATGGAATGTTGTACTCCTGTTATGATTTGTGCCAGGTTGTTGTGAATGAATGAAATTGTGTTTGGAGCATAAAAACAAAGCGCTGATCATGTGTGTGTTTGTTGACAGACTTTGCACTGCACGAGGATTGAAGACGGAGAAATAGGCATAGGATGCTGGACTGAAGGAATTGAAGTTGGCATGTAAGTTACTGTTCCTTTGTGTGTGGTTTTGTTTAGTGTATACTTTTCTGTGTGTTCGGAGAATGTGTGTTCCTGATGTAGACTTG
The DNA here is from genome assembly GCA_030674155.1 of Stramonita haemastoma. Taxonomy (NCBI): domain Eukaryota; kingdom Metazoa; phylum Mollusca; class Gastropoda; order Neogastropoda; family Muricidae; genus Stramonita; species Stramonita haemastoma. Next base: position 71,248,832 of record CM060317.1, on the reverse strand, counting down.
GTTTGGTGTAATTAATGAATGCAATTTTCTGATGAATACTTATTTCTGTATTTGATGTGTGTATGTTTGTGATCTTCAGTGGTGCTCCCATAGTCTACAAGGAGGATATAGGTAAAATAAAGGTGTTTCTGATGTCTTCTGATTTATGTATGATTGCTGAAATCCTGGTTTGAATATACACTTGCTTCTTCAATTTAACGTCTGTTCACTCTCAGTGATATTAGATACACCTGCTTCAGTATGTTTGATGTTTGTATATTTGTGATGGGTACTGGTGTGTGTGTTTGATAGAAGTGTGTTTCTGATGCCTGTTTCTGTGTGTGCAGAGGGGGATGAAGACATCTCTGAAGGGAAGCAGGATGGATGTTTCAGAGTTTCTACACCAGTGGACAGGAGGCATCAGTCGTGGATATTTTGTTCAAGAAGGTACACGTCACTGTGATTTTCCCCACACATAATTCAGAGTTGTTAGAGAAACAAATTTTTTATTATAGTTTTTTAAAGAAATAGTTTGTACTTTTTTAAGATTAAGAATTTGCCTGTGTATTTGCTAGTGTAAATTGTTTTTTTATGTGTTGTTTTTGTTTTATCATGAATGATGTTGGTGTACACAAGTGCGATGTGTAAGTAAACAAATCCTTCCTCAAACCACATTTATTTTCTACCTAAGGTCTTCCCCCTCACAATCTGCCCGAACTCTTAAAAATCCACCCCATCTTTGTCACCCTGCCTACGCATGCTGTGCTAGCACATTTTGTGTGTGTATTGATGAATTTGATATTTGTTCATTTTAATCATGGAGTGTTATGTGCATGTAAATGATTTGAATGCTTTACAAGAGTCAGCGATATATAAATACCATATTGTAGTAGTAGTAGCATTTAATTTTATTGATGTTTGTTTAATCATACAACATATAACAGTTTCGGTTTATGTCATTGAAATGTTAGTGCGCGCGCGTGTGTGGTGGTTTTTTTTGTTCTTTTAAAATTTTTTCCTTAAGACCATTTTGAATATCTTAATAGAATACAGTACTATATTTGTCTTATCATAGACATTAGAACAATTTGGTTTATTACATAAAAATGCGTGGGCATTTGTGCGAGTGTTTCTGGTGTGTGTAAGTGTGAGTTGGCATGCAAGCGAGCCATATGGGAGTGTGTGCATGTGTGGGCATACTAGTGCGCTCAGAAGTGTTTGTGAATTTATTTGTGTAAGTTTATAACTGGCTGAGGTATTGCTGATTTGTGGGTACTATTTTTAATTGTGATGGTAGCATACTGATGTTCGGAACCTGTGTTGTGGTGTATATCAAAATCTGTGATATTATGTTTAGATGTTTACTGTTTTTATGTATGGCTTGTAACCTGCCTGAATTTCTGTGTATTTGTGATAATAAAGTAGTAAAATTTGAGTTTAGTAGTAAACATAAAATAGTTTTATGTGTTAGTGTGATTTATTTCCTCGCTTGGTATTGTGTTGCCTTGTATTGCGATGACCTGCCCACTCCTTGGTTATTGTTCCATTCTCCTAATATTTTCACATTCTTTAAACATTTTCACACAGTTATCTTTTTTTAATCGGTTTGACACTGTGTTCAGCTGCAACTCATTTTTGCACATATGTTAGAAAACTGTCGTAAACATGAAACGTTGTACTTCTGTTATGATTTGTGCCAGGTTGTTGTGAATGAATAAATTGTGTTTGGAGCATAAAAACAAAGAGCTGATCATGTGTGTGTTTGTTGACAGACTTTGCACTGCATGAGGATTGAAGACGGAGAAATAGGCATAGGAGGCTGGACTGAAGGAATTGAATTTGGCATGTAAGTTACTGATCCTTTGTGTGTGGTTTTGTTTTGTTTTTCTGTGTGTTTGAAGAATGTTGGTTCCTGATGTAGACTTGGTTTGGTGTAATTAATGATGTGTGTATGTTTCTGATCTTCAGTGGTGCTCCCATAGTCTACAAGGTCGAAATGGGTGAAATTAAGGTGGTTTTGATGTCTTCTCGTTTATGTATGATTGCTGAAATCCTGGTTTGGATATACACTTGCTTCTTCAAATTAACATCAGTTCACTCTCAGTGATATTAGATACAGTTGCTTCTGTGTGTTTGATGTTTGTATATTTGTGATGTGTACTGGTGTGTGTGTTTGATAGAAGTGTGTTTCTGATGCCTGTTTCTGTGTGTGCAGAGGGGGGTGAAGACATCTCTGAAGGGAAGCAGGATGGATGTTTCAGAGTTTCTCCACCAGTGGACGGGAGGCATCAGTCGTGGATATTTTGTTCAAGAAGGTACACAAGTCACTGTGATTTTCCCCACACATCATTCAGAGTTGTTAGAGAAAAATTTTTTTTATTATGGTTTTTATAAGAAATAGTTTGTACTTTTTTATGATTAAGAATTTGCCTGTGCATTTGCTAGTGTAAATTGTTTTTTTATGGGTTGCTTTTGTATTATCATGAATGATGTTGGTGTACACAAGTGCGATGTGGAAGTAAACAAATCCTTCTTCAAACCACATTTATTTTCTACCTAAGGTCTTCCCCCTCATAATCTGCCCATACTCTTAAAAATCCACCCGATCTTCATCACCCTGCCTATGCATGCTGTGCTTGCACATTTCGTGTGTGTATTTATGAATTTGATATTTGTTCATTTTAATCATGGAGTGTTATGTGCATGTAAATGATTTGAATGCTTTACAAGAGTCAGCAATATATAAATTCCATACTGTAGTAGTAGTAGGAGTATTTAATTTTATTGATGTTTGTTTAATCATACAACAAATAACAGTTTCGGTTTATGTCATTAAATTGTTAGTGCACGCGCGTGTGTGTTGTTTTTTTGTTTTTTTTATATAATTTTCCTTAAGACCATTTAAAATATTTTAATAGAATAGAGTACTATATTTGTCTTATCATATAATATGTTAGAACAATTTGGTTGATTACATAAAAATGCGTGGGCATTCGTGAGAATGTTTCCCATGTGTGTAAGTGTGAGTTGGCATGCGTGTAAGCCATATGGGAGTGTGTGCATGCGTGGGCATTATAGTGCGCTCAGAAGTGTTTGTGAATTTATTTGGGTAAGTTTATAACTGGCTGAGGTATTGCTGATTTGTGGGTGCTATTTTTATTGTGATGGTTGCGTGCTGATGTTTGGAACCTGTGTTGTGGTGTATATCAAAATCTGTGATATTATGTTTGTATGTTTACTGTTTTTATGTATGGCTTGTAACCTGCCTGAATTTCTGTGTATTTGAGATTATTAAGTAGTTGAATTTGAGTTTAGTAGTAAACATAAAATAGTTTTATGTGTTAAGCGTGATTTATTTCCTCGCTTGGTATTGTGTTGCCTTGTATTGCCATGATCTGCCCACCCCTTTGTTATTGTTTCATTCTCCTAATATTTTCACATTCTTTAAACATTTTCACACAGTTATCTTTTTTTTCATCTGTTTGACACTGTGTTTAGCTGCAACTCATTTTTGTACATATGTTCGAAAACTGTCGTAAACATGGAATGCTGTACTCCTGCTATGATTTTTGCCAGGTTGTTGTGAATGAATGAAATTGTGTTTGGAGCATAAAAACAAAGAGCTGATCATGTGTGTGTTTGTTGACAGACTTTGCACTGCATGAGGATTGAAGAGGGAGAAATAGGCATAGGATGCTGGACAGAAGGAATTGAAGTTGGCATGTAAGTTACTGTTCCTTTGTGTGTGGTTTTGTTTAGTGTATACTTTTCTATGTGTTTGAAGGACGTGGGTTCCTGATGTACACTTGGCTTGGAGTAATTAATGAATACTTTATTCTGATGAATACTTATTTCTGTATTTGATGTGTGTATGTTTCTGATCTTCAGTGGTGCTCCCATAGTCTACAAGGTCGAAATGGGTGAAATTAAGGTGGTTTTGATGTCTTCTCGTTTATGTATGATTGCTGAAATCCTGGCGTGGATATACACTACGTCAGTTCACTCTCAGTGATATTAAATACACTTACTTCAGTATGTTGGATGTTTGTATGTTTGTGATGTGTACTGGTGTGTGTGTTTGATAGAAGTGTGTTTCTGATGCCTGTTTCTGTGTGTGCAGAGGGGGGTGAAGACATCTCTGAAGGGAAGCAGGATGGATGTTTCAGAGTTTCTCCACCAGTGGACGGGAGGCATCAGTCGTGGATATTTTGTTCAAGAAGGTACACGTCACTGTGATTTTCCCCACACATAATTCAGAGTTGTTAGAGAAAAAAAAAATTATGGTTTTTAAAAGAAATAGTTTGTAATTTTTTATGATTAAGAATTTACCTGTGCATTTGCTAGTGTAAATTGTTTTTTTATGTGTTGTTTTTGTTTTATCATGAATGATGTTGGTGTACACAAGTGCGATGTGTAAGTAAACAAATCCTTCCTGAAACCACATTTATTTTCTACCTAAGGTCTTCCCCTCACAATCTGCCCATACTCTTCAAACACCACCCCATCTTTATCACCCTGCCTATGCATGCTGTGCTTGCACATTTCCGTGTGTGTATTTATGAATTTTGTATTTGTTGATCTTAATCATGGACTGTTATGTGCATGTAAATGATTTGAATGTAAGGGCTTTGATGAGTTGCTTTACAAGAGTTGGCGCTATATAAATTCCATACTGTAGTAGTAGTAGTAGTAGTTAATTTCATTGACATTTGTTGAATCATACAACATATAACAGTTTTGGTGTATGTCATAGAAATGTGAGCGTGTGTGTGGCGTTGTTTTTGTTCCTGAAGACCATTTTGAATATCTTAATAGGATACAGTACTATATTTGTCTTATCGTATAATACGCTATAACAATTTGGTTTATTACATAAAAATGCGTGGGCATTTGTGCAAATGCTTCCAGTGTGTGTAAGTTCAAGTTGGCATGCATGCAAGCCTATGGGGTGTGTGCATGCATTGGCATACTAGCGCGCTCAGAATTGTTTGTGAATTTACTACTTGGGTGAGTTTATAACTGGCTGAGGTATTGCTGATTTGTGGGTGCTATTTTTATTGTGATGGTCGAGTGCTGATGTTCAAAACCTCTGTTGTGGTGTATATAGATATCTGTGATATTATGTTTGTATGTTTACTGTTTTTATGTATGGCTTGTAACCTGCCTGAATTTCTGTGTATTTTAGATAATAAGGTTCAATTTGACTTGAGTAGCATACATGAAATATTTTGTGTGATTTATGTCTTCTCTTGGTATTGTGTTGCCTTGTATTGCCATGATCTGTTCTCCCCTTGCTTGTTGTTTCATTCTCCTAATATTTTCACATTCCTTAAACACTTACAATTAACTGTTTTTTTATCATCTGTTTAACACTGTGTTCAGCTGCATTTTATTTTTGCACATAATTATGTTAGAATACTGTCGTAAACATGGAATGCTGTACTCATTTTATTATTTGTGCCAGGTTGTTGTGAATGAATGAAATTGTGTTTGGAACATAAAAACAAAGAGCTGATCATGTGTGTGTTTGTTGACAGACTTTGCACTGCACGAGGATTGAAGACGGAGAAATAAGCATAGGAGGCTGGACTGAAGGAATTGAATTTGGCATGTAAGTTATTGTTCCTTTGTGTGTGGTTTTGTTTAGTGTATACTTTTCTATGTGTTTGAAGAACATGGGTTCCTGATGTAGACTTGGTTTGGTGTAATTAATGAATGCTTTATTCTGTTGTACACTTATTTCTGTATTTGATGTGTGTATGTTTGTGATCTTCAGTGGAGCTCCCATAGTCTACAAGGAGGATATAGGTAAAAGAAAGGTGTTTTTGATGTCTTGTTTATGGTTTGGATATACACTTGCTTCTTCAATTTAACGTCTGTTCTCTCTCAGTGAATTTAGAATCACTTGCTTCAGTATGTTTGACGTTTGTATATTTGTGATGTGTACTGGTGTGTGTGTTTGATAGAAGTGTGTTTCTGATGCCTGTTTCTGTGTGTGCAGAGGGGGGTGAAGACATCTTTGAAGGGAAGCAGGATGAATGTTTCAGAGTTTCTCCACCAGTGGACGGGAGGCATCAGTCATGGATATTTTTTTCAAGGTACACAAGTCACTGCAATTTTCCTCACACATCATGTTCCAGTCATTGCCAATAGCAAATTTCAACTGTGCTCCATCCATAGCATAGTATCTAAAACAATAAACTAGAATAGTTTATCAAACCAATATCCCACCTACTCCCTTTGAATCTGATTTGTACACATCAACTTACAACATTGTCTTACTCGGCTGTAATGTGAATATCACCAAACAGTGATCAATTAGATTGATTGATTTATTCTTCTTTTTTAAAATTTTTATTGATTCTTTTATATTGACAGGGTTCGCACAAGTCCCTAAAAAGCCCTATAAAGCCCTAATTTTGGGAAAGCCAAAATAGGGCCCCTAAAAAGCCCTAAAAATGAGACATATTGCCCTGGAGGCCCTAAAAAGCCCTAAAGATGGAAAATGGAAGTCATGTGTGAGATTTTATTTTAAAAATGAAAAAAAAAAAATATATTCAAAATAAAACTTTGGAGAAATAAATGTGAGAAGCGTGTCCGAAGATCGTATTATCGTCGAGAGAATACTTGTCGTCTGCTACTCGTTTCGGGCCACCTATTTCATAAAGGGAGGTAATAGTAATTGCCTCCCTTGGAAATGTGATCGCTTTGCTTCGCAAAGGGTGGTGTGCAACCTTGTGCAGACCTGTGTACCTTCCGTATTTGTTCCGGAAAAAGTTGTAAAATAAGAAAATACAGTTTAATTAATAACAATCCAATTTTTGTCTAAAAAAAATCCGAAAATAAAAAATATAGTCTTCTATCGTTAAGCGATGCTATTCATCTCGCATTACGTCGTCTGCTAGGTCCTATCGTTCAGTTGTCCTTATAGCGCATGCACACAGCATCTCTTTCAAAACAAAATGGCGGAAAGTAGTGTAGACTTTTGTGGAAAAACAGATCAAACTAACACACTTACAAGCAAAGAAAGACGTGGAATAAACGCAAAATGACGCTAACAGGCCATGATTGGGCTAGAAGAGGTACAGTTGCTGATATAGCCTAGATACACAAACAGAAAAATTGGTTGTTCGTTTTGCCGAGCAATGTTTAAAACTTGCGCTATGTCTCTCGATAGTGAAAGTTGAGCTTTCATTAGAAAGTGGTGTCGGAAATTGGAACACGGTCCACGGTCGGAAAAAACAAACCACAGCACTTAAGTTATAGAAGCGCTAATTTCTTGGCAAATCATGGAACAGTAACCCTTTCGCATCTTCGGGAAGTCAGTTGAACGTTAAAACGGCAGAGTTACTGTTGTAAAGTTACATCGCGTGGAACACAGCCTCCACTCTGCCACTGTATGGGGCAGCTGGAAAGTACACACATACACAGAACTTGTTTTTTGGCCATGCAAACTGTCATGGTGAGTTCACTCGGAAATCAGATGAATTTTTAATCTGCTTTTGTACGGGGGCTTCAATTTGATTTTAAAACGAGAAAGACATAGGATCTTCTTCAGTCTTCATAAGAGTGTATTGATCTCTCTCTCTCTCTCTCTCTCTCTCTCTCTCTCTCTCTCTCTCTCTCTCTCTCTCACACACACACAAACTCACTCACTCACAGTCACAGCTTATTCCATTATCCTCGATATAAAAGAATAAATCAATCAAATAAATCAAAACAGTCACACACACACACACACGCACACGCACACACACACACTCACACACACACTCACACGCACTCACACACACACACGCACTCACACACACACACACACACACACACACACACACTGTTATCCCCCCCCCCCCCCTTTCCATCTTTGGGACTCTGCTGCCTCTCACCTCCTTGTCTCTTGTTGTATCCATGATTGAAAGACATTCTACTCTAGAATAACATGAAGTTGTGTCAGTATCCACCAATCAGTTTCACGCACGGTGACTTTGCTCACTTGACTCTGTTTGAGGTTAATATATATATATATATATATATATATATGTGTGTGTAAGGAAAGGTGTATTTAGGTTGCTATTTATACATTTGTTACCCTGCAGCTAGGCCCTGAATTTGGATTAAAAGGCCCTAAAAAAGGCCCTAAAAAGCCCTAAATTTTGTTCCACCAAGTCTGTATGAACCCTGATTGAGGATAATGGGATAAGCACTCTTGTGCTTTTTTACATCCAGTCCCTGTGTGTGTGCAGTTTTGTAAATGTCATCTGTTCCCACCAGCGCACGATGGCCTACTCTTACAAATAGCGGAACAGGATTTAATGTGCACGCAAGATGTTCTGAGTGCGTTCGCACACAGGGCCTCGGTTTAAAGTCTCATCCGAAGGACTGGGGAGAGTGGAGTCAGCACTGATGTTAACTCCAGGTGAAAAATCTCCTCGACCGGACTCGAACCCAGGTCTTCAAATTGCCAGCGCAATGTTCCGACCACTTGCATAAGTGAACAATGACAAATACAAGTGACTCTAGAATGTGATTTATAACTCGTTTTGTGGGCTTGGATTATTTCATCATAAAATATCTTTCAGAAAGAGAATTAGAGATGTTTCCAACAGGATGAAGAGAGAGAGAGAGATAGTTATTGCTCAGTGTGACAGCTGTGTTGTGATTGTTCAGTGTTATGATAGTTGAGTGATTGACGTGTGTCTCTTATGATTCTGATAGTTCAGTGACTGACGTGTGTCTCTTATGATTCTGATAGTTCAGTGACTGACGTGTGTCTCTTATGATTCTGTGTGCAGGCGGTGTCCATGTTGAAAGAAACCCAGCATTGGCAGCCACTAGCCACAAGAACGGATGTTCACATTGTGCCCCGATCACCCCGCAGTGAAATGAACTGATGCAGTGGAGTGTAGTGTACTTTGCGGCACAGTGCAGTGTTGTCTATACCCTCCTCCCCCCATCCCTACTGCTGAAATAAAAGCTCTTCTTCAAAACCACAACCACACCTCCCCCCTCTCCCTTCACTTGATGTAATGTACACGGACAACTTTGTTTTTTTCAGTTTCTGTACAGGGGGTTCATGCACACACGTTTGACATGCGTTATTGTGTTGACTTGCATTTGTGTTCCTGAGTGAAAGTGTGGGTTTGTGTGTGTGTGTGTGTGTCTGTGATTGTGTGTGTGTGTGTGTGTGTGAGAGAGAGAGATAGAGAGTGAGAATCAGGAAAGTCCTACATGTAGATTTTCCACATCAGAATGAAAAAATGGTCACACCAATCCATCACAACCACCTGCATTCTACTGCTGTTCTTCAGCTGCCTGTATCCAGATGTCTGCATTTCAAAAGTGGAGAAATGGGGGGGGGGGGGTTAGGTGGGGTTTTTTCTGTCCTCAATGGTCCGTTGGTGACATTTTATATTTGAGCATTTGCCCACCAGTAAAGGTGTTTGCTTTTTTTTAAATAAAAAAAAAAAAAAAAAAATTTGCCCACTAGTAAGTTAGCCGCATTACGCTTCACATTACGACTTTAGGGACAATGTTGAAATATACCATTGCATGTTTTCTATATTTTGTTCATACATGCACACAATGGCCTACCTACTCTTCCAAAAGATGGAACAGGTTTTCATGTGGGGCGCAAAATGTTCTGCATGTGTTTGTACACAGGACTTAAGACATTATTCCCTAGAATTTCTTTTCTTTTTTTTGGTTTTTTTTTTGTTTGAATCTTTGATAAGTCGTTTTCAAAATGATTGAGAAGTTGGTACCTGCACTTGTCTTTCCTCACTACTTTTCCTCAATATGACTTTAGTGCATAGTCTCGTCGGAAAGAGTTTTGGGGAGTGGAGTCGGTTAACTTCTGAGGGAAATCCCCAGGAACTGGCGTCTGTCTCTCTCAATTTGACGACCCTGGTTCCAGTCCGGTCGAGGAGATTTTTCTCCTGGAGTTAACATCAGTGCTGACTCCACTCTCCCAAAAGTCTTTCGGATGAGACTTTAAACGAGGCCCCATGTGCGAATGCACGCAGAACATCTTGCGCACATGTTAAATCCTGTTCCGCTTTTCGTAAGAATAGGCCAACATGTGCCGGTGGGAACAGATGACATTTACAAAACTGCATACACATGGGTACTGGATGTAAAAAAGCACAAGAGTGCTTATTCCATTATCCTTGATTTGAAAGAATAAAATTAAATCAAATCAAATGCAGTTAATTCACCCTAGGCTGCCCTGCCCTGCCCTGCCCTGCACTGTTAGAAGAGTGGTGGAGCAGTGTATGTGTGTGGACTTTTTTAAAATCTGTAGTTTTGTCATATTGTTGCCCACCACCTGTAGCCATAGCAGATTTCTCTGCAGGAAATTTGGGCTGTTCCCTCTGGGAACAAAAAAGTGGGGGGGGGGGGAGGGGACTGGATGTAGAAAGCACAAGAGTGCTAATTCCACTATCTGTGAATTGAAAGAAGAAACAAAGTATACCCTTAAAAAATACATCTGAATACAGGCTTATGAAATACAGCCACCTGAATACAGGCTTCTAAAATAAACATCCAAAATACATATAATGTAGACAACAAATTTTTTTTTAACCGAGTGTAAACATGAAATAGGTGTACAAATAAATACAGATCCAAAATAAATGAAAAGCAAGTATGAACATAAAGTAGGGTGTACAAATAAAAACACTGTCAATCATTTAAAATATATTCAATTGTCTAAAATACATGAAAATGATGGTATTACTACATGTAATAATTACTGATATGCACTACTACAGGTAGGAATAAAGGATAAGGCTATAAAAAAAAAAAATCTAGACAACAATATATTGGTATACAGCCATTCCAAACTGACTTTTTGAACAACCGCCAAGATACTCGATTGAGGTCCTCCCACTTAAAATATATCTTGAACAATATTGATATAGACATTTTAAAGCCACAACATCAAAAGTAGAAACGTGCAATTCCTCCATTAACAGACAAGTTCACCTGCCAAACAAAAAAAGGTTCAGAGTTCGATTCCCAGCCTTGCCCTTCCTAAATTGATGAGAAAATCGAACAATATCAAAATCCAGAGTATGCAATGACAATTTACGCCCTTTGTGGAAATGCAAACAGAACATCTTGTGTGCTCACAAACAACCCACTCCACCCTCTTGAAGGAGAGGCCATTTTTGAGTCGGTAGGAACAGATGATAAACTTTCTTACTTGGATGCCTATATATATAACACGCTATTCCTTCATTCTGCTACCTAAAATGAGGAGTAGGTGTGAGTTGATTATGCTTAAAATACTGTTGTTAAACCTTGGAGCTCTAGCTGAGGACTAAGCAAGTGAAGAACCCATTAGACCATGATCTAGGAGAGGGAAACCTCCCCCCCTGGGGGGATTTTTGACTTTGTTTTTCTGAAAGCTTATGATGTTGGTAGAAATATTTGACATGTTACCCTCTGGAAAACGGGTTATTTCAGGAGTGAGAGGTGTATCAACTGCATTTTCCCCTCTTTGCGCCCTATATTTAGGTTTTTGGGGTAGGGATGTTCACGCTGCGATTATTGCACAAAATCGGGCTTAACTTCTCATAATTTTATTGTGAATAGCATCTAGTATAATTTTCCCGATTATATAGCACAGTTTTTTGCTGACATATTTAAAACAAAACTACAGTGATGACAAATGCGCGGCCGTCCGCACGCAGCTGAAATCTGTCTTACCACTCGACCACAGCCGAGCGCTGTTCCGTTCTCTCACCATCAGTTGAGCGGCACTTTCTCCACAGCCTTTTGAGTCTATGATTTCTTTTAGTTTTTCTTTTTTCCTCAAGAAATTACACATAATATGCAGTTCAGTCGCGCGCGTGTGCACGCATGTAACACGCACACACACCACAGCACATACAAGTGACACACGATAACATACATCTAAAAATAGAACAAAGCGTGGTCATAATTCGTTGTTCTTTTCAGTTCCGGGTCCTCCACCACAAACGTTGGGGATAAGGCAAACTGTTGAGTAGTACTTTTAGTATCCATTTTAACCATCGTGTTTCAGGTCATTTTATTTTATTTATTTTTATTTTATTCTTCTATATCGAGGATAATGGAATAAGCACTCATGTGCTATTTTTCATCTAGTCCCCGTGTGTATTCAGTTGTGTAAATATTTTCATCTGTTCCCACCGGCACACAATGACCTACTCTTACGAAAAGCGGAACATGATTTAACGTGTGCGTAAGACGTCCTGGGTACGTCGCACACGGGGCCTCTGTTTACAGTCTCATCCGAAAGACTTTTGAGGAGAGTGGAGTCATTGGCAAGTGTGCAGTCTCTCACTGAAAGTGTATTTCATCTTCCCCATGTGACGTTTCCTGTATAAAATGAACATTTCAACATGGCAGATGAACATCCAGTGACCTTCAAAAGTACACTTAAGTGCAAAAGAAAAACTTCCAGGGGTGGGAGAACTTGTATAATTCATTTCCGAAATAACAGAAAAGACTAACTCCGCTAATTGAAGAAAGCACAAAATGAACTATTTAAAAGTCTCTTCACTTGAGACGTTCTTCAGATGTGGCATGTCATAGACTAGATGAGATTTGTAATTGTATTCCAGAAGACCTTGACTTTACACGCCACGGTTATCACAGAAGCTGTTATGCATGGTTTACAAGTGTGAAATTTGCCAGGAAAAGAAAGCGTGAGACAGGTAGTGAAGAGGTTGCAGGACCATCAAAACCTAAAGGACTGTTGCTACTTCAGGCCCATTGCTTCCAAAAGACGGTTGCATTTTTTGCAAGAAGAAATTCAAAAAGAAAGTTTCAATTGGAAAACTTGTAAAATGTATCACCAAGACAGCAGAACAGTCTATACAGGATGCAGCCAAAACTAAACCAGATGACATTTTCACTCATTATCAAGATACAGATCTTGTAGTACGTGAAGCTCACTATCACGAAGGTTGTAGAAAAGACTATCTGAGATGTGAAGACAGGCATGCTGAAAACATCAACAGACCAGAAAACTACTGAGCGGCTACAGGCACACGAGAGGGCATTTGAGTACATATGCGAGTATGATGAAAATGTAATAATCAGAGGTTCACAGGTGGAGAGAATGACCATACTAGGTGATAAGTACTGTGAATACATGCAACAACATTCTCCTGACTTCTACAACCCAGGATACAAGACTTACAAACTGAAAGAAAAAAATAATGAAACATTTTGGCTTCAGAATTCAATTCTGGGCTCCGAACCACCGCAGTGATCTTGTTTATTGTGATGAACTTGCCCAGGGTCAGGCAGTTGAGACAGCATTTGTGTCAGCAGCTTCAGAAGAAAGACGTCTTGAGGAATCTGCATATGTTCTTCGCCGATACATTATGGATGCTTTCAGGGCAACACCTGATATGCCATGGCCTCCTTCTGCAGAATTTCTTCAGTCTGATGCTGTTAAACCTCCAGATATCCTCACAGACTTTATAAAAACACTGCTATCTGGAAAGAGTAGTTCTATGGAGCAACCCAAAACCACCAGATTGGCACCCTCAACTGCCCAGGACATATGCTAATCTGTGACAGGAGGGAAGTGGAAAATGCCTAAACATGTTTTGCTTGGAATGTCTGTCAGACATGTAACTGGCAGCTCTGAAATCATAAGTCTGTTGAATAGGTTTGGTCATGTTGCTGGATACAAAACCATTGTGCGACTTGAGACTGCTATGGCCAATTCTGTACTTCAGTGGGCAAGTCTTCTTCCTTCAACAGTGAGTTTGAGAGAGAACAAGGTTATCCATTTTTGCTGGGATAACTTTGACCTGAACGAAGAAACTCCATCAGGAGCCAACACCACCCACTCCACTCATGGCATTGTCATTCAAGAGGTTACTGGGGACACAATGCCTGACACTTTTCTGTCTCAGACAGAACCTCCTCCTCATTATCAGGACCGCCAATGCTCAGTGCAGTATGAGCCACATGATGTTCCTCCATGCTTTGCAAAAGTAAAGGCAGAACCGAAGTTGCATGTTGTGGAAACTCATTTCTCAAACACAGAGGCAGTCTACAAAGCTCAACTTGCTGATTTTTGGTGTGTTTTTTTCTCCAGATTCCAGGCCACAAATGGAAATCAAATTGTCCCTGGATGGGGAGGGTGGGTATCACTCACAGGAAAAGGGACAGAAAAGAAGCAGTCTACTGTGGATTATATGGCACCCATCCACCACCCTGTCACTGAACATCATCATCATCATCATCATAATAATAATACATAGAACTTGTATAGCGCTATATCTTGTAAAAACAAATCAAAGCGCTTGCATTCGACCTACACAAGCAATCAACAGCAATTTACAGTTTTAACAAATTCGAATGTACACTCACTCGCAGGGGCACACACACACACACACACACACACACACACACACACACACACAAACGCACGCACGCAGCATGCGCGCACACACACACCTATAAACGTTATACACTTTGGCAGGTAGATGTTGAAGGCAGGACAGGATTGTACAGCGTTGTTTTTTTTTAAATATGGGACAGGCGTTCCTTGTGTAGTGGTGACATTAGCATATGTTGATAGCCTGTTTAATACCCTTTATTTTGGTACCAAATTTGATATGAATGTTTAAGAATATATTTACATAAATAATGTATATTAACCTCACCCCCTAAATATTTGCCTTCTGAAGGGTTACCATATTGAATTGCTTGTATATCCTGAAATAACCTGGTTACATGAGGGTAACATATACCATAAAACGTTAAAATAAACCAAGTTTCAGAAAAATGCACCCATAAATCCCCCCCAGGGGGGGAGGGGGGTCTATGGAGGGACCAAGGTCTACATACTGCATGAGCAGAACATAGGAATTCAGGTAGTGTATATATGGACATAGGAAATGCATGCAAGGGGCATGCACACTCCGCTCTGCATGTCGGTAGGAACATACTCCACTCTGCATGTCGGTAGGAACATACTTTCCGATGAGACTGTAAACTGAGGCCCCATGTGCGAACGCACGCAGAACATCTTGCGCATATACACAGGGACTGGATGAAATAAAAAGCATATAAGTGCTTATCCCATTATTCTCGATATAAAAGATTAAAATAAATAGATAAAAAAAAATAAATCTTAAAAAAGTAGATGATAAACCCGTGTGCGAACGCGCGCTAAAACATCTTGAGCAAAAGTTGTGCTATTCGTAAGAGGCCATCCGGTGCCGTAATGATGATGTAAAAAAAAAAAAAAAAAAAAAAAAGCACAGAGTGCTTATTCCATTATCCTCGATATTAAAGGATTAAATAAAAATTACACTGTCTTACGGCCGCTACAGGCACTGATCAACGGACATTCTATAACAAACTCGTCAGACCTACAGATATCTACACACAGACACGGAACACGTCTATACACATATATACATCGATTCCCAGTCGAGGAGATTTTTCCCCTGGGATTAACATCAGTGCTGACTCCACCCTCCCATAAAGTCCTTTGATGTGACTATAAACTGAGGCCCCCTGTGCGAACGCACGCAGATCATTTTACGCACACGTTAAATCCTGTTCCGCTTTTCGTGTGCCGGTGGGAACGGATAAGATTTACAAAACTGCATACACACGGGTATTAGATGTAAAAAAAAAAAAGAAGAAAAGCACACGAGTGCTTATTTCATTATCGTGGATATAAAAGAATAAATAAATATAATAGACACTGAATAACTTGACTACAAACTCTATATAACGAACACTGAATAATACAGTATAGCACGAAAACAGACAAACGCGTCCAAATACACACGCACACACGCACGCACGCACACACACACACACACACAGATATATATACTGAGGCCCCGTATGCGAACCTACCCAGAACATCTTGCACACATGTGAAATCCGGTTCTGCTTTCCGTAAGAGTGTGTGCCGGTGGGAACAGATGACATTTACAAAACTTCATACACACTGGTAGTAAAAATTTAAAAAAGTATACAGTGCTTATTCCATAATCCTTGAAGTAAAAGGGCAAAAAAAAAACCTAACAAAAACAAACGGCGGACTCTGAATAACGCGTCTAAAAACAAAGATCTAACGGACATTACAGACACAGACTGACAAGTCTAAACACATTCTATAAGCCTGTATTATGTGCCGATGGGAACAGATGACATTTATAAATCTGCATACACACGGGGACTGGATGAAAAAAAAAGCACACTAGTGATATCAACTTTATTTGCTTCAGGGATGAAAAAAAAGGTATTTTCATCTAAAAAGAAAGCGTATGTGACTCAGTAAAGAAGAACCAGGGCCCAGTATAATAAAGTGAAGATAAAACACACACACACACACAAATCGAAGAAGTGATGATCCAGACCTCATCCTTCGAATGAGAGAAGGCCTATAAACCGAGGTGTCATGTGCAAACACACGCAGAACATCTTCCGCACACGTTAAAACCTATTCCGCTTTTCGGAAGAGTAAGCCATTGTGTGCTGATGGGAATAAATGACAAAGTTTACAAAACCGCATACACACGGGGACTGGATGTTCCCTTATCCTCGATATAAAAGAAAAACAAATAGTGTCTACTGCACCGACACTGGTGACAAGGCCACAGTGTCGAGAATATACAACCAGTAAACTATTATGCCTAGTTATTATTTTTGTTGTTGCTTGGTTTTCACCTGACCTTACCTCTCTCTCCCTGTGAATGCCTCTACTTTGCTGTGTCAGTATATTTTATGTGTTCGTTAGTGGGTGCATGAATTGTAATTGCCACGAAACTTTGCACACAAGGTTTTGGTTTAGCAAGGTTATGTGTATTTGCATTTGTGAACTTTACGCTGATTCCGACTGGCCTTGTCTGCAGCATGTGAATTTATACATATAAATAATTAAGTTTATTGTACCCTTCAGTTCCTGCCCTTTGCTTTTATGATTTTGAAGAGGGAGGTGGTTGAGAAATAGCCGTTGTTTCAAAATCATAAAACTTTTTAAACATTACATTAACCTTTGAAACTTTGTTTCATAGCTTGAAATGACGCTTTCTACCACTGCAAAATTTCATGGCAATTAGTAGAACTCGATATAGAATAGATGTTCACATCACATCACAAGAGTGCTTATTCCATTATCCTCGATATAAAAGAATAAATCAAATCAAATCAATCAATCAATCAATCAATCAATCTCTTTCTCTCTCCCTTCTCCCTCCTCCTCCCCCCCCCCCCCCCCCCTTCTCTCTCTCTCTCTCTCTCCCTCTTATCCCTGATAAGGGTGGGGACTGGATGTTAAAAAGCACGGGAGTGCACAGATTTTTCCCCTATAGTTAACGTCAGTACTGACTCCAATCTCCCCAAAAGTCCTTCGGATGAGACTATAATCTTGTGCTTTTTTACATCCAGTCCCCGTGTGTATGCAGTTTTGTAAATGTCATCTGTTCCCACCGGCACACGATGGCGTATTCTTACGAAAAGCGGAACAGGATTTAACGTGTGCGCAAGATGTTCTGCGTGCGTTACGGGGCCTCGGTTTAAAGTCTCATTTTTGGGGAGAGTGGAGTCAGCACTGTTAACTCCAGGAGAAAAATCTCCTCGACCGGAATCGAACCCGGGTCATGAAATTGCCAGCGCAATGTTTTGACCACTAGGCTATCCGTCCCCCAGTTATATAACCGAAAAGAGAGAGAGAGAGAGAGAGAGAGAGAGAGAGAGAGAGAGAGAGAGAGAGAGAGAGACAGACAGACAGACAGACAGACAGACAGACATACAAACAGAGACAGAGACTGTGAGAACAAAGCAAACTGAAAAGTCACTGAGAATAAACACACACACACGCACACAAACGCGCGCGTAGAGAGAGAGAGAGAGAGAGAGAGAGAGAGAGAGAGAGAGAGAGAGAGAGAGAGAGAGAGAGAGAGATTTTGATTTTTGATTGATTGATTTGATTTATTCTTTTATATCGAGGATAATGGAATAAGCACTCTTGTGCTTTTTTACATCCAGTCCCCGTGTGTATGCAGTTTTGTAAATGTCATCTGTTCCCACCGGCACACGATGGCTTACTCTTACGAAAAGCGGAACAGGATTTAACGTGTGCGCAAGATGTTCTGCGTACGTTCGCACACGGGGCCTCGGTTTAAAGTCTTATCCGAAGGACTTTAGGAGAGAGTGGAGTCAGCACTGATGTTAAGAGAGAGAGAGAGAGAGAGAGAGAGAGAGAGAGAGAGAGAGAGAGAGAGAGAGAGAGAGAGAGACAGACAGACAGACAGACAGACAGACAGAAAAGTGCGGGGGGGTAGGGGCCGCAAACCTGCCTTTTCGTCAATCTCGGGCGATGGATAGCTTATTCATGGGAGGGTGGCTATGCATGCGCGCGTGCGCACGTTGGCTGGTGTTTGTATGCGCGGTTTTTTGTGTTTGTGCGTGTGGCGGACACCCTGCAGTTTGTTGTGGTGTATGATATTGTATGATATTATTATTGGATGTGTGTTCCCCGGGGTCATTTATGCATACACTGTACCATGTTTCACCAAACTTGGCTGTGTACAAGCGGGGTCCATCTTCGGGGCTGTGGTGTCGCCACAAATACAGTGCCACACACTTCAAAAGTGGGTGGCAAGCTTGTCTGCATAGAGTACAATACGCTCTTGCTGCCGTGGGCTCCGTCAATGCGGAAAAGTGCGGGGGGTAGGGGCCGCAAACCTGCCTTTTCGTCAATCTCGGGCGATGGCCTATAGCTTATTCATGGGAGGGTGGCTATGCATGCGCGCGTGCGCGCGTTGGCTGGTGTTTGTATGCGCGGTTTTTTGTGTTTGTGCGTGTGGCGGACACCCTGCAGTTTGTTGTGGTGTCATGTTTCTTAGCACCAAACTTGGCTGTGTACAAGCGGGGCATCTTCGGGGCTGTGGTGTCGCCACAAATACAGTGCCACACACTTCAAAAGTGGTTGGCAAGCTTGTCTGCATAGAGTACAATACGCTCTTGCTGCCGTGGGCTCCGTCAATGCGGAAAAGTGCGGGGGGGTAGGGGCCGCAAACCTGCCTTTTCGTCAATCTCGGGCGATGGCCTATAGCTTATTCATGGGAGGGTGGCTATGCATGCGCGCGTGCGCGCGTTGGCTGGTGTTTGTATGCGCGGTTTTTTGTGTTTGTGCGTGTGGCGGACACCCTGCAGTTTGTTGTGGTGTATGATATTGTATGATATTATTATTGGATGTGTGTTCCCCGGGGTCATTTATGCATACACTGTACCATGTTTCTTAGCACCAAACTTGGCTGTGTCCAAGCGGGGTTGCCATCTTCGGGGCTGTGGTGTCGCCACAAATATAGTGCCACACACTTCAAAAGTGGTTGGCAAGCTTGTCTGCATACAGTACAATACGCTCTTGGTGCCGTGGGCTCCGTCAATGCGGAAAAGTGCGGGGGGTAGGGGCCGCAAACCTGCCTTTTCGTCAATCTCGGGCGATAGCTTATTCATGGGAGGGTGGCTATGCATGCGCGCGTGCGCGCGTTGGCTGGTGTTTGTATGCGCGGTTTTTTGTGTTTGTGCGTGTGGCGGACACCCTGCAGTTTGTTGTGGTGTATGATATTGTATGATATTATTATTGGATGTGTGTTCCCCGGGGTCATTTATGCATACACTGTACCATGTTTCTTAGCACCAAACTTGGCTGTGTACAAGCGGGGTTGCCATCTTCGGGGCTGTGGTGTCGCCACAAATACAGTGCCACACACTTCAAAAGTGGTTGGCAAGCTTGTCTGCATAGAGTACAATACGCTCTTGCTGCCGTGGGCTCCGTCAATGCGGAAAAGTGCGGGGGGTAGGGGCCGCAAACCTGCCTTTTCGTCAATCTCGGGCGATGGCCTATAGCTTATTCATGGGAGGGTGGCTATGCATGCGCGCGTGCGCGCGTTGGCTGGTGTTTGTATGCGCGGTTTTTTTGTGTGTTTGTGGTGTGGCGGACACCCTGCAGTTTGTTGTGGTGTATGATATTGTATGATATTAATTTTGGATGTGTGTTCCCGAGTCATTTATTGCATACACTGTACCATATTTTAAGCATGTGGTAATAGGCATATCTGCATTATTTCACATACTCATTAAATGATTAAAATGATATATTTTAAACCAAGTTTTTTTTTGTATTTGCACACACTACTTTATGATCACACTTGCTTTTTATTTATTTTGGATGGCTGTACTTCACAAGCCTGTACAAATACATTTGTATGCCCATTTCATGTTTATTCTCGATTAATTTTTTTATATATGTATTTTGGATGTGTATTTTAGAAGCCTGCATTTAGATGGTTGTGTTTCAGAAGCCTGTATTCAGATGTCTGTATTATGAAAATCTGTATTCAGATTATTTTTGAAGCCTATACTTCATTCTTTATTCTTTCATTTCATGGATAACGTAATTAGCACTGGTGTGCTTTTTATATCCAGTCCCTGTGTACAATCCAGAGGGAACAGCTCAAATTTCCTGCAAAGAAATCTGCCCTGGCAACAGGTGGTGGACAATGATATAACAAAACTGATTTATTTTTAAAATTCCCACACACACTGCCCTGCAACCGAGGGCTAACTGAAGAGAATTTAGACTGTGTGATCTGACTGCAGGTTACAGCCACTACTGAGAGGAGACAGACAGACTGTGTGATCTGACTGCAGGTAACAGCCACTACTGAGAGGAGACAGACAGACTGTGTGATCTGACTGCAGGTTACAGCCACTACTGAGAGGAGACAGACAGTGTGTGATCTGACTGCAGGTTACAGCCACTACTGAGAGGAGACAGACTGACTGTGATCTGACTGCAGGTTACAGCCACTATTGAGAGGAGACAGACAGTGTGATCTGACTGCAGGTTACAGCCACTACTGAGAGGAGACAGACAGACTGTGTGATCTGACTGCAGGTTACAGCCACTACTGAGAGGAGACAGACAGACTGTGTGATCTGACTGCAGGTTACAGCCACTACTGAGAGGAGACAGACAGACAGACTGTGTGATCTGACTGCAGGTTACAGCCACCACTGAGAGCAGACAGATGCCACTTCCTGGGATTTTCCCTCTTAAGTAAACTTCAGTGCCGACTCCAATCCCCAAAAATCTTTCGGATGAGACTATACACCAAAGTCACGTGTACAAACACATGCAGAACATTTTGCACTGTGAAAACCTGTTCCATCTTTTGGAAGAATAGGCCATTGTGTGCAAGTATGAACCCCCCTTTTCCAATTCTCCCCTTTTGAAATACAAACGTCTGGATACAGGCAGCTGAACAGCAGTGGAATGCAGGTGGCTGTGATGGATTGGTAACCATTTTTTCATTCTGATGTGGAAAGTCTACATGTAGGACTTTCCTGATTCTCACTCTCTCTCTCTCTCACACACACACACAATCACAGACACACACAATCACAGACACACATATATTCACACTCACACACATTCACT
>CM060317.1:71192353-71227275 GCA_030674155.1 Stramonita haemastoma | reverse complement strand
TGCTATATTTTAAGATGGCTATTTTAGCCATTTTTCTCCATGTGGATTATGTCTGTGCTTTGTGGAAACTTTATTTTTGCTTAGTAATAGATTACCATTTTTAATGTGACTATTTTACCCATTTTGTGTCTGTGGATTACAAGTCTGCTTTTAGATTACTATACTTTAGCAATTTTATCTCTGTGGATTAAATGTGGGTGTTTTTATATGGCTGTATCTCATCATTTTATTTTGTGGACTAAGTGTGCAATTTTAATGGATGTGTTTTAGCAATTTTATCAGTGTGATTTACATGCCAGTGGTCTTAGCTGAATTTTAATCATTTTATTTGTGTGGATTAAATATCACTAATTTTAAATGACTATCTTTGTCATTCTATTATGTGTGAATTAAATAGTTTTTATGACTGCATTTTAGCCATTTTGTCCGTCTCTCTCTATATATATTAAATGTCTGTTTTTAAGCATCTGTATTTTAGTCATTTTATCTATATAAATTACATGTGTATGTTTTTAGATGGTTATATTCGAGTCCTTTTTTTAGTGTGGATAAAATGTTTGGGGACAAGATAGCTCAGTGGTAAGAGGGCTGTTTTCCCCCCAGCCAATGTTAGCAGTGTTGAGGGTGGTTGCCAACCACCAATTGGATGGGCCACGTTTGAGGGCCTTGGCTTCAGTACAGTCCCCCAGCTGCAAATGGGTACCTGCCCTCTTTAGGGTCAGAGAATGTAAAGCACCAGGGAGAGGAGATGGGTGCCACCCTCAATTGCAGACCCTAGAGAAGCAGAGGTCTATGATAATCAAAAATAATAAAAAAATAAAAAAAATAATAGTCTCCACCATTTGATCAGTGTCAATTTAAGCTATTTTATCTGTGTTTTTAAAGAGGACTGTATTTTTGCCATTTTATCTGTGTGAATTACATTCCATGTTTTTTGATAACTGTAGGTATATGGCAACGTTCTGGTGGCTCCTGATGGTACTGGAACTATTCGTATCGTCAGTGCCTTTCCAATGGATCATTCCAGTGCCGTGGAGAGAGGGGGTCTGCTGTATGGGTAACAGCTTGCCCTCCATACATACTTGCCCAGGCTTTGCGCTCTAAAGACTAGAATGCAAACTCATAGTCTTCCGAGACTGATGGGTGCCTACTACTATTCTTAGTCATTTTATTTGTGTGGAATAAATATTGGTATTTTTATATGACTGTATTTTAGTCATTTTATTAGTGTGGACAAAATGTTGGTATTTTTAAAGACATGCCTCCCCCAAGTCAAAATTTTGCTCCCTTCATGGGAGCAAAAATGGTTGAATATGCAAAATCCTCCATTGTGAACCTTACAGCTCCAGCGAAGGAAGTGGGGGAGAGGTAAAATGGGGGGGGGGGGTTAGTTTTATTGACCTCTCTCTCTGTGTTTCTCACACACTTATACACACATATGCAACTCACACATGCACATACACCTCAGAAAGACCAAACACAAGTCATGTGTGTGTGTGTATGAACCCCCCTCTGTACAGAAGCTCACAAAGAAAGCTGTCAACAGTTTTGGAAATGAATACCAGAGGCAGGAGAAGGGGGTGGTGGTGGTTTAATTATTTTTATTTCAGCAGTCTCATCTCCTGCCTCCCAAGATGATGTCTGTTGCAAGACGTGTGGCGGTGGTTTGATGTGATGATGTGTTGCAGGATGTGTGGCCGTGGTTTGATACACACTTGAGCTGCCCACTGCCCCTTCCATCATGGACAGACACCATCTGCACACAGCAAAATCAGCAACACATCAGTCACCACATAACACAGTAACACATCAGTCACTGCATAACACACAACACAGTAACATGTCAGTCACCACATAACATCAGTAGCACATCAGTCACCACATAACACAGCACCAGTGACATGTCAGTCACCACATGACACATAACATCAATGAAATGTCAGTTACCACATACCACAGCAACAGTGAAACAAAGCCACCAGGAAACACAGAATCAGTGAAACATTGGTCAGAACATAACACAGAAACACATCAGTCACCACATAACAAATCAGTCACCATATAACACAGCAACAGATGAAGTATTGCTGATTTGTGGGCGCTTTTTATACTGTGACGGGTGCAAGCTAATGTTTGAATATTATGTTGTGGTATTTTTCATGAAATTATGTTTATAATGTTTATTGTTGTGTGTGCGGCTCGTAACCCACATGAATTTTTTTGTCTTTGAGAAAATAAAGTACTGGAATTTGGAATTTTAAATTTGGAATTTATCTGAGCCTTTTAAATGATTTAAATTTTTACTTTCCATGAGTGGCACTCCTCTTGAGATGACATGCTCTCCCTGGGGAGAGCAGCCCAAATATTATACACAAAACTTTGCCGTGACTGACAGTGGAATGCACAGCACTCACCTGCCCTGTAGATCCCCAATTAGCAAGTCCTGTCTCCCCTCTCTCTGCACAGTCTTCAGCTGTCTGCATATGCCAAACCTGTGACCACACAATTAACGCTTTAGTCACTGACAAAGCAGGTAACACACAAACTAAAATGAATTGCTCTCATATATGTGCATAGAGAAATACTCAAATTACAAGACAAAATAAACACCGTATTTACATGTGCGCATTTAACTTAATGAAAACCACACTCACATAACACACTCAGCGAGCCAGAACCCTGCCTCCCCCACTGGCTACCTGTATTGGTTAGTATAAACATGACCGACAAAAAGGGAGTGAAAATAGACTTGTGACATGCTTGCAGGTGGGGAGAAAAAAGCCAGCCTTTTACCTTCTCACCTTTCATCTTCCAGTTACAGATAAAGACAAAGACATGATAAAACATGTGCACATACACACACATACACACACACACACACACACACACACACACACACACACACACACACACACACACACAAGGAGTGCACTTAACTTGTGATGGAGATGGCAGCCTTCTGTCCTGATCCCTTCAGTCTTGGTTCATCAGCCCTGTAACACACAAGAGTGAACATGTAGGAAATATAGCTACCTCACTACATGGATGAAGCACACCCACACAGACACACACAGAGAAACATACAGAAGCGCATACACACAAACTTATTTCATTGTAATATAAACCAAAGTGATATGGAATCCAAAAAAGAGCATTTGAAACATACTATATCTTTCTGTGGAATATTTTGACAACATCTATTCTCAACAGGGAGCTTGTGACAACCACAATGAAATTTGATAAAAAGTGTAGACGCATACATGTGGTAATCAAGTTATGTATTTTTCCATACCAAAACTCAATTTGTAGTTTTTATAATAAAGATGACTACTATTGTCATGAACCTTATTTATTTCTACAATCATTAATAAAATTGTTGATAATTTTTTTAAAAAAATATATTGAGCAAGTAGAACTGATATTTGAACGAAATAGTCTCTCACATGTTAAAGAAAAAACAACCCAACAACAAACAAACACAGCAACAAGAAAGTTAACCTTGGCAACATTCTGTACAGAAACACCTCTCTGATAGTTACATGTACACATCCTTACATTTTTTTTAAATGTGTGGCTTGACATTTAGAGAACTCTGCTATGACTGACAGTGGTATGCACAACACTCACCTGCCCTGTACATACCCATTAAGTTAGTCCTGTCTCCTCTCTCTGCACAGTCTTCAGCTGTCTGCATATGCCAACCCTGTGACCACACAATAAACACTTTAGTCGCTGACAATGCAGGTCACACACACACACACACACACACACACACACACACACACACACACACACACACACACACACACACACACACGTCCATGCAAAAAACAAAATTCCTCTCGTATTCTTGCCTGTAGAAAAATTCTAATTTGAAGACTAAATAAACATCACACTTACATGCGCACACCTAAGTAAATGAACACAACACTCACATTACTCGAGTCTGTGTTGGTTAGTAAAAACATGACCAACAAAAAGGGGTGACAATAGATGTGTGACATGCTTGTAGGTGGGTAGAAAATAGCCAGCCCTTGACCTTCTCACCTTTTGTCCTCCAGTCACAGGTAAAGACAAAGAAAGAATAACACACACACACACACACACACACACACACACACACACACACACACACACACACACACTGCACTTAACTTCTGATGGAGATGGCAGCCTCCTGTCCTGATCCCTTGGTCTTGGTTCACCAGCCCTATAAAAGGTAGAAATCAAGATGTAGAAAATACAGATACATCACAACATGGATGAAACACACCCACAAAGACCTACAGGCACACACATAGACACAGACACACAGAGAAACAAACAGAAACACACACAAACTTATTTCATTGTAACATACTTCAAAGTAAGAATGAAACCAACACATTGCATTTGGAATACACTCTGTCTTTCTGTGGAATATTAAGAAAACATCTAACCTCAACATGGAGCTTGTGACAACCAGAATGAAATTTGATAAAGAGTGTAGAGACATACATGTGGTAATGAAGTTGTGTATTTTCCCATACAAAAATTCATTTTGTAGTTTTTTATAATAAAGACGACTAATATTGTCATGAACCTCATTTCTCAATCATTACCAAAATTATTGATTAAAAAAAATCTTTAATATGTGAGCTTGTAAAGCTGATATTTGAAGAAAATAGTCTCTCATATGTTTAAAAAACAAAACAACAAACAAACACAGCAACAAGAAAGTTAACCTTGGCAACATTCTGTACTAAAACACCTCTCTGATAGATACAGATACACATGCTCACAATTTTTAAAAAAATGTGTGGCATCACATTTAGGGAACTCTGCTGTGACTGACAGTGGTATACACGGCACTCACCTGCCCTGTAGATCCCCATTCAGCAAGTCCTGCCCTCCTCTCTCTCTGCACAGTCTTCAGCTGTCTGCATGTGCTAACCCTGTGACTGCACAATAAATACTTTAGTCACTGACAATGCAGGTAACACACACACACAGACACACACGCATGCGTGCAAAAAACACAATTCATCTCATATTCTTGCCTGTAGAAAAATTCTAATTTGAAGACTAAATAAACATCACACTTACATGCGCACACCTAACTAAATGAACACAACACTCACATTACTCAAGTCTGTGTTGGTTAGTAAAAACATGACCAACAAAAAGGGGTGACAATAGATTTGTGACATGCTTGTAGGTAGGTAGAAAATAGCCAGCCCTTGACCTTCTCACCTTTTGTCCTCCAGTCACAGGCAAAGACAAAAAAATGATCTCTCTCTCTCACACACACACAGAATGCACTTAACTTGTGAGGGAGATGGCAGCCTTCTCTCCTCATTTTTTCAGTCTTGGTTCACCAGCCTTGTAGCACACAGCAGTGAAGATGTAGAAAATACAGCTACCTCACCACATGGATGAAACACACCAACACAGACACACAGACACACACAGAAAACAGAAACAAAGAAACTTTTTTCATTGTTATATACACCAAAGTGATATGCAATTCAACAAATAGCATTTGGAACACATAATGTTTTTTTCTATGGAATATTCAGAAAATGCCTAACCTCAACAGGGAGCTTGTGACAACCGCAATAAAGTTTGATAAGAGCATAAACGCTAACATGTGTAAGTTATGTATTTTTCCATGCCAAAACTCATTTTGTCGTTTTTATAATAAAGATGTTTACTTTTGTCATGAAGCTCATTTCTCCAATCATTAACAAAATAATTAATTAAAAAAAAAAACACGTTTGATATGTGAGTTTGCAGAACTGATATTCGAACAAAACTGTCTCTTACATGTTAAAAAAAAAAAAACTCAACCACTAAACAAGCCAACAAGAAAGTTAACCCTAGCAACATTCTGAACAGAGACACCACTCTGATAAGAAATCGAATACACATGCAGACATTTAAAAAAAAAGAAAAAGAAAGTGGCAATCCTTTTGAGATGCTGCTGTGACTGACAGTGGTATGCACAGCACTCACCTGCCCTGTAGATCCCCATTCAGCAAGTCCCGTCTCCTCTCTCTCTGCACAGTCTTCAACTGTCTGCATGTGCCAACCCTGTGACCACACAATAAATACTTTAGTCACTGACAATGAGACAATGAAACACACACACACACACACACACACACACGTGCGCAAACATGCATACACACATACTCACATGCAAAAAACAAAAGTCCTCTCATATTCCTGCCTGTAGAAAGATATTAATTTGATGCCTACATGAACACCACACTCACAAGTCCACGCCTAACTAACTAAACACAACACTCACATAACACACTCCATAAATCCCCGCCTCTCCAGTTGACATTTGTGTTGGTTAGTAAAAACATGACCAACAAAAACGAGTGACAGTGGATTGGTTTGGAGAAAATAGCCCACCTTTGACCTTCTCACCTTTTATCTTCCTGTCACAGGTAAAGACAAAGAAATGAAATTACACACACACACACACACATACACACACACACAGAGTGCGCTTAACTTGTGATGGAGATGGCAGCTTCCTGTTCTGATCCCTTCAGTCTTAAGTCACCAGCCCCTGTAACACACAGAAGTGAACATGTAAAAAATACAGGTACCTCAAAAACACAGATGAAGCACACGTGCACATACACACACCCACACACACAAAAAAAGATAGAAACACACACAAGCTTTTTTCATTTTAAAATACTCAAAAAGTGAGATGGAATCCAACAAAATGTATTTGGCACATACTCTGTCTTTCTAAGGATTGCCAAGAAAATGTCTGACCTCAACAGGGACCTTATGACAACTGCACTGAAATCTGATAAGAGAATAGACACAGACGTATGACAGCTAAACAAATGCACATGCTGACACTTTTTTAAATGGGTGGCATTGCTATCAAAACACGCTCTCCCTGGTAGAGCAGCTTTACTTTCATGTAGAGAACTCTTTCATGTAGAGAACTCTAGTCACCAACAATGAAGCACGCACGCACACACACACACATACAAAGGGGGGGGGGGGGGGGGACAAGATATCCTTGTAGTCAAAGTGAATCCCCCATAATCCATGATTGAATCTTGTTTAAGAGGATTTTTCCTCTGGAGTCAACATCAGTGCCGACTCCACTCCCCCAAGGAAATCATTCAGATGAGACTGTTAACAGAGATCCCATGTGCAAACACGCACAGAACATCTTGCGTACATGATAAAACACATTCTGCTATTCAGAAGAGCAGACCATTGCGTGCTGGTGGAACAAATAACAAAATTTACAAAACTGCATACACACGGGACTAGATGTAAAAAGCACATAACTGGTTAATCCACTATCCCCAAAATAAAAGAATTTACGCACACACACACACTCACACTCTCACACACACACAGAGCACTTACCCAACAGAAATGTAGCAGTCACCAGGTTGTGGTGTTTCAAGGTCTTCAGCT
Organism: Stramonita haemastoma; assembly: GCA_030674155.1. Classification (NCBI taxonomy): domain Eukaryota; kingdom Metazoa; phylum Mollusca; class Gastropoda; order Neogastropoda; family Muricidae; genus Stramonita; species Stramonita haemastoma. The sequence continues at coordinate 71,219,832 of CM060317.1, read as the reverse complement.
CTCTTTGTACAGCAGCACCCCTGGCAATGCAAAAACAAAACTATCAGGTGTGCAGCATCTGTATGTAGACATGTATTTAATTTCCCTCTACCCCCACCCCTCCAACAACACAGCAAAAAAACACACATTGCAATGTAATACATCATCATATAAGGAACTACACTACACTACACTACACTACACTACACTACACTACACTACACTACACTACACTACACTACACTACAATTATAACAAGAATACTTAACTTTGAAAGCAGGCCAGCCTCTGGATCGTATTTCTCTGTCTTCCCTTTTCTCTGTCTGCCTATGGCTGTCTATCAAACAAAAGAAACACACAAATCAAAACACAAACATGTTCTATTTGAAACACACACACACACACACACACACACACACACACACACACACACACACTGAGAAACACATTCAGTTACCTTCTATCACCTTAAACACAAACCTGTGTTTTGAAACTGCAACCCTGCAAGCACATATAAACTACATTCCGCATGACATGTTTTAAACAATGTACCAAGCGCCTTGTCCACCACGGAGAACACACACACACACACACACACACACACACACACACACACACACACAAAACACACACTCACTCACACATACACACACACACAAACACAAACACACACACTCACAAATACATAGACACACAGAGCAATTACCTCTGCCGGAGTCCTGACAGTCTTCTTCCCAGTCCTGTTCTCCAGTGTCTCCACACACCAGCTCTGCAACTGACAGAAAAACAAAGTACGTACACAATGTCTGCGACACCATTTGTAGCATTCCCCCCCCCCCCCCCCCCCCCCCGGCAGATGTATTCATCCTATTAATGCACCAGCCATGTAAAAGAGAATTCAGGGTTTTAAAAATAATATTATCTGTATAAATATGTGTAATCTCACACACCTCACAGGCAGACTCTGGCACCTGTTCCTTATGGTCTTCATGTCTTGAGATTCGCTAAACCTGTTACATCAAAAACATACAAAATCAACACACACAACAAACACACATACAGAAATAAACACTAAAGGAAAGCAACATTATTTTTAAAGGTGAACATGCACACACAAAAAAAAACCCACACAAAAATGATCACCCCAAAATAAACACAAAAATAAACACATACAAATAAACAACACTAAAAGATAAAGAAACAAGAGAAACACAAAATAAAAACACCAAAATAAACTACTTTAAAAATGTCTGTTAAAAGGATCTCTGTAAAACAGAACTGTTTCCTTAATTCACTCTCACTTACACACCTCCCCCCCCCCCCCCACACAGAGTACTTACCTAACAAAAGTGTGCCAGCTGTCTCACTCTCTGATAGCCTTGGTATAAGAACCCTGAAAATGCAACAGAAACCATCATCAGAAGAATGTCATGGCACTCCCCCCCCCCTCCCCACCCAAACACCCCTCCACACCCACCCACACACAGAGTAATTACCTCTGCCAAAGTCCTGAAGTCTTTATCCCAGTCCTGTCCTCCACTGTCTCCACACATGAACCTTGCAACTGACAGAATCAACAAGTTTGCATTTTTTATTTATTCACTGATTGTTTTATATCGAGGATAATGGAATAAGCACTCATGTGCCTTTTTACATCCAGTCCCTGTGCATATGCAGTTTTGTTAATCTTATCATCTGTTCCCACCGGTACACAATGGCCTAGTCTTATAAAAAGCGGAACCGGATTTAACATGTGCCCAAGATGTTCTGTGTGAGATTGCACACAAACCTTGGTTTATAGTCTCATACGAACAACTTTTGGGGGAGTGGAGTCAGCACTGATGTTAATTCCTGAGGAAAAAATCCCCTCAAACAAGAATCAAACCCTGGTTGTCAAATTGAGAGCACAATGTTCTGACCACTAGTCTATCCCGTCCCCAATGTCCACAGCAATATTTGCACATTATCACCAACATCCCCCCCCCTAGACCTCTTCATGATATCAATGCACCTGCCACATAAAAAACAAAACAAAATCAGGTTTTTTCTACAATGTTATTTGCACAAAAATGCGTAATCACACACACCTCTCAGAGGCAGACTCCAGACCCCAACTGTTGTGTCCCACTGTTTTCACATGTCTGAAGATTCACCACAACTGTGACATAAACGACACAAAATTAACACACAAAACCAACACACACACACTAATGAACACAAAAGAAAAACGACATTTCTTTAAAAGTTAATTTGCAAAAAATGAACAGACAGAAACAAAAACAAAAAATAAACACACCAAAATGAACACAAAAAACACAAGAAACTCAAAAATGGAACCGCCATAATAAACTACTTTAATAAAAAAAAAATTATCTGTTAAAAAGATGTCTGTAAAATAGAACTGCTTCTTCAATTCACTCACTCACTTAGTTCCCCCCCCTCCCCTATACACACAGTACTTACCTAACAAAAGTGTGCCAGCTGTCTCACTGTCTGATAGCCTTGGTATAGGAACCCTGAAAATGCAACAGAAACCAGCATCAGAAGAATGTCATGGCACTCCCCCCCCACCCCCACCCCAACACCCCTCCACATACACCCATCCACCCCTCCACACCCACACCCACACACAGGGTAATTACCTGTCAGTCCTGACTGTCTTTCTCCAAGTCCTGTCCTCCACTGTCTCCACACATGAACCTTGCAACTGACAGAATCAACAAGTTTGCATTTTTTATTTATTTATTCATTCTGTTATATCGAGGATAATGGAATAAGCACTCATGTGTTTTTTTTACATTCCTGTGTGTATGCAGTTTTGTAAATCTTTTCATCTGTTCCCACCGGCACGTGATGGCCTAGTCTTATGAAAAGCAGAATAGGATTTAATGTGCAAGATGTTCTGTGTACGTTCGCACACGGACCTCGGTTTAAAGTCTCATCTGAAGGACTTTTTCAGGGTGTGGAGTCTGCACTGTTGTTAACTCCAGAGGAAAAAATCCACTCCAACAGTAATCAAACCCTGGTTGTCAAATTGCGAGCACGATGTTCTGACCACTAGGCTATCCCGTCCCCAATGTCCATAACAATATTTTCACATTATCACCAACATCCCCCCCCCCACCTGTCCTCATGATATCAATGCACCTGCCACTTTAAAAACAAAACAAAAAAACAAAATCAGGTTTTTTCAACAATGTTATTTGTACAAAAATGCATAATCATACACACACCTCTCACAGGCAGATTCCAGCCCCCAACTGTCCCTTCCCACTGTCTTCACATGTCTTCAGATTCACCAAACCTGTGACATCAAAAGCACACAAAATGAACACACAAAAACCAACAAACACAAAAATGACCACAAAAGGAAATGTTTCTTTTCTACATATAAAAATCAACATGCAACAGTGAACAGACAAAAATAAACACACAAAAATAAACACAGAAAAATGAACACACAAAGATAGACACACACAAAAAAATACCCACGGGAAACACACAAAAATAAAAATGCCAAAATAAATTACTTTAATTAAAAATGTTTGTTAAAAAGATATCTCTAAAACAGAACTACTTCCTCCCTTCACTCACTCAGCCCCCCCCCCCCCCCCCCCCAGAAAAAAAACAACAACAACATACACACATTACTTACCTAATAAAAACATACCAGCTGTCTCATTGTCTAACTGCTTTGATTTAGGAACCCTGAGAATGCAACATAGTACAATTTCATGGCACTCCCCCCTCCCCACCTCCATCCCCCCCCCCCCCCCCCCACACACACAGAGTAATTACCTCTGCCACAGTTCTGTCCTGTCTTTCTCCCAGTCCTGTCCTCCACTGTCTCCATACACCAACCTTGGAACTGACAAAACAAAAATGTTTGTACACAATGTAACACCATTTACAGATTATCCCCCCCCGCAGATGTCTTCATATAAATCCACCAGCCAAGTAAAAAAAAAAAAAATTTTTTTACATCATTACTTCTACAACTATGCCTAGTCTTAGACACACCTCTCAAGGCAGACTCCATTCCCCAACTGTTGCTTCACATTGTTTTCACATGTCTGGAGATTCACCACACCTGTGACATAAATGACACAAAATTAACACACAAAACCAACACACACACACACAAATGAACACAAAAGAAAAACGACATTTCTTTAAAAGTTAACCTGCAAAAAATGAACAGACAAAAACAAAAACAAAAAATGAACACACACAAATGAACATAAAGAACATGACAAACAAAAAACTGGAAACACCACAATAAACTACTTTAATAATTTTTTTTTTTAAGTGTTGTAATTAAAATAGAACTGCTTCCTCCATTCACTTACTTAGTCTCCCCCCCCCCACACAAACACAAAGTACTTACCTAACAAAAGTGTGCCAGCTGTCTCACTGTCCAGTAGCCTTGGTATAGGAACCCTGAAAATGCAACAGAAACCAGCATCAGAAGAATGTCATGGCACTCCCCCCACACCCACCCCAACATCCCTCCACATACACCCACCCACCCCTCCACACCCACACCCACACACAGAGTAATTACCTCTGTCGAAGTCCCAACAGTCTTTCTCCAAGTCTTGTCCTCCACTGTCTCCACACATGAACCTCGCAACTGACAGAATCAACAAGCATGCATTTTTTATTTATTCATTGATTGTTTTATATCAAGGATAATGAAATAAGCTTTCATGTGTTTTTTTACATCGAGTCCCCATGCATATGCAGTTTTGTAAATCTTGTCATCTGTTCCCACCGAACACGATGGCCTATTCTTATGGAAAGCAGAATAGGATTTAACGTGTGTGCGAGATGTTCTGCATGCGCTCAAACACAGACCTCGGTTTATAGGCTCATCTGAAGGACTTTTTCAGGGGTGTGGAGTCTGCACTGTTGTTAACTCCAGAGGAAAAAATCCACTCCAACAGTAATCAAACCCTGGTTGTCAAATTGCGAGCACAATGTTCTGACCACTAAGCTATCCCGTCCCCAATGTCCATAACAATATTTTCATATTATCACCAACATCCCCCCCCCCCACCTGTCCGCATGATATCAATGCACCTGCCACTTTAAAAACAAAATAAAAAAACAAAATCAGGTTTTTTCTACAATGTTATTTGTACAAAAATGCATAATCATACACATACCTCTCACAGGCAGACTCCAGCCCCCAACTGTCCCTTCCCACTGTCTTCACATGTCTTCAGATTCACCAAACCTGTGACATCAAAAGCACACAAAATGAACACACAAAACCAACAAACACACAAATGACCACAAAAGGAAATGTTTCTTTTCTACATATAAAAATCAACATGCAACAGTGAACAGACAAAAATACACAAAAAAAACACAGAAAAATGAACACACAAAGATAGACACACACAAAAAAATACCCACAGGAAACACACAAAAATAAAAATGCCAAAATAAATTACTTTAATTAAAAATGTTTGTTAAAAAGATATCTGTAAAACAGAGCTACTTCCTCCCTTTACTCACTCAGCCCCCCCCCCCCCCCCCCCCCAAACCATACACACATTACTTACCTAATAAAAACATACCGGCTGTCTCATTGTCTAACTGCTTTGATTTAGGAACCCTGAGAATGCAACATAGTACAATTTCATGGCACTCCCCCCTCCCCACCTCCATCCTCCCCCCCCCCCCCCCCCCACACAGAGTAATTACCTCTGCCACAGTCCTGACTGTCTTCCTCCCAGTCCTGTCCTCCACCGTCTCCATACACCAACCTTGGAACTGACAAAACAAAAATGTTTGTACACAATGTAACACCATTTACAGGATATATCCCCCCCCCCCCCCCCCCGCAGATGTCTTCATATAAATCCACCAGCCAAGTAAAATTTTTTAAATTTTTTTTACATCATTACTTCTACAACTATGCCTAGTCTTAGACACACCTCTCAAGGCAGACTCCATTCCCCAACTGTTGCTTCACATTGTTTTCACATGTCTGGAGATTCACCACACCTGTGACATAAACGACACAAAATTAACACACAAAACCAACACACACACACAAATGAACACAAAAGAAAAACGACATTTCTTTAAAAGTTAACCTGCAAAAAATGAACAGACAAAAACAAAAACAAAAAATGAACACACACAAATGAACATAAAGAACATGACAAACAAAAAACTGGAAACACCACAATAAACTACTTTAATAATTTTTTTTTTAAGTGTTGTAATCAAAATAGAACTGCTTCCTCCATTCACTTACTTAGTCTCCCCCCCCCCCACACACAAACACAAAGTACTTACCTAACAAAAGTGTGCCAGCTGTCTCACTGTCCAGTAGCCTTGGTATAGGAACCCTGAAAATGCAACAGAAACCACATCAGAAGAATGTCATGGCACTCCCCCCCACCCCCACCCCAACATCCCTCCACATACACCGACCCACCCAACACCTCCACAACCCCACATCCACACCCACACCCACACACAGAGTAATTACCTCTGTCGAAGTCCCAACAGTCTTTCTCCAAGTCTTGTCCTCCACTGTCTCCACACATGAACCTCGCAACTGACAGAATCAACAAGTATGCATTTTTTATTTATTCATTGATTGTTTTATATCAAGGATAATGAAATAAGCTTTCATGTGTTTTTTTACATCGAGTCCCCATGCATATGCAGTTTTGTAAATCTTGTCATCTGTTCCCACCGGAACACGATGGCCTAGTCTTATGGAAAGCAGAATAGGATTTAACGTGTGTGCGAGATGTTCTGCATGCACTCAAACACAGACCTCGGTTTATAGGCTCATCTGAAGGACTTTTTCGGGGGAGTGGAGTCTGCACCGATGTTAACTCCAGAGGAAAAAATCCCATCAAACAGGAATCAAACCCTGGTTGTCAAATTGCGAGCACAATGTTCTGACCACTAGGCTATCCCGTCCCCAATGTCCATAACAATATTTGCACATTATCACCAACATCCCCCCCAACATTTCCTCATATCAATGCACCTGCCACGTTAAAAACAAAATAAAAAAGCAAAATCAGGTTTTTTCTACAATGTTATTTGTACAAAAATGCATAATCATACACATACCTCTCACAGGCAGACTCCAGCCCCCAACTGTCCCTTCCCACTGTCTTCACATGTCTTCAGATTCACCAAACCTGTGACATCAAAAGCACACAAAATGAACACACAAAACCAACAAACACAAAAATGACCACAAAAGGAATACTTCCTTTTTGATATATAAAAATCAACATGCAACAGTGAACAGACAAAAATAAACACACAAAAATAAACACAGAAAAATGAACACACAAAGATAGACACACACAAAAAAACCCCACGGGAAACACAAAAATAAAAATGCCAAAATAAATTACTTTAATTAAAAATGTTTGTTAAAAAGATATCTGTAAAACAGAACTACTTCCTCCCTTCACTCACTCAGCCCCCCCCCCCCCCAAAACATACACACATTACTTACCTAATAAAAACATACTGGCTGTCTCATTGTCTAACTGCTTTGATTTAGGAACCCTGAGAATGCAACATAGTACAATTTCATGGCACTCCCCCCTCCCCACCTCCATCCTCCCCCCCCCCCCCACACAGTAATTACCTCTGCCACAGTCCTGCCAGTCTTTCTGCCAGTCTTGTCCTCCACTGTCTCCATACACCAACCTTGGAACTGACAAAACGAAAATGTTTGTACACAATGTAACACCATTTACAGCATTATCACCAACATCCCCCCCCCCTTAGATGTCTTCATATAAATCCACCAGCCAAGTAAATAAAACAATTTTTTTTACATCATTACTTCTACAACTATGCCTAATCTTATACACACCTCTAAGAGGCAGACACCATTCCCCAACTGTTGCTTCACATTGTTTTCACATGTCTTGAGATTCACCACACCTGTGACATAAACGACACAAAATTAACACACAAAACCAACACACACACGCATGAACACAAAAGAAAAATGACATTTCCTTAAAAGTGAACTTGCAAAAAATGAACAGACAAAAACAAAAACAAAAAATGAACACACACAAATGAACCCCCCAAAACATGACAAACACAAAAATGGAAACTCCACAATAAACTACTTTAATAACAAATAAAATTGTCTGTTTAAAAGATGTCATTAAAATAGAACTGCTTCCTCAATTCACTCACTCACTTAGTGCCCCCCCCCCCCTCCCCTACACACAGAGGGGGGTCGGATAGCCTAGTGGTCAGAACATTGTGCTGGCAATTTGAAGACCCAGGTTCGAGTCCGGTCGAGGAAATTTTCTTCCTGGAGTTAACATCAGTGCTGACTCCACTCTCCCCAAAAGTCCTTCGGATGAGACTTTAAACCGAGGCCCCGTGTGCAAACGCACGCAGAACATCTTGTGCACATGTTAAATCCTGTTCCGCTTTTCGTAAGAGTAGGCCATCGTGTGCCGGTGGGAACAGATGACAATATTTACAAAAACTGCATACATATGGGGACCGGATGAAAAAAAGCACATGATTGCTTATTCTGTTATCCTCGATATAAAAGACAAAATAAATTAATAAATAAATAAATAAACAGAGTACTTACCTAACAAAAGTGTGCCAGCTGTCTCACTGTCTGGTAGCCTTGGTAGAGGAACCCTGAAAATGCAACAGAAACCAGCATCAGAAGAATGTCATAGCACTCCCCCCCACCCCAACACCCCTCCACATACACCCACCCACCCCTCCACACCCCACCCACACACAGAGTAATTACCTCTGCCAAGGTCCTGACAGTCTTTCTCCCAGTCCTGTCCTCCACTGTCTCCACACATGAACCTTGCAACTGAAAAAAATGAACAAGTATGTACACAATATCCACATCGATATTTGCAGCATTATCACCAACTCCCCCCACAGCCCCACTCCAGCAGATATTTTCATAATATCAATTGACCAGCCATGTATACCAAAAAATAAGGGTTTAATTTTTTTTTACGTTGTTGTTGATGCTTCGATTTTACGTCAGTTCACCCAAACTGATATGAAACGAATTTTTTTTTACATTATTTGTACAAATATGCACAACCCACACACCTCTCAGGGCAGACTCCAGCCCCCATTTGTCTCTTCCCATATGTCTTCACATGTCTTGAGATCCACCAAACCTGTGACATCAAAAACACAAAGATCAAGCACACAAAAATGAACACAAAAAGAAAAGAACTTAAAAAAAAGTGAAAATGCAAAAATGAACACACACAAAATAAACATACAAAAATGAACACCCAAAGATAAACATACAAAAAATAAGCACAAAAAAACCACACAAAAAAACACACAAAAATAAAGAAACATAAGAAACACACAAAAATGGAAACACCAAAATAAACTAAAAATGTCTGTTAAAAAGATGTATCTGAAAGAGAACTGCTTCCTTATTCACTCACCTATTCACAGAGACGCGATAGCCTTGTGGTCAGAACATTACGCTCGCAATTGGATAACCCCGAGTTCAATTCCCATTCAAGGGGATTATTTCCCCTGACTTAACATCCAATGCTGATCTCCACTCTCTCCAAAAGTCCCTTGGATGAGACTATAAATAAACTGAAGCTGTATGTACGCACACAGAACATCTTGCCCACACATTAAATCATGTTCCACTTTTCGTACGAGTAGGCAATTGTGTGCCAGTGGGAGCAGATGATAAGATTTACAAAACTGCATGCACACAGGAATTAAATGTAAAAAAGCACATGAGTGCTTATTCCATTAACCTCAATATAAAGAAAAAAATAAACAAACACACACACAAAATACTTACCAAACAAAAGAGTACCTGCTGTCTCATTGTCTGATTGCAAATATGCACAATCCCACACACCTCTCAGAGGCAGACTCCAGCCCCCATTTGTCTCTTCCCATTGTCTTCACATGTCTTGAGATCCACCAAACCTGTGACATCAAAAACACAAAGATCAACACACACAAAAATGAACACAAAAGGAAAACAGCTTAAAAAAAAGTGAACATGCAAAAACGAACACACACAAAATAAACACACAAAGATAAACACACAAAAATAAACATACAAAAATAAACACACAAAATTGTTTAAAAAACACACAAAAATGGAAAAACCAAAATAAACTCAAAATGTCTGTTAAAAAGATATCTCTAAAAGAGAACTGCTTCCTTATTCACTCACTTACTTATTCACAGAGATGGGAAAGCCTTGTGGTCAGAACATTGCAATTTAATGATTAGATTTTGATTCCTGACCGAGGGATCATTTCCCCTTACTTAACATCAGTGCTGACTACAGTCTTTCTAAAAGTCCTTCGGATGAGACCATAAACCGAGTCCCCCATGTGCGATGCATGTAGAGCATCTTGCACATATGTTAAATCCTGGTCTACTTTTCATAAAAATAGCCCATCGTGTGCCGGTGGGAACAGATGACAAGATTTACAAAATTGCATACACACGGGGACTGGATGTAAAAAAGCACATGAGTGCTTATTCCATTATCCTCGATATAAATGAATAAATAAATACTTAAAATCATGAATAAAATAAACACACACACACACACAGTACTTACCTCACAAATGTGTCAGCTGTCTTACTGTCTGATAGCCTTGGTATAGGAACCCTGAAAATGCAACAGAAACCATCATCAGAAGAATGTCATGGCACTCCCCCCCCTCCCCCCCAAACACCCCTCCACATCCACCCCCACACCCACCCCCACACAGAGTAATTACCTTTGTTAGAGTCCTGACTGTCTCTCCCAGTCCTGTCCTCCACCGTCTTCACACACCAACCTTGCAACTGACAGAATGGACAAGTATGTACACAATGTCCACAACAATATTTGCAGCATTATTACCAACATCCCCCTCCCCCCATCCAGCAGTTATTTTCATAATGTCAATGGACCAGAGTGTGTGTGTGTGTTTTTATTTTAAAAAATGAGGGTTTAATTTTTTTAAGACATTGTTGTTGTTGCTTTGATTTTACGTCAGTTCACTCAAAATGATATTAGACATTTTTTTAAATACATTATTTGTACATTATAGTCTTGACTTCTTCCTCCCAGTCCTGTTCTCCACCGTCTCCACACACCAACCTTGCAGCTGACACAATAAACAGGTCTGTACACAATGTCTGCTGCACCATTTGCATCCCCCCCCCCACAGATGTCTTCATATCATAAATCCACCAGCCATGTAAAAAACAAAAAAAATTTTTACAACATTATTTGAACAAATTTGCTAAGACTATTAATCGTTATTGATTGCTTGCGTGTTGTATACGCTGAATGCAAGCGCTTCGATTTGTTTTTTTGCAAGACAAAGCACTATATAAATTCCATTTATTATACTTATTATTAAATATGCCTAATCTCACACACACCTCACAGGCAGACTCCAGCACCGACTGTCCCATCCCATTGTCTTCACATGTCTTGATATCAAGCAAGCCTGTGACATAAAAAACAAACAAATTAACACACAAAACTAACACAAACACAAAATGAACGCAAAAGGGTAACAACTTAAAAAAAAAGTAAACATGCAAAAATGAACACAAAAATGAACAAAAAAATAACACACACAAACAAAGAATCTAAAGAAACACTTAAAAATGGAAATTTTGAAATTAACTACTTAAAAAAAATTTCTGTTAGAAAGATTTTTGTAAAACAGAACCACCTGCTCTATTTACTCACTCCCTACCTCAGTGTTACACACACACACCACACACACACACACACACACACACACACACACACACACACACCACACACAACACACACACACACACACACACACACACACCACACACACACACACACACACACATACACATTTTTGTTTTTAAATCACTGAGTACTTAACAAACAAAAAGTTGTCCAGTGACCTGTATGTCTGATTGCTTTGGAATAGAAGCCCGAGAATGCAACAGAAACCATCATCAGTAGAATGTCATCTCAATCCCCCGCCCCCCACCCCAACACCCCTCCACAGACCCACACACAGGGTATGTACCTCTGCCAGAGTCATGACTCTCTTCCTCCCAGTCCTGTCCTCCACTGTCTCTACACAAGAGCCTTAAACTCACAGAATGAACATGTATTTACACAATGTCCACAACAATATTTTCACCACATCACCCCATCTCCAAATATCTTTAGGTTCTTGATGCACCAGAAAAAATCAGTTTTTTCTCAACATTATTTTTTAACAAATATGCATAATCTAACACACACACACACACACACACACACACACACACACACACACACACACACACACACACACACACACACACACTGAATGGGGACAAGATAGCCCAGTGGTCAGAACAATTCGCTGGAAATTTGACGACCCTTGTTCGATTCACGGTCGAGGGGATTTTTCCTTGGAGTTAACATCAGTGCTGACTCCACCCTCCCCAAAAGTCCTTCAGATGAGACTGTAAACTGCAGGCTCATGTGTGGACGTGAGTCCGTACAGACCAAGAAGTCTTTCTTTCTTTCTTTCCCAATTGCCGGATCAGTTGCAGTCCCTGACAAGTGCGCTCAGTTTGGCCGTGTACACCAAGGCATCCAAAGGCAGGTGCTCAGAAAGCGCAGACTCCTTGATGGTGGGACAATAGGCGGCGCAGGCCACCCCCCTCCTCTGACTTGAACCTGTCTGTGAAAACCCTGGTGTAGGACGGATACAACGTACAAAGTTCTCGGAAGAAGACCCCGTACGCTGTGGAGCCGGTGACATTTTTCCTGTGAGCGGCAAGATCGAAACGGACAGCCAGGGTTTCCACCATCCACATAGGCATCTCAGGGAACTTGGGAAGGTCACAGATGACTCCCAAATCGATACCCGCCTCCCGGAGATGGGGAAGGATTTGAATGCTCAGAGGCGGGGTAGCAGAGGGTGATTTCTCAAACTTGGCCTGAAACAGGGGTTGAGAACACAATTGTAAGCCGGGTTGTTATACTCCAAATAGAGCTTCATGTAGTAATTGAGAGTCAGTCTCAGACAGTGGTTTTTCAGAGAGGGCTTCCCGCTTCCGTGTACAGACTGTACACCGGCGTTGTTCGGAACGCTCCGAGACAGATCCGGAGCCCCTGGTGGTGGATAGGGTCCAGTACTTTCAGGTAGGAAGGCCTCGCTGAGCCATACACCTGGCGCCCGTAGTCCAGTTTGTAGCGCACCAGCGCCCTGTAGACGTGCAGCAGTGTTCTCCTGTCCACCCCCCAGTCAGTATGGGCGATCACCCGCAGGAGGTTCAGGGTTTTCTGATCTGCTTGCCTTTGAATAGAAACCCTGGGAATGAAACAAAAACCATAATCAGTAGAATGTCATATCACTCAGCCCCCCCCCCCCCCAAACAACCCTCCACATCCATCTTCCCTGCCCCCCTCCTTACATATACACACAGAGAATAATTACCTTTGGCCAGACTCCCGTCTTCTTCCCAGTCGTGTCCTCCACTGTGTCCACACACCGACCTTGCAACTCACAGAATAAACATGTATTAATACAGTATCTGCAACATTTGCAGTACATCAACCCCCCCCCTCTACTCTTTCCCCATCCTCAGATGTCTTCAGATTCTTGATGCCAGCACATGTTTTTTAAAATCTCAATTGTTTTGCTTTACAGTATTTGTACTAATACATGTTTACACACACAGAACCGCATACATACACATACACAACACACACACACACACACACACACACACACACACACAACAAACACAACACACACACACACACACAAGGGTGCTGTTGAACCCTGATCTACTGCACTGAGGTATACATATCCTAGAGGGCTTTTTCCTGCAGTAGCCACCATCAGTACTGACGACACTGCTGACTGACACTTCCACCTGCAGTTACACCCTGAACCTGGGTGCACAGGCAGCAAGCAGTCCAGCAGTCATAATGCATGTTGCCTACACCTTAAAGGTCTCTTTGTCTTTCTTTTAAGAGCAGGCAGCTAAGACTACAAGAATCAACATAGTGTGCATGCTATGGTCTGGGAGAGATGGGCTATGCCAAACTGAATGTGACACACACACCCTGCCTGAAAACTACAGTGTGCCAACACCTCCTCAGGAAGTCTGATGCAACAGTCAGTGATAACAGGAGTCAGCCCCTACATGGGGAGTTCACTGCAGAAAAACCCACAAGACAAGACAAAACAAGACAAGACAACCAAGTCTTCCCTGAGAGGTGTCATTCTTCCTGGCTTGACTGCCGCCATCTCTTCATTGGCAGCAATAGCCAGTCTCCTGCAAGTACAACCTTAGGGCCATTTTCTCCACTGCATGATACAGGAATATGTATATAAACATCAAGTGATTCATTCATTCAGATTAAATGCCTTATATCAGTAGGCATCCATCAGTCTCGGAAGACTATGGAGTTGCGCTCTAGTCTTTAGAGCGCAAAGCCTGGGCAAGTATGCATGGAGAGCAAGCTGTTACCATGCAGCAGACCCCCCCCCCCTCTCCACAGCACTGGAATGATCCATTGGAAAGGGAATGACAGATACAAATGGTTCCAGTACTGTCGCAGGAGTCACCAGCACATTGTCATATACAGCCCCGAGCCGTTGTGGGACTCCAACTCCCCAATTATTTCCTAAGGGATGGTGTCTAAACACAACACCTGTGTGCATGCTGGTTTGTTATAATTTTGTCATCTGCTCCTACCGGCACACAATGGCCTGCTCTTCCAAAAGGTGGTACAGGGTTTTAACGTATGCGCAAGATGTTCTGTGTGCATTCGCACATGGGGCCTCGGTTTCGAGTATCATCTGAATGACTTTAGACATTCAGTTCAATTTTTTCATCAACCTGGGAAGAAAGGGCGAGGCTGGGTACGAACCCAGAAACTCACGGTTTACATATTGGCAGGCAAACGTCTTAACTATCCTGTCACCGTCCTTCTGCTTATATCACACATTCATTAAACACACATCACTACACACACACAGACACACACACACACCAGACACACACACACAACCACTCACCACACACACGACACATCACAAAACACAACACTCACTCACACTAACACACACACACATACACAAATACAAACACACACACAAAACACACACACACACACACACAACACATACACAAAACACACACACACACATCACTCACTCACACACACAGACACATCATGGCTTGGCTTCGTGAACGAAGATTAAGGGCACTGTCCACGTCTGGTGCAGGCTCGCTGGTGGCTGTTCAGTCCAATGCGTGACAAACAAACCCGGCCGCAGTGGCTGCAGGGGAAAGTCAATTCTGGGGTTGATGTAGAGGGGATGCGGTTCTTCCTCCTCATTCGCCTCTCCTCAAGGGCCACTCTGCGATTGTCCTCAAAGGAGGAGACTGACTGATGCACAGTGTGTCGCCAGGCCTGCCGGTCAGCAGCAAGGACTGACCACTGGTTATGGTCTATGAGGCAGGCTGACAGAGATTTCTTCAGAGAGTCTTTAAATCTCTTCTTTGGTGTGCCTCTGTAGCGGTGTCCCGTGGAAAGTTCACCGTAGAGAACCATCTTCGGTAGGTGATGGTCCTCCATTCTAGAGACATGCCCTGCGCAGCGTAGCTGTGTTTTCAGCAACATGGCCTCAATGCTGGTGATCCCTGCTTGCTCCAGCACCTCAGCATTCGTGGTGAAGTCGCTCCAGTGGATGTCGAGGATGGAGCGGAGACAACGTTGGTGGAAGCGTTCCAGAATTCGCAGGTGGTGTCTGTATGTGACCCATGACTCAGAGCCGTACAGAGGGTGGTCAGTACCACACACACACTCACTCCACCACACACACAGACACATACACAAATACAAACACACACACACAAACACACACACACACACATACACTCACACACACTAAACACACAAAACACACAGCTCAAGGCATCTGATGACACTTGTCCCTTGGTGACAGCTCAGCTATCTGATGTTCCTTATCTTGCAGTGAAGCTTTGTGCTTTGGAATCTGTTTTTTCATATGCTGTCAGGGATCCATGTCTGACATCTATGGAGGAAGCTGAATATACCTAGCAGTTGTGCTCACTCACTCACTCCTGTCTGTTGTGTCATAGTAGTTCACTTCTGAAGACTTCAATACAACTCTGGCTGAAGTGACTTTCAAACCAAATCATAAAATCACAAAAAAACAAAAAAAAGACTTGTAGACAGGGTTCAGTCATAGCTGGTGTGTAGGAAGCCTTAGATATCACTCTGCCCATTCTGAATCTATCTAGGATACTGACTGCACTCACAGGTGTCTGCTTTGAAGAAGGGCAGAACTAGGAATGTACTTATGTGGCTGGTGGGAACAGATGACGAGATTTACAATAACTACCTACACACAGGGACTGGATGTAAAAAAGCACATGAGTGCTTATTGCACTATCCTCGATATAAAACAATAAAATATAATTGGCCAAACTACCCACCCCTTCCTCCCCAAAAGGGCTCCCCCCCCCACTAGTTCTCCCCCACCCCCACCCCCCAGCATACACCCCTCAAAAACATATACCCAGGCTGGCAAGTTTTTGCCCCCCCCCCCCCCCCCCAACAAAAAAATCCAAACAAAGCAAACAAAAACAAAACTGCCTTCCTGGTCTAACCAATTATCCTATTAGGGTAGACTGCTGAATTTTTTGTCCCCCCCCCAAGCAATTACAACCCCCTCACTGGGTAGCAACACTAAAACTTCAACCCTTCCTTCTCTTTCAAAAAATGGATTTGCCCAGCTTCTATGACTCTAAGAAGAATCATTAGTAATAATAATGATGTGGCTTTTGGGAGTATTTCCCGTAAATGTGCGCCTGGCAGAAACTACATTTGCTTAAGAGTTTTGATCAAAGTTTTTTTGTTGAGTAGAAGCTGGTTATGGAAAAGACTGCTGTAGAAATCACTGATCTGTGTGAACATTCGTTGTTTGCAAGATATGAAACATGACAGCTCTGTTTATGCTTCATGACAAAAGATTTATGAAAATTGACCACTTTTTGGTTGCTGGTTAGGAAAAAATGTACTCAAGCAATTACAGACAGGCACTCATAGTCATAGACAAGACTTAGCAAACTACAACCTATTTTTTTGCTTTTCTTACTTCATATACTTTTATCACCTTCTTTTGTCTCTGTTATCACCTTGTTTTATCTCTTTTAGGCTAATAAACACAAACAAACCACCAAAACAAACTAGAATATCCAAATCCACACATTTTATGTACGAGTTTGTCCCTCTTTCTATTTGGACAAAATTGCCCCACCACCAGGGTCAAAATTGCCTGGAGAGGGTCAAAGTTGTCACTGAATATTCATGAGCTTGTACCAAAGGGCACAGTCAAAATGCTCAGTGATTGGTCAATCTATTAGTGCTCTGAAAACTATGCTACACAAGGTCAGGAGTTGAGCTTTGGTTTTCTGTGGCCACTCGAGACACAAGCTCTAAGAAATACATTCTAGATAGGTCTATTGGGAATCCAGTCCCTGGCTATGACCACTTTTTGCAACCACTAGTCACAACAGATGACTGGCAGTCACAACAGAATTGAGGCCAACACAGATGACCAAATCGTCCTGGCTATGACACTTTTTGCAACCACCAGTCACAACAGATGACTGGCTGTTTAAACAGGGCCCATTATGTTCTGAAGGACAATCAGGGATATGGAAGCAGTACTAGCAGGTGTGTACACACACACATGTATGCATGCACACACACACACAACACCACTAACCACTACTACATCATCACTACACACCACACTCTCTTATCTCTCTCTACTCATTCTCTACTACAGTACCATTCATGATGTACACAGACATTAGATAGAAACTACCATTTCTACTTCAATTATCATATTCTACTACAATTACTACTGATACAGCTACCACTACTACTATTGCCTCTCCAACTACTGCTCTACACACACACACACACACACACACACACACACACACACACACACACACACACACACACACACACACACACACCACACACACAAACACACTCACACACACACACACTTTTCTACTCAACTCTATGGCTGTGTCCATATTTTCCTACATGTCAAACCCAATACACAAAGGACAAGAGAAGGGGGGGGGAGGGGGGGGTTAGACAAGATGGCAGAGAGAAAGGGGATAGAAACTCAGGAAGAACTGTAATGCCACAGACACACTGCAGACCTGTGCTAGTCACAAACAGTGCTGGAGAAAGGAGTGCTGTGAAACCTTGAAGAAACACAACCATGTGAAGACTGCAGTCCTTACAGAAGAGATTTCCAAACTGAAGCACCAAGAAAAAAAACTTTCACAGAAACTGAGCAAAACATGCTAAACTCAGAAAGTCTAACTTTCAAAAAAGAGAATATGTCTGCCATATGAAGCCAACAAATGGAGTGACAATTCTTAGGGAGACAGGAAATGTGGAGAATAGTCAGGACAACACAAATGATCAACACTCCTGTACAATGGGATGGCAGTCAACCTTTCAAAGCAACATCTCTACCACAAAAAGACAAGGGAAAATATTTGGAAGATTCCTATTTTGACAACTTAAGAAACAGAAGAAATACTCTAAATGGCTGGCCATCTGTATCACTACAAATACAAAGCAACATAGATAGTAACTAGGACTTCCTTGTACCAACAACTTGTATCACTACAAAGGAACATGGACACTAGCTAGCACTTCCCTGTACCAAGGTTTTCTATTTCTGCCAGCACCCCCACTCAGCCCCTCCATTCAGAAGCAGACCTGCAGTGCCTCACTCACCTTGCAAGTGCAGTTTTAGACTAAAGACTTACTCACATATTAAGCCTATCTTCAATGCACCACACTCCCATTTAGGAAGACGGAATACAGCAGTAAAGGAAATCTAAAGCAAAATAAATTTACCAGTAAATATCTCTTAGTTTGGCACAAAAAAGTATCTTGGAAAACCAGACTTGATCAAGAAGAAAGGTCAAGAAATTGAAGGGCTGATAGTTGGTTTGAAGAATGAAGATTGTATTTATGATGCCCAAAAAATTCAAAGAAAGTAAAAGAGAGATATGCAGAGTTGATTCAACCTGGCTTTTTATAGATGAAAGAGATATCTGGCCCTAAAAAAAGTGAGTACAAATTTTAAAACCAAAACCTGTATAACAAAGCGACTAGGGGGTGGGGGTGGGGAGATAAAGCACTAACAGCTATGAAATAGAGATAATTTATGAAAAGTCATAAAGACTTGGTTTCCTTAAAATGTCACCTCTCTCCAGCTGTGTCTACAGGTCATTTCACCAGTTACCAACCCTCTTCAAGAATTTTTAGCCTAAAATGATCAGTGCTAACAACTCCCCCCCCCCCCCCCCCCCCTCCCCCTCGAAAAAAATCTCCACTAGTATGTTGTTGAATGTTTTCATGTTTCGTCACATCTTTATTTTATCCCTTTTACATACTAGTATGTTGTTGAATGTTTTTCACTTTTCTAAACACTCTTTATCCTCTGCTTGCTTTGACTCCTGGTCAGTGCTCTGTGAGGTCCTAACATGAACAAAGGACCATACCATGCCACAGTGTGCACCATCTGGCCCTGAGGTGTATCTTCCACCTAAACCTGTCTGATAACTCACATGTATTACAAAACATTCCATTCTTTGACAAAATAACTTTTTCAAACACATGGGTAAGGCAAAAGAAAAAAGAGAGCATAAGACTGTATCCATCAATGACTAATGAATAATCATAGTCTTCATAGTCTTCAGAAAAAAGAGAGAGGAACTTAATGAAAGATTGATAAAAGAAAACCGTCAAAATTTCCTAAGTGCTACACAGTCCTGTTTCTAGGTCTCAAGAGCTACATGGTCATGTATCTTTGTTTAAACCACTGCAGAATCATGTAGCTAAGTCACACTACCAATCCTATTCAGTCACTGCAGGTACAGCTTCATGTCCACTGTGTTTATTATTACTATCAAACTGGTGGGTCAGGCACTATGGCTGTGAATTGGGGAATAAAAACCAAATTCAGCAACATTTTTAATGTCAAAGAGAGTTGTCTTTTTGTCGTCTTCACTTATGCAGTGAAATGTGTTTATGTTTTAACTACTTTTTTGGACAGACTTTTTTTGAAGAAAGACAATTTCAATGACAAAAAGAGCTAATCCATTATATCCTTTCATGAGATATATTTTATATCAACATGTTTTAGAATGTGGTCAACTTAGCTGGAAGAATGAAAACTGACATTGGTTAAAGGACTGTCCAGTTTGGCTTTGTCAGGGGAAATCCTGTGCAATGATGGGGAGGCCAGGCAAGGCTGAGACTACAAACTTTTTTTCTGGAAAAAGAAAATGGAGCAGCCAAAGAAAATCAAGAAGACCATTTTACCTTGCAATCTTCTCATGAAAGATGATAGTTCTCACTATAAATGAATTATTATCACCTGAAAAAAGAGGACCATTGAGTTAACAGGTATAGGTGTTTTCAAACTCTTGAAAAGAAAATTAATCCCTTACTGAAGAAGCTCACAAAAGAAAATTAAGCTGACAAGGAGAAAATCCAACTTGCAGGTGACTGACTCTGTCTTGAGGAACACATCAGTTCTGCACATATTTTCTACAGCAGGCTGAACTTGCACATGTATAGAGGACATGCAGGTACCATGAAAGAGTATTTTCTACCTGGCAGTGTATGCCAGTTCAGGGGGGCATAGGCATGTGTGTGTGTGTGTGGTGTTGTGTGTGTGGTGTGTGTTGTGTGTGTGTGGTGTGTGTGTGTGTGTGTGTGTGTGTGTGTGTGTGTGTTTGTACAATATGTCATGGGTGTGAAAGTCTTTATTGTTGTATGCACAAATGTTCTTGGTGAGAAATCAAAGTCTCATCCAATGTTTTTCAGCAAATACACAATTTTACCTAAAAAAAACTTCCCTATGTTCAAAGCATATTGTTGACCAAAAAACAACCCCCACTCCAAAGACCCTCCAGCACCACAGGATCACCCCCTCAGAACTATCAAATGAGAACCTCAAACTCATCCCTCAAGGCATCGCAAGTCCAGCCCCCCACCCTCCCCTAAAGTGTGTGTGGTGTGTGTGTTCATGTAAAGCATATTCGTGTAGTGTGCTTATGCTTGTGCATGTCCGTGCGTGTATATACACGAACATGACCCCAAACATTTCCCTAGAGCCTCTGGCCAGGTGCCCAAAGAGCACGATAGGGGTTTTCTCGAGCCTTAGTGTTGGTAGGCTTGCGATACTGGCCCTCTTTTGTGTTCTTGCCTGACATATCTGACCATTACATATGGGAGGGGATGGGCGCTTTCAGCCACCATATCACTACTATGGAGGCTGTCCTCATCCTGGGGTGAGTAGTTGGTGGTGTGGAGGTGGAGGTGGGTATGTGGTGCATGCATGCGTGCATATGTGTGTTGTGCGTTGTGTGTGTGTGCTAATGTAGTATGCATATAGTGTGTGTATTGCTATGCTTGTGCAGTGCTCGTGCTTGCATGTGCACGAACACAACCCCAAACATTTCCCCAGAGCCTCTGGCCAGGCGCCCAAAGAGCACGATAGGGGTTTTCTCGAGCCTTAGTGTTGGTAGGCTTGCGATACTGGCCCTCTTTTGTGTTCTTGCTTGACGTATCTGACCATTGCATATGGGAGGGGATGGGCGCTTTCAGCCACCATATCACTACTATGGAGGCTGTCCTCATCCTGGGGTGAGTAGTTGGTGGTGTGGAGATGGGTGGGTATGTGTGCATGCCTGCTTGCATGCGTGCATATGTGCATGTGTGCGTGTGTAAGCTATATAACTAATGCATGAGTGACTACACATGTGTGGAGTGTATATACATTCTGAAAAGGACTTTCATGCATTGAGTGAATGTTTTATGAACCTCTATTTGATAACCCTGAAAGGAATGAATCATATATTGCTTTTAGGTGTAAAGGAGTGTGGTTTACCACAGGGGTTCAATGCTGACAAATTTGTCTCTTCAAGACTAGGTTCTGAAAATTAATTTGAAGACTAGCAAAGAAAAAAGTATTTGTTGGGTTGAAACCCCCCCCCCCCCCTCTCTCTCTCTCTTTGATAGTAACACCTTTTAAAAAAAAAAGTCATTGTGCCTAATCTATTACCCCCAGTAAATAAAATTTTGTCCCCCAGTAAATAAAATTGTTTCTATTTTTATTCATCTCTCTAATACCTTCATCCTAATTACCCAAACATGCATCATGCGTGTGCATGTGATGCGGTGTGCGTGTGGTGTGTGTGTGGTGTGTGTGTGTGTGTGTGTGTGTTGTGTGGTCTTTTTTTTTTACATTGTTAAGGTGTGTTTGGGAAGAAGATGGGAGGGGTTTGCAAGCTGGCAAGTTTACACATATATGACTTCTGAAAGTGTTGTTTTGATATTCTCTTTAGACAGATCTGTGGATGAAAGAAGAAGATGATAAAGAAAAAAGCTAATCAGATCAGAAACAAATGAAAGAAATATCAAATGATATATACTGAAACCTCCTCACAAATGCTAGAATAAGCAAGTACTAAACCTTGTAAAATGTCTACTGACTTTCACAAGACTGGAAATGTGTAATGACTTAGAGAAAACTGGAAATGCATCCGGAAAACTGGGAGATGTGTAATGATCTAAAGAAAAGCTAGTCACTAATCTTTCAAGGAAATACTGAGTAAAGTTGGCAGAAAGTATTAGTCCCTCCACTGTGAAGTGACAGAAGGTATCAGAGAAAATGAACACAACAGTCTACACTCAGTAAGCATGCAGTCTGATCCCTTTCTGGCCCTCCCAGTTTCACAGGATTTACTGGGGGGGGGGGGGGGGGGTGTCATGTATTAACATTTAAAATTGTATATGTTATAGTCATATTGACATTAGAATGTTACATAGTGATGTATAATCTACATTAAAATATTAATATATTCAAGTTTGAAGTATTGAATAATCACAATGCCAATGTATCCATGTCTAAAATGTTCTATTGCCATTACATTTAAAGGGCCACAGTTGTGTATCTAAGCTAACAAGACAATCTCAATTTTAGCGCTACTGTCATGTATCTGGTTCAAAGTACTACAGTCATGCACCTAGGTTAAAGCGAGAAAGAACTGGTGGAAAGAAATCAAAGGATGTCCGAAGGAAACTATATCTAACCAAAACAAACCATGAACAGATTTTAGACTCCTCAGAAAAAAACAACTGTTGCCAATAATGAACTAGAAAAAACTATAGCAAAGAAAGCTAAATGGACATGAACTAAAACAATGTAGTAGTATGGTACCAGATCTTAGCAGTACTAAAGTAAGTGTGTGTGGTGTGTGTGTGTGTGTGTGTGTGTGTGTGTGTGTGTGTGTGTGTGGTGTGTGTGTGTGTGTGTCCTGTATCCCATAAACCAACCTGTATCTCAGAAAAAGCAACATTAAAACTTATTTGATAAAGGAAAAAGAGAAAGAAATAAAGTACAAGCCAATTACGGCCATTTGGATGACTTTTTACACCTCACCCAGTCATCTCCTGAACCTGAACACGAGTTAACAGCTCTCTGCCATGTCCATCTGGAGGTCAATTCAACAACTCTGTAATCCCTAACATCTGAAGACTGTCATCACTGACCAAAGCTTACCAAGACACAGCCTTCCCTTTCAAACCATTACTTTACAGAGTATGTTTATTTTTAAAAAAAAAAACTTACCATTCATTCAAACATTCAACAACATACCTGTTTAAATAGCTTGGTGTGTGTGTGGAGGGGAGGGGGGACTGCATTTCTTTGTGTTTCTGTTTTTGTGCATGTGAGGTTTTTCCTTAAAATTTTAATTCATTGATTTATTTTCACTCCCTGATTCTTATTAGCTAAAAACTCCATGACAGAGCTGACATCTGGTGCCAATGTCCTGCAGACTGCTGGAGAGAATTTCTGGTTCATACTGGACAGAGTCATGTTACTAACAGTGCCCAGCCTGAACACACCCTGAAATGTCATACTTAAAAAAAATATGAGCAAGAAATATACTGAGTTATGCAAAACCAGTACTGTCTTCAATGCAACTGAACATTAACTATTCAAAATTTTGCAGAACATGTAATTCATAGGTCAAGAAGTTAAGAAACAGAAATGTTTCGTCTACAACAATCCAGATCAACTTGATTCCTAAAAGACCAGCCGCCATGGCGCATGGTTAGACGCCGGATTCCGGACTGGAAGGTCGCGGTTCGAATCCAATAAGTCATAGGGATTTTTTCGGGTCACCGGCCGGCTCCTACCCAGAGTGAGTGTGCTGTGGGCTCATGGGGAGACTGATGGTACCACAACAGTCGACTATCATCCACTTTACGGACTGCGAATTTGAGAGTGTTGCTCAAATTAAACCCGACCAACACTGCAGTGCGGGCCTGGTTGACGCCGGGATATATTATGACAGTAAGCGTAGAGAACAACCCTGTCAAGTAGTCTCAAAGCGGATGCACCTCCACAGCAGCATCATTACATCATCCTCATCATCATTGATCATCATGCAATAATAAAAATTGCCTCTGATTCGGTGGCCTCCTTTGCTCTGGTCTCATGGTGACCTCAGATTCGGTTTCCCCATACGCTTCTGTGCCTGTGGTGAATTTGTGTCAAGGCCTTTGGGGTTGGGGGTTCGTGGGGAGGCGGTCGTTGGAGGGACGTTGTGGTGGTCGCCACCTTGGGTGGGTGACTCACTCAGTCTGGCTCCGCGACTGAGCTAATACTGTCGTTAGTAGGGGGCTTAGTAGGTGGTGTCCTGCGAATGTTAGCTCAGAACAGGCACCACTGAACACCACCAAAGTGACCCAGCAGAAGTGCAGGGCCCCTCTGGCTGGTGGCCCCGCGGCGGCCTAATATTGATGAGCTCCCTGTGGACTCCCGACCCCGGGGCTGAGACGCAACGAATCTGGGTATGGCTGTGGCGGGGAGATTGAAATGAGCGGCGTGGGAACAGCAGTACGGGAACGTCACAGAAGACGAGGCAGCAAAAAAAAAAAAAACAAAAAAAAACAAACAAACTTGATTCCTAAAAAGAAGAGCCTGCCAGATTCTACAAAGATCCAGGATAGACCTCACAGATAAAGAAAAAAAAACCAACAACAACAACCCAGGGCACAAGGAACAGAGTAGTCAGCTGACATCAGACTTTGAGTTGTTTTCAAACTAGAATTGATTACCTGAGGTGATAAATAATTGAACAGAGATGGTAACTCAGTCCATGACACATCAGGAGTTTTCTACCAAAACTGTACTGACTAGGGATAATAGCACACTGACCTGTCAACCCAGACTGTACTGACTTAGGATAGCAATACACTGACCTGTCAACCCAGACTGTACTGACTTTGGAGAACAAAACACTGACCTGTCAACCCAGACTGTACTGACTTTAAATAACAATACACTGACCTTTCAACCCAGACTTACTGAGGGCAGAACGAATCCTGAAATTTCTCATGACAACATCAGCTACAAACAGACTGTGAAGGGTCGTAAATTCTGAGGCCAGAAGGAATCCTGACTATCAGTAAACCTATCATGATGGCATCAGCCATACACAAACTATAAAAGGTTATACTGAGGACAGAAGGAATTTTTACTAAGTAAACCTATCATGATGGCATAAGCTACACACAGACTGTGAAGGGTTATACTGAAGACATAACCAAATCCTTCACAACAGAGGAAAGGCAAAAAGGTGGGAAGTGGGGAAGGTTCTAGAACAACAGTATAAAGACAAAAAAATACACAGCTGATTTCTCTCTACCCCCCCTCCCCCCACCCCCTCTTTCTTTCTCTCTCTCTCTCTCTCTCTCTCTCTCTCTCCTCTCTCTTCTCTCTCTCATCTCTCTCTCTCTCTCTCTCTCTCTCTCAAAGATATGCATTGCCAAAATATTACTTATAGCAATGTGTTTTCAAACTAAGTTTACTTATGTCATCTCTTCGACACAAGGATGTATGGAATTTGTCTCTTTTTCTGTTTAAAGCATTTAAGTTGAGAGAAATCGCCATATCATAGTCATGACTCTTGACACAAATTTATTATGACCAAATTATTTTGTGTATGTGATATTTAATCTTTTTTCCAGTGTATGTTTTGTTCACTAACTCCTTCATGAGGGGCTATGGCCTAATGAACAAATCATCTGAATCTCTCTCTCTCTCTTACTCTCTCACATGCATACACACACACACACACACACACACACACACACACACACACACACACACACACACACACACACACACACACACACACACACACACACAAAGACATACACACATGCACATACACTACCAATGCCAACTCCACTCCCCAAAAGCCCTTCAAATAAGACTATAAACCAAGATTCTGTGTTTAAACGCATGCAGAACATCTTGTGCACATGTCAAAGCCTGTTCCACTTTTCAGAAGAGTAAACCATTGTCATAACACACAAATCCAACATCACTCAGTCAAGAGTGCTAAATTTAGTGTGCTCCATCCTGTTACTTAGTCCAAGTGTGGTCAGTTCCTGCTATAATTAGCATCAGCTGACCCCCCCCCCCCCCACCACCAAACTAGGCTGGAATAACTAACAGCTGAGAGGAGCTGTAAATGGGGGAAACTGACAGCTCTATTGTGTGCAAGTGGGAATAAATGACAATTTACACAACTGCATACACAGTTAGACTGGGTGTAAAAAAAAAAAAAAGCACATGAGTGCTCATTCCATTATCCTCAAAATAAAAGAAAAAAAAAGATAGATAAATAAAACATATCAACAACAGACATTAATGACTAAATGCCCCCAAAATAGGGTTAATCTACATGCTTACCAACCAATACCTGAACTGAAGTCACAATCTTAAC
Organism: Stramonita haemastoma; assembly: GCA_030674155.1. Lineage (NCBI taxonomy): Eukaryota > Metazoa > Mollusca > Gastropoda > Neogastropoda > Muricidae > Stramonita > Stramonita haemastoma. The sequence goes on along the minus strand of CM060317.1, from coordinate 71,192,916 downwards.
ACAAAAATATTATCAACTGAAAGGGGGACTGAGAAAAGGGAACCATAGATAAATTTATTCTGGCCTGAACGAGGGAGTTATCAGAACTATCTTACAGCCAACTTCACCTATCAACCCATTGCATATTCATGCCCCTTACACTTCTCTTTAGCTGTGATACTTCTCTGAAGTTGAAACTTTCCTGCTGGCTCTTTGGGTGGAACAGTGAAACTTGTCCCAATGCAATGTCTGGTGGTAGATTTCTGCCTGTAACTTCTGCTTCTTCAGTTAGTCTTTGAAGTCTTTCCTGGGAATGCAGCAGTGACCTCTGCCCAGTATCAGGTGGCCAAAGAAGACAGCTTCAGTTTTTCGTGAGTCCTCCATTCCTTCTCCATTTTCAGCCTAACAAAGTTAATTCTGCAGCACTATGGAGAAGAGACCAGGCAGGTTGGTTCTTTGATGAATTTTTTCATTGCTGACATCGTCTTGCCACTGGACATCAAGTATGGAAAGAAGGCAGCCTTGATGGAAGTGCTCCAACAGCTTGATCAGCTGACGACAGTACAGGACCCAGGTTTCTGAAC
>CM060317.1:71163991-71192253 GCA_030674155.1 Stramonita haemastoma | reverse complement strand
ATGAACATTTTAAACTGTGCATCATCTTCCCTCTCCAAAACTGTTTTGCTGGATGCACTTTAATTCAATGATGCCGGGTTCTTGGCATCACACAAAATCTGACCACTGTAGTTATATTTCTTCTTTTATATCGAGGATAATGGACTCATGTGCTTTTTTTAAATTTTTTTTTTTTACATCAGTCCCCGTGTGTATGCAGTTTTGTAAATCTGGTCATGTTCCCACCGGCAGGTAATAGTACGTCACAGAAGGCCACCACTTTGTGCAAGATGTGATCTTTATACTCGTCTTTTCAAAGTATATGACCAAGAAAGCTACACAAGCTCTTTACTTTTTCCAAAATAAATATGAAGAGTAAGTGTTTACTGAATTTAATATGTTGTTAATACATTTTTTCATCCAACCACAAGCTATGAAATTCTCTCTCGTTAGAAAGCTCGGTATCCAAGCTTTCCAGCGATTTACACACCAGTTGTCATTATATCAAAGGTTGTTAGACCCCATCCTGCTTCAGAACACTGGCTAATGTTCATTCTGTCAGCGCAACTCCATAGTCTTCCGAGACCGATAGGTGGATACTACTATTTATCTTCGATATCTGTATCCTTGAAGCCTGTACTCCGGGGTCAGCTCTATGTTCCCTTAGCTCTCCTACAGGCGAGCGTACGAGGTCGTCGATTACCAGAGATCCCATATCGTACATCACTAGTTGAGGTCGTAGATCACTAGTTGACCTTTACTCATTACACAGATGGACTTCATGGAACCGACAGACCGATTTTTCTGTGCGCAAGATCATAGTCTCATACCATCCAGATTATCAAATCGAGCACTGGTTTACTTTTCACATCCAGTCCAAATTTCCTGCAGAGAAATCTGCCAGGACTAGAGGGTGGTGGGCAATAAAACAATCATGATAATCTTAGTTTTTTTTTAATCCACAAAACATTCCCTGCCACACCACTCTAGGGGCAAGGTAGCCCAGTGGTTAAGCAAAGTGTGTTCAGACTGATCTGACTGCAGATTACAATCACCACTAAGAGGAGACAGACGCCCTATTCCTGGGTATTTTCCCTTTCAATTATCATCACTGCTGACTCCACTTCCCAAAGATCTTTGGTATGAGACTATAAAGTCATGTGTGCAAACACATGCAGAACATTTTGCGCCCACATTGTAACCTATTCAGTCTTTTGGAAGAGTAGGCTTTTTTGTGCTGGTATAAAGTTGATAAAATGTAGACAATGCACACACACTGGTATGTTTTGACACTGTCCCTCAAGATGGAATGTGGCTCAGTGGTGGGCAAAAATTTGAACATACAAAAATCTCATGGAGGTCAGCTCTGAGACCGGAGAAAAAGCACCCCAACAGCTTTTTTCCAATTTACCTCTTTTGATATACAGACATCCGGATACAGGCACCTGAAGAATAGCAGTAGAATGCGGGTGGTTGTGATGGATTGGTATTACAGTCACCCTGGAGTGATGTGGAAAGTCCAACATAAGTCCTACAACATGTAGGACTTACCGATTCTTCCCCCCCCCCCCCAAATTCTCTCTCTCTCTCACACACACACAACTTGCACACACACCACAACACACACTCTCACTCAAGAACACAATTTCACAAGTCAACACAATAACACATGTGAAGCGTGTGTGCATGAACCCCCTGTACAGATACTGAAAAAACCAAGTTGTCCGCGTTTTCTTCAATGAAGACATCAAGCAAAGGGAGAGGGGGGTGTGTGGTTGTGGTTATAATGAAGATTTTTTTAATTTCAACAGTGGGGGAGATAGTATAAACAGCACTTAAGTGCACTGCACTACTACACACCATGACAGTGCAGTACACCGGTCGGGATTATGGGGGCACAATGTAAACATCAGTTCTTGTGGCTGGTGGCTGCCAATTCCTGGGTGCCTTCCATCATGGACACAACCTGCACACAGAATCAAAAGGGACACATGTCAGTCACTGAACTATCACAACACTGAACTGTGACAGCACTGAACTGAACTATCACAGCAAAATTTGAACTGAATGTGTAAAATCCTTCAAATGAGACTAATAAAATTGAGACCCTGATTGTAAATACATCCAGAACGCCTTGCACTTTCAAATGAGACTAATAAAATTGAGACCCTGATTGTAAATACATCCAGAACGCCTTGCACTTTCAGATGAGACTAATAAAATTGAGACCCTGATTGTAAATACATTTCAGATGAGACTAATAAAATTGAGACCCTGATTGTAAACACATCCAGAACGCCTTGCACTTTCAGATGAGACTAATAAAATTGAGACCCCGAGTGTAAATGCATGCAGAATGTCTTGCACAAAAACTTGAAAACCTGGTCTTCCCTTTCGCAGTAGAATAGGCCATTTTGGGCAAGTAGGAATAGATAAAATCTTTAACAATGCATGCACACTGGTGTCATATTTAGACAATATCCCTTACCCCTTTGCTTGGCACAGCAAAATAATTTGTCAACTTCCTGCTGGGCAGAGAAAATGGAAGTGGATGGCTTGTGAGTGAGTGTGTGTATTTAACATGCAGTAACTCTACAATGGTCAGATGGATTTTGATAAAATAAAAACAGCAAGATGCAGAAATGAATAAAAAAAATTGCTATTTCCCAATTTTTGTCATTATTTTTATTTTCTTTTAGAATTATAATGCGTAAACACAAAGTCATTGATCGGTTTGTGTCACAGTTAGCATTGCAATAACTTTGGAACGCATAAACGGATTTTGATTACATAAAAACTAAAATATTAGGAAACAATTACAGAAAATTTATTTTCAACCTATTGTTCAAGTTTTTTTAATAGTTTTTTTGATGAATGGTGCACGAACATATCAAGCATTCCGACAATCGCCATTTTGTTTGCTGACGATCGCGATCCATGTTAACGTTAAAGTTTGAGCTGCTACCATGTTTAAATCCCAAATAGCAACCAATTCACAATATAAATCAAGTTCTGAGCCATTGTGAACTTGTAATCTGTGATAATTTCCCTAAATCTAAGAGTAGAATTCAAAATGTGTATCGGCTGTGTTAGATTTGATGATCGAGTTGCGTCTCGAACTTCGCCATTGTCGAAGTCGTCTCTCTCACTTCAATCAACAAACTCAGAAGTGCACACACTACTAGGATCGCTTACATGATATTTGAGCCTGGATACACAACTCACAGCGTAATTTTTTCGGCATGGCAGCTATAAAAATGATTGTACAGGTCAGGTTTGATGATAGCGTCCATCTTGGAAAAATTTGTGATTTTTTTCCTCCAAAACTTGCAACACACTCACTCCAATCACCATCATTTGAAAAAATACATGCACAAGTATCACCAGCAGTCGCGATGCTCGATATTCATGAGGAAAAAAAATCAGAACTAACCCAAAGCAGAGAGAAAGAGAGAGAGATATTTATATTTATTCTTTTATATCGAGGATAACAGAATAAGCAATCATATGCTTTTTTTCATCCGGTCCCCGTGTGTTTGCAGTTTTGTAAATCATGTCATCTGTTCCCACCGGCACACGATGGCCTACTCTTACGAAAAGCGGAACAGGATTTAACGTGTGCGCAAGATGTTCTGCGTGCGTTCGCACACAGGGCCTCGGTTTAAAGTCTCATCCGAAGGACTTTTGGGGAGAGTGGAGTCAGCACTGATGTTAACTCCAGGAAGAAAATTTCCTCGACCGGACTCGAACCCGGGTCTTCAAATTGCCAGCGCAATGTTCTGACCACTAGGCTATCCGCCCCCTAGAGAGAGAGAGAGAGGAGAGAGAGAGAGAGAGAGAGAGAGAGAGAGAGAGAGAGAGAGAGAGAGAGAGAGAGAAGCAAGTGATGGAGGAAGGGGGTGGGGGTGGGAGGCAAAGGAGAAACAGAGCTCAGCTAGAAAAGGGACGGGACAATCTAAAGCATAGGGAGGCACTTTTAAAAAAAATTTTTAAACTGTCTTTTCATTTTATACGATATGTTTTAGAAATTATTTGTTTTATGCCATAAAAATGTGTGCACATGTTATTATTTTACTGTGCTTAATATTTTAATAAAAGATTGTTACTTTCATTGATATTTGTCTTATCATACGACTTGTTTTAACAAGTTAAATGATTTAATATCAATATGGTTTATTTCACAAAAATGTGTGCACATGTGTGCAGTGTTTCCAACAGTGTGCGCGCCTGCGCGTGCGTGTGTGTGTGTGTGTGTGTGTGTGTGTGTGTGTGTGTGTCTGAATGCGTGAGCAAACTGGTGTGGGTAGGAATGGTTGAGATTTTGTTTTGGTGAGTTTATGACTGGGTGAGGTATTGTTGAAATGTGGGTGATTTTTATATTATGATATGTGCGAGCTGATGTTCGGATACTATGTGTGGTTTTTTTTGTTTGTTTTTTTTCCTTCCGTGATGTTAATTTTACATGTAGGTAGGACCACTCATTTTTTCAGACGTCATAGAATTTGATGTTTGTTGTCTCAAATGAAAGATAGTAGCAAGATCAAGAAGCATGCAAAATTTCATATCATTATCTTAGACGGTTTTTGAGATATACCACTTTAAAATTTTTCAGATGGGATAAAAATGTCATTTTGTTATATAAAGCCTTATTTGGACATCTCCCTCCTGCTTATTATGAACCTGACAGTGCTGAAACTAGTTTTATATTGTTTTATGTTACTTTGAAGAAACAAATATCTAAAAAGCAGAAAAATAAGTCAAAGGAAACAAATGGAATTTGACATCAAAATCAGAGAAAAATTCTAAAAATAGCTCGCGAATTGAGCTGAAAGGGGTAATTTACCCTCCTGTAAAAATCTCAAGAATGCCTAAAAGTGTTTAAGATCTATATTACTGCTTGTACTTATTACTCAGATGCTATGTATTTTTTTCTAGAAGCTAAAAATCATGTAGAGGCAAACTGCAATCATCCAAAACACCCCTATGACAGCAATTTGTAAAGCATAAAACCTGTCCAAGTAATAACACAAAACCAGCCCATAGGCATATCATGATATCTCAGCTTCTAATTGACCGACAGAAATGGTACACCTATCAAAATGTTTGTCTTTAAACAATGAGTCTTTTTAAAGGGCATTCCAAGTGATTCTGGTCCCCCCCCTCCACTTCACTCCCCCCCCACCCCCACCCCCACCCCCCCTAATAGGCATTAACATCATATCTCAGCTTCTAATTGACTGATAGAAATGGTACACCTATCAAAATATTTGTCTTTAAACAGTGAGTCTTTTTAAAGGGCATTACAAGTGATTCTGGTTCCCCCTCCCCCTCCACTTCTCCTCCCTTCCCCCCTCATAGGCATTAACATCATATCTCAGCTTCTAATTGACTGATAGAAATGGTACACCTATCAAAATATTTGTCTTGAAACATTCAGCCTTTTTAAAGAGCATTCCAAGTTATTCTGGTCCCCCCCCCCCCCCACTCAGCCCCCCTGTCGCCCCCCCCCTAGGCATTAACATCATATCTGTTTCTAATTGACTGACAAAAATGGTACACCTATCAAAATGTTTGTCTTGAAACGATGCACATGTCTTTATAAGGCCATTCCAAGTGATTCTGTTTGTTTTTTCCCCTACCCCCCTTGTCTTGTCGAGCATCTTCTGTACAATATATCATAGGTGTACTCATGTGATCATCTGTGTTCTTTTACTAATTTTTTTTAGGTTTCTGGTGCGCTTACATGTTGCATTGTGATGTTGCATGAATCTTTTTTGTGCCCATTGATTTTAACCTTTGCATAGTTTCTTCCTAAATATATCACAGACCCCCTAGACCTCTGCCGAAATATCTTTCACTGTGTGACATACTGTTGCAATGCCTGCATGATATAAACTTATTAGTGTTGTATTTTTCAACATTTTTCTTGTACAATTAAAAATGCAAATTTGGCCATTTTTGTGAGTTGCCTAATCTGTGTATATTCTTAGTGTCTGTACATTTTATTTATGTGTGCATACATGCAAGTATGAATTGTAGAGGTATGAGTGTGTGTGTGTGTGTGTGTGTGTGTGTGTGTGTGTGTGTGTGTGTGTGTGTGTGTGTGTGTGAATCTTGTGTGTGTGTGTGTGTGTGTGTGTGTGTGTGTGTGTGTTTGTGTGTGTGTGTGTGTGTGTGTGTGTGTGTGTGTGTGTGTGTGTGTGTGTGTGTGTGTGTGTAATATATATATATTGTATTTGTGTGTGTGACTGTGTGTGTGTGTGTGTGTGTGTGTGTGTGTGTGTGTGTGTGTGTGTGTGTGTGTGTGTGTAATATATATATATTGTATTTGTGTGTGTGACTGTGTGTGTGTGTGTGTGTGTGTGTGTGTGTGTGTGTGTGTGTGTGTGTGTGTGTGTGTGTGATAAAAATTAGTATTGAATAAGCTTCTTTGTGCACAATAAAATCATTACAAAGTTTTCAGTTTTTCTTGTGTTTTTTTTCTTTCTAACTACATATTTGGTGAAATTAAACAACTTAATGAAAAAGAAGTGAATAAAGTTCATGCACTGTTTAAAATGTGAAACCAAAAGAAAACAAAGTTTTACTCAATTTGATTAGCACTTGTATGCTCTGATTCAGAAAAAAAGAAGTTTTGTTTTGCATGAATTTAAATGGCTGCATTCATGAGTGTTTTCTAATCGTTAAATCACTATTTCTGTTAAAAATGCAGTCTTACATGCACACAGACACAACAAACGGTAAACAAAATTGGCCAAATTTCTAATAGAAATTAGATTGAGGCAAGAGTTATCGTTCTTGCATTTGTTTTCGCAATGTTTAGTCAAACATTTTGGCACGATACAACAAAGTACAGATCCCAAGAAAAAAACAAACACTACTAGAAACTATTTTGAACAGAATCATCACCCTCATTTATTGTTATAATTGAAAAATTTCACGCGAGCTCATAAATCATGAGAGCACCCCTCGATGACCTAGTTCTTCGCTCCCTGCGATCCCAGTCCGGGATAAACTTGCGATCAACGATAAGTTTTTAGATCTAAAATAACAGAGATTCGATAGTAACTACGTACAAAAAAAAAGCACAGCATTTACTTCTCCAGATGTGAGTGTAAATGCGCTGTACACATTGAAAATCTCTATCGACGTTCGCAAGTCTGAAGCATCAATGTGTAGACTCCGCCATTTTGGTCAGTTAGAAAAGGGGGGGATGTATGCAAATGAGACTCAGACGTCATTAACGGAAATAACCAATAAACTGAAATAAGATTTTTGTTCTTGAAAAAACGAGCTTTTTAATGCTGTGTTGGGATTTTTTGTACAATTAATAGGGAAATTTTTACGACTTCCAAAAAATGTAGGGAATTTTTAAACGCATAATACTACATATTTTTTTTAATTCACTAAAATTTCTCTCATTGAATCGGTTAGTGGAGAGTTTCTTCTTTCCAATGGTATGCGCTATGAATAGGTTTGTGTAGTCAAGGGGTCAGAGATCGTGTTGGAAGACAAAGCTCGAAAATTCACAGAGTCGCGTTTTCAGCCAGTGAGGCTACCGTAGCGGCGAGTTTTTAAGTTTATTACCGATATTAAACGCATCGCTCACACTTATCCAGTCATCATTCTTGCGAAATGATATTACAGACATTAAGTTAATGCATTAAACTTTATACTAGTATATTTTTTTTTAGCTTTCTTTTAGATTTGGATGGAGAAATTTGGGTGCAAAGTGGATCGAATTTGCCACTTTCCACTACGCTTTACTGGCTAGCGGCTGCCGTGGTCCTACCTATTACATGTTTGCTTTTTATGTGAAGCATGTAGCCTGCATGAATTTCTCTATGACATAATAAAGTATTTATGAATTTTGAACTGAATTTGAATTTTGAAGCGAGATTGGCGGGAATTTCGATTGTATGAACGCTCTGAAGTGACGGTCATGTCGCCGGGCACTTTGGGGTGTTTTGCCCAAGGACAGGGTCGGGCACTTTCAGCGGTTGTGCCAAGCAAAGGGTTAAGTTGGAATGTGGTTATCTAAAATAAATGGTGGGGGGAAAAAAAGACATTAAAAAAAAAAACATTAAAAAAACCCATAAAAATGACTCCTCTCTAAAAATTCTGAATGGTGTGTGAGGAGAATCACAGCGAGTTTTGTTACCTTTGAGAGAAATATCCACCATCACTGCTTCCCAGCCAGTGGTGTAGCAACTCCAGAGCATCCATCAGGCTTCCTTTCAGGGATGTGTTCACTCCACACTGCCTGCACATACAGAAACAGAGATCAGAAACATTCATACATCAAACACAGAAAGAACTCTACATCAGAAACATTCATACATCAAACACAGAAAGAACTCTACATCAGAAACATTCCTACATCAAACACAGAAAGACCTCTACATCAGAAACATTCCTACATCAAACACAGAAAGAACTCTACATCAGAAACATTCCTACATCAAACACAGAGAGCCCTCTACATCAGAAACATTCCTACATCAAACACAGAAAGATCTCTACATCAGAAACATTCCTACATCAAACACAGAAAGAACTCTACATCAGAAACATTCATACATCAAACACAGAAAGAACTCTACATCAGAAACATTCATACATCAAACACAGAAACCACAGACATACCAAAATAATATACTTGCATTAAAAAAAAACCCTGGCACAAATTAGAATTAAAATATGCCATAGTTTGTAAAACATTCTGCCATAAGTGCAAAACTGGGCTAAAGCTGAACATCCTATGAAATGGATGAACAAAACAACAACAAAAAAAGGTGACTGTGTAAGAAAAAATTCTGAATGTAAAATATTAGGGAAAAGAAAAAACAATAAAATAGGAAGTCTGTGTACAAATCATGGCAATAAGACATGGCAACATTACGGAAAAACAAGCTGTCACAACATGTATATCAGAAGCATACGAATATCAAACTCACAGAAGCATGTGTATTATTATACAAAAAAAGAAAAAAAAGGCTTTCATGTATCACACATAAATGAGAAAAAAACATAAACACCTTCCCTTCACCTTTCTCATCCTTGTCAACAATGGGGCACCACTGAAGATCAGAACCATATACACATCAAAGACAAAAATAAGAATACATCACAAACAGGCAAGGATTAATCACACCAAAGCAAGTATACATCAGGAACCAGCATTCTTCAAACACACATAAACAAGTGTACACAAAAATATCCATACACAAAGGAACTGTAACTTACATGCCAACTTCAATTCCTTGTGACCAGCCTCCAATGCCTATTTCTCCGTCTTCAACCCTCTTGCAGTGCAAAGTCTGTGAACAAACACACATATCATTAGATCTTTGTTTTTATGCTCAAAACACAACTTCATTCATTCACAACAACCTGGCAAAAATAATATGTGTACACATGCCAAGGTGTATAAGAATATTCCTAAATATCTGCAATAATGGCTTGCAACTCAACATCATATCAAAAACATGAACAATTAAAAAAGATAACTGTGTAAGTGTTAAAAGGTTGTTAAAAAATATAACAAAAAAGAAACAAGGAGACAACAATCAAAAGAGGGTCAGTGTACCATGGCAATACAACAATGCAACAGTATGGCAAAACAAGTAGTGACAATGTCTGCATTATTATAGAGGGCCACAACAAACATCACACCACAGGCAATGGAATAAACGAAGAGAAGAGGATGGGGAGATTATGAGGGGGATGACCTTCGGTAATAAATACCTGTAGTTTCAGGCAGGATTTGTACGTGTACAGGTAACACTTGTGTACAGCAACAACGCTATGATAGATAATACCCAACAAGCCCCAAACAAACATTATACACTAGTAAATGCACACGCAATGAAATTCTTAACTTAATCATAAAAGTACAATTTATTTCTTTTAAAAACCATGATACAACTACTCTTTTTTTAATAAACTATGAATCATGTGTGAGGAGAATTGCAGTGATTTTTGTACCTTAGACAGGAAAATATTGACGACTGATGCTTCCCGTCCAGTGGTGTAGTAACTCCAGAATATCAATCACGCTTCCCCTCACAGGTGTTCACTCCCACTCTGCACATACGGAAACAGACATCAAAAACACACTTATTTCAAACATAGAGACAAGAACACATAAGAAATATACAAACGCCGAAATCACAGAAACAAGTGTACATAAAAAAACAGGCTTTCATCTATCACACATAAATGAGAAGAGAACATTAACACCTTGACTTCACCTATTTATTTTATTTTATACCACTTTATGTCACAGCCGATTTTTCTGCGTGAAATTCGGGCTGCTCTCCCCGGGGAGAGCGAGTCGTCACAAGTGCAGCGCCAACATTTTTTTTTCCCTCAGGGATGGTGTCTAAACACAATACCTGTGTGCATGCTGGTTTTTTTTTTGTTTTTAAAAAAAAAATTTGTCATCCGCTCCTACCGGCACACGATGGCCTGCTCTTCTGAAAGGTGGAAAGGGGTTTTAACGTGTGCACAAGATGTTCTGCGTGAGTTCGCACGTGGGGCCTCAGTTTCTAGTCTCATCCAAATGACTTTGACATTCAGTTTGATTTTTTTGTCAAACTGGGAAGAAAGGGCAAGGCTGGGTACAAACCCAGAAACTCACGGTTTACATATTGGCAGGCTAACATCTTAACCATCCTGCCACCTTCCTTCACTATCATCCTTGTCGACAATGGGGGCACCACTGAAGATCAGAAATGTATACACATCAAAGACAAAATTAAGAATACATCACAAACAGGCATTGATTAATTACACAAAGCAAGTATTCATCAGGAACTAGCATTCTTCAAACACACACACAAACAAGTGTACACAAAAATATCCACACACAAAGAAATTGTGACTTACATGCCAACTTCAATTCCTTGTGTCCAGCCTCCTATGCCTATTTCTTTGTCTTCAACCCTCTTGTTCAAGTCTGTGAACAAAAACACACATCATCAGCTCTGTTTTTGTGATCACAACACAACTTTATTCATTCAGAACCTGGCATAAATTATATAATGTGTACAACATGCCAATTATAAGAGTATTCTTACATATCTGCAAAATGGCTTGCAACATCATGTCAAAAAGATGAACAACAAAAAATATAAATAACGGAAGTGTAAGTGTTAAGGGATTGTTAAAATATTAGAAAAAAAAACAATGAAGAAAAAACAAATATTAAGAAAAACAACAAAGAAACAACATAGAAAAGGGGGCCAGTATATCAAGGCAATACAACAAGGCAACATTACGGCAAAACAAGCTGTGACAATGTCTGAATCATCAAAAAAGAACACAACAAGCAGCACACAACAAGATTCAAGATTTAATTCCTTTCACCCCTTTTGGGACATGGAGGATAACAACTAAGTTCAACGGGAGAAAAAGAAACCTTACAGCAATACATCTTAAAGTATTATCAATACCAACAGGAACTGAAAAGCAAGAATGCATTGCAAAATAATAAAACAAACAATATTACAGACTCAAGACATTTTTTAAGGTATTGCAATTTCTGTAAAAGACACATTGTACACTCATTAAAGACATCAAATCAAATTTCTAAAAAATGCCAGCAAATCACACACACACACACACACACACACACAAAAAAAAAAAAAAAAAAGAAGAAGAAAGACTTAACTCTTGCCATGGCTGCAAGTGTCTCCAGCTAATCAGTACGCACACACCTGTGAACACAGATATTGAACACGTAAATCAAGTCTGTACACGCATGTCAATCCCTCTCCCTATTTCATGTGTACTACTACTAGTGTATGCAATTCATATAGCGCTGAGTCTTGGAAAGCAACAAATCAAAAGTCGTCCATTAATAAGATTAACACATCCAAGTTAAACACACACACACACTCCCGTCTAATATCACAACTTGTGAAAAGAAGTTAAATGAATTTAAATTTGCACACACACACACACACAGACACACACACAGACACACACACAGACACACACACACACACACACACACACACACACACAAACATGCTCAAACACAGTAAACATACACAGGGTAATGAAGATAGGGGTGGCTTTTGAAGAGTAAGGGCAGATAATGAAGGGGAATACCTTAGGTAGAAAATAAATGTGGTTTGAGGCTGGATTTGTTCACTTACACTAACACTTGTATACACCAACAACACTCATGATAATACCAAAGAAGCCACAAAGAATTGAATACATTATAGCAAATGCACAGGCAAATTCTAAACATCATAAAAAAGATGCAAAACTATTTCTTTTAAAAACCATAATAAAATAACTCTTCTCTAATCCTAGCATAAATCACGTAATGGTTACAGCATGCCAAAGTTTATAAAAGTATTCCTCCATATCTCCAAAAATGGCTTGTAACTCAACATCATGTCAAAAAGATGAACAACAACAAAAAAAGATAACTCAGAGTAAGTGTCTAAAGGTTGTTAAAAATATTAGGAAAAAAGGAACAACAAAGATATTAATCAAAAAAGGATCTGTGTATCATGGCAGAACAAGGCAACTTTATGGCAAAACAAACACAGAGACCAGTACACATCACAAATATACAAACATATCAAAAACAGGTTTTCATCTATCAAACATTAACTACAAGATAACATACCCCCCCCCCCCCCCCCTCTATCTCCCTCCCTCCTTAATCTCTTGGATTAAGTGATCTCAGAAAACAGTTCATCTCTCGTCCTTGAAGACCATGGGGGCACGCACCATTCACATCAAATACAAAAATAAGAGTACATCAACAACAGGAATGGATTAATAATGACAAAGCAACTATACATCAGGAACCAGCATTCTTCAAAGACCACAAAAAGGTATACACAAAAATGGCCACACACAAAGGAATTGTAACTTACATGCCAACTACAACTCCTTGTGTCCAGCCTCCTATACATATATCTCCGATTTTAACCCTCTTGCAGTGCGAAGTCTGTGAACAAATACACACATCATCAGCTCTTTGTGTTTATGCTTGAAACACTATTTTCATCTTTCACAACAACCTGGCACAAATCACATAATGTGTATAACATGCTAAAGTTTATTAGAGTATTCCTACATGTCAGCAAAAATGGCTTGCAACCCAACATCATGTCAAAAAGGGAAAATAAAAAAGACAACTGAGTGCAAGTGTTTCAAGGTTGAAATGTTAGGAAAAAGAAAAGACCAATGAAACACCAATCAAAAGGGGGTCACTGTATCATGGCAATAGTCAATACAACCAGGCAACATTATGGCAAAACAAGCTGTGATAATGTCTGCATCGTCAAAGAAGAGCACAACAAACATCCCACCACAGGCAATGGAATAAACACGCACGCACACGCACACACATCATCAGCTCCTTGCTTTTATGCTCGAAACACAATTTCATTCATTCAGAACAACCTGGTACAAATCATATGTGTACAACATGCTCAAGTTCATAAGAGTATTCTGACATATCTCAAAAAATGGGTTGAAGTTCAACATAAGTCAAACAGATGAACAACAACAACAAAAATTTTAAATTAGAAGATTTAGAGTGTGTTTAACGGTTGTTAAAAAATATTAGGAAAAAGAAACACCAAACAAAAAACAATCAACAGGGGGTCAGTGTATCATGGCAATACAAAGCATTATGGCAAATCAAGTTGTAACAATGTCTGAATCATCAAAAAAGAACACAACAAACATCACACCACAGGCAATGGAATGAAAACACACACGCAGCACACGCACGCACGCGCACGCACACACACCCACACAAAGAAAAACCACTTAACTCTTGGCACTGCTGAAAGTGTCTCCAGCTATTCTGTACACAAGCCCTGTGAACACAGATATTGAACAAACATTAATAAAATCTGTACACACAAGTCAAAACCTCTCCCTGTTTCATGTATACTACTACTTCTAGTGTATGGAATTTATATGGCGCCGACTCTTGGAAAGCAACATAAATGCAATATTCCATGAATGAGATTAACACATCAAACTTGCATGCACATGCACACACATGCACACTCATGCATGCTCACATACAGCGAACATAGGGTGATAGAAATGAGGGTGGCTTTTGAAGAGTATGGGCAAATTATGAGGGGGGAAGATCTTAGGTAGGAAATAAATGTGGTTTGAGGCTGGATTTGTATACTTACACATAACTCTTGTGTACACCAATAACACTCATAATAATACCAAACAAGCCACAAACAAAGAATACATAATAGCAAATGCACAGGCAAATTCTAAACTTCATCATAAAAAAGTGCAAAACTTTTTTTTTAAACCATGATAAAAGAGCTCTTCTCTAATCCTGGCATAAATCACATAATGTGTACAACATGCCAAAGTTTATGAGAGTATTCCTAAATATCTGCAAAGATGCCTTGTAACTCAACATCAAGTCAAACAGATCAACAACAACAAAAAAGATAACTCAGTATAAGTGTTTAAAGGTTGTTAAGAATAATTATTTGTAAAAAAGAAACAACAATCAACAAACAGGTCAGTGTATCAAGGCAATACAACCAGGCAACATTATGGCCAAACAAGCTGTGACAATGTCTGCATCATCAAAGAAGAGCACAGCAAACATCACATCACAGATAAAAGAATAACCATGTATGCGCGCACATGCACACACACGCAAAAAAAGGAGGACTTAACTCTTGGTGCTGCTGAAAGCATCTCCAGCTATTGCTACACAAGCCTTATGAACACGAACACTGATACTGAACGCACATCAATCAAGTCTGTACACGCATTCACATACCTCTCTCTTTTTCATGTACACTACTACTTCTACTGGTGTATGGAATTTATATGGCGCTGAACACTTGGAAATCAGCAAATCAAACCCCTTACATTCAAATCTTTTAAACGAATGCAATCGTCCATAAATAAGAAAACGCATCGCCACACACACACACATACTCAAAGACAGCAAACATAGGCAGGGTGGAGAAGATGGGGGTGGCTTTTGAAAACTACGGTCAAATTATGAGTAAGAAAAAAATGTCGTTTGAGGCTTGATTTGTATGCATACACATGACACCTGTGTATACCAAAAACACTCATCATAATACTAAACAATCCCCAAACAAACAATATACACTTGCAAATGCACAGGCAATTTGGAAGCTTTATCATAAGAAAGTACAAAACTATTTCTTTTCATAACAATGACAAAAATTACTCTTCTCTAATAACTTTGAATCGCAAAGACTTTTGTACCTGAGTAAAATATCGATAACTGATGCTTCCAGTCCACGGGTGTAGTTAACTCCAGAACATTGATTGTGCTTATCCTCACAGAGGTGTTCACCCACACTCTGCACATACAGAAACAGACATCAGAAACATACATATTTCAAACACAGAAAGAACTATGCATCTCAAATACACAAACATCAAACTCACAGAACCAAGAGTATATTATATGAAAGACAGGCTTTCGTCTATCACACAAAAATGAGAAGAGAACGGAAACACCTTCACTTCAACCTTCTCATCCTTGTAGACCTTGGGGGTACCACTGAAGATCAGAAACATATACACATCAAATACCAAAAACCCCCCAAAAACCCCCATCAGAAACAGGTATTGATTAATGACACCAAAGCAAGTATATATAAAGAACCAGCATTCTCAAACACACACACAAACAAGTGTACACAAAAATATCCATACACAAAAGGAACTGTAACTATATGCCAACCTCAATTCTTTGTATACTTATTTATCCGTCTTCAACCCTCTTGCAGTGCAAAGTCTGTGAACAAATACACACATATCATCAGCTCCTTGTTTTTATGCTGAAACACAATTTTATTCATTCAGAACAACCTGGTACAAATCATATAATGTGTACAACATGCTTAAGTTCATAAAAGTATTCTGACATATCTTCAAAAATGGGTTGAAGCTCAACATAAGTCAAACAGATGAACAATAAAAAAAATTTTTTTTTTGAAGATAATTGAGTGTGTTTAATGGTTGTTAAAAATATTAGGAAAAAGAAACACCAAACAAATAATCATCAACAAGGGGTCAGTGTATCATGGCAATACAACAAGGCATTATGGCAAAACAAATTGTGACAATGTCTGAATCATAAAAAAGAACACAACAAACATCAACCACAGGCAATGAGAAACACACACACACGCACCACACACACACACACACACACACACACACACACACACACACACACACACACACACACACACACAAATGTGTCATGTCATGTACATATTTAAACTAAACGCTTTCAGGACAAAATACGTGAAAGATGTAAACTATATTTGTGGTGAGAAGACTACAAATAGTCATATCATTTTCAATTGTGGATTTTTACCTGCTGTACCTAGTTTGTCACTGGATAAGATTTTGTATGAACCATGTTACTGTTGGACATTGTATTAGCATTGAAAAGAAGTGCAATAATCCAGTTTTTGAAGTATGTTAGAGTTAGTTTTTATTCAGCACTGTTAAATGACATTTTTCAGTTTATTGTTTAGTCTTTCTTGTCAGAATTCCCCCCCCCCCCCCCCTAATCACTTAATAGAATAGACATTAAACTGAAGATATCACAAAAAGAAAAACCACTTAACTCTTGGCACTGCTGAAAGTGTCTCCAGCTATTCAGTACACAAGCCCTGTGAACACATATTGAACACACATAAATCAAGTCTGTACACAGTGTCAATCCCTCTCCCTATTTCATGTATACTAATACTACTAGTGTATGGAATTTACATAGCGCTGACTCTTGGAAAGCAACATGAATACAATGTTCTATAAATGAGATTAACACATTAAACTTACATGCGCATGCATGCTCAAACACAGCGAATATAGGGTGATGAAGACTGGGGTGGCTTTTGAAGAGTACGGGCAGATTATGAGGGGGAATACCTTTGGTAGGAAATAAATGTGGTTTGAGGCTGGATTTGTATACTTACACAAACACTTGTATACACCAACAACACTCATGATAATACCAAACAAGCCAAAAACAATATACACTTGCAAATGCACAGGCAAATTCTTAACTTATATCATAAAAAGTACAAAACTATTCTTTTAAAAACCCAGATAAAATAACTCTTCTGTAATCCTGGCTACAAATCATGGAATGTGTACAACAAAGTTTATAAGAGTACTTCTACATATCTACAAAAATGGTTTGCAACTGAACATTATGTCAAAAAAATCAACAACAAAAAAGATAACTCAGTGTAAGTGTTTAAATGTTGTTAAAAATATTAGCAAAAAAGAAACAACAATGACAAGCAGGTCAGTGTATCATAGCAATACAACAAGGCATTATGGCAAAACAAGTTGTGACAATGTCTGCATAATAAAAAAAATATATATAAATAAAAGCACAACAAACATCACACCACAGGCAATGGAATAAACACACACACACACACCACACACACACACACACACACACACACACACACACACACACACTGCTGAAAGTGTCTCCAGCTATTCGGTACATAAGCCTTGTGAACACAGATATTGAACACACATAAATAAAATCTGTACACACATGTCAATCCCTCTCTCTATTTCATGTATACTACTACTAGTAGTGAATGGAATTTATACTATATAGCACTGACTCTTGGAAAGCAACATGAATGCAATGTTCCATGAATGAGATTAACACATCAAACTTGCATGCACACACACATGCATGCTCAACACAGCAAACATACGGTGATGAACATGGCGAGTGGCTTTTAAAGAGTATGGGCAAATTATGAGGGGGAGGACTTGAGGTAGGAATATATGTGGTTTGAGGTTGGATTTATATATACTGACACTAACACTTGTATACACCAACGCTCATGATAATACCAAACAAGCCACAAACAATATAACATTTGCAAATGCACAGGCAAATTCTAAACTTAATCTTAAAAAATACAAAACTATTTATTTTAAAAACCATGACAAAATAACTCTTCTCTAATCCTGGCACAAATCACAGAATGTGTACAACAAAGGTTATGAGAATTCCTGAATATCTGCAAAAATGGCTCGCAACTCGACATCATGTCAAAAAGATTAACAAAAAGAAAAAATAAAATAACTCAGTGTAAGTGTTTAAAGGTGTTAAAAATAATTATCAGAGAAAAAAAGAAACAACAATCAACAAGCAGGTCAGTGTATCAAGGCAATACAACCAGGCAACATTATGGCAAAACAAGCTGTGACAATGTCTGCATCATCAAAGAAGAGCACAGCAAACATCACACCACAGGCAATGGAAAAACACACACACACACACACACACACACACACACACACACACACACACACACACACACACACACACACACACACACACACAAGAAGGACTTAACTCTTGGCACTGCTGAAAGTGTCTCCAACCATTTCGTACACAAGCCCTGTGACCACAGACATTGAACAAACATAAATCCAGTCTGTACACAGCATGTCAATCCTTCCCCCTTTTTCATGTATACTACTACTACTACTTACTATACTACTACTGGTGTATCAAATTTATATAGCACAGACTCTTGGAAATCAACAAACCAAAGCCCTTACATTCAAAGCATTTACAGGAATGCTATGTCCATAAACAAGATTTAACACATCAAATTCACATCACACACACACACACACACACCACACACACACCACACACCACACCACACACACACACCACACCACACCACACACACACACACACACACACACACACACACAACATACACACACACATGCTCAGACACAGCAAACATAGGCAGGGTGATGAAGATGGGGTGGCTTCTGAAGAGTATGAGTAGATTATGAGGGGGAAAACCTTAGGTATGAAATAAATTTATGTGGTTTGAGCAGGATTTGTATACTTACACGTTACACCTGTATACACCAACAACACTCTTGATAATACCCAACAAGCCACAAACAAACAACACACACTAGCAAATGCACAGGCAATACTGATCACCATGTAACTGTATGAATTTGTATGATTGCTGATTGATGCAAAAGGACCTGATCCACAGGCAAATTCTTAACTTAATCATAAAAAAAGTATAAATTATTCCTTTTTTTATAATCATGATGAACATACTCTTCTCTAACAACTTTGTCATGTCATGAATTGTGAGGAGATCGAAAAGAGTTTTGTACCTTTGAAAAATATTCACGACTCATCTTCCTGGCCGGTGGTGTAGTAACTCTCCAATATCAATCATGCTTCCCCTCGGAGATGTGTTCATGCCCACTCTGCACATACAGAAACAGACGTCAGAAACACATTACATCATACCCAGGGACCAGTACACATCACAAACATATATACAAACATCAAACTCGCAGTTCTCAACAATGAACTTCTACTGACGGACCTTTTTTCCCTCCCTGTACCAAAAACTAGGAAAACAGTTACTGTTCAGGGTGCAGTGGTGTGTCTTTGAAATTTTGTCTGCATTTTTAAGCTTTGGAGAAAAATTCGACATTTTTTGTTGTTGTTGATGTTTGTAGTGGGAGTGCACATGTTACAAATTTAATTCCCCTGGCATGGTCTTTATACTTGATATAAAATTTACTATGTCAATAAAGTGGCACAGGGTTAACATCATTGCTGATGTAGGGCATTTCCCACCTCAACACTGAGGGTCACCCACAACATACACTCAGACTCCCCAATCCCATATGGGAATCACTGTGAGACTGTAAGCAAACATTAGATAAAAAGTTTTGGTAAATTTGTCCATTTCTAAGCACCTTGCCACATAGGCTATCATACACTGCGTTTTTAATGTCTTATCCACTAAAACGTGATTTTAGACAATAGGGGTGGAAGAGATAGATAAAGTGTTTGTTGTTAAATGACACAAGGAAAAAAATCCAGATCTAAACATGAGAAACTCGTAGGTGTGGGGGTACAAGAAAGGGGCAGGCTAATTTTAGCAGTGGACTGAATGGTGCCAATAGTTGCCCTGTGGGAGGGAAGGGGGAGACAGTCCAGGGGTAGATCTAAAAAAGTGCCTTGATGGAGGCTCTAGCCAGGTCATCAAATCACAAGCACAACAAATTCAATAAAAACACTACAGTTGCATGGGATTTTCCATCAGGTTGCTCTTCTTTATTTCATATTGAGAGTGGTAATTTTCGTGCTAATGATGTTAACTGATTGCAATTTTTCCTTCTAAATTCAATTTAGTTAACTTTAGCAAAGTCAGGATTGTAAACTTTCTTGCAAATTTTTTTGTATCTGTGTATGTGTTCATCACTTTTGAAGGGTTCAGATCTCGGGAAAATCTCAATTTTGCTGTCTCGGATCTAGACTAGCATAGTGCATGTGTGTGTTGAGAGAACAGGCCTGCCACAAGCAGTAGGCCTGTCTTACCTAACATTGGTGTCTTTCTAGCCATCTGCTTCTTAGGCCCAGTCCTAGGCCTACTCTGGCCAACTGACCTAGGCTAAGGCTGTTCCACACAGCAGTGTGCAATGGTTTTTGGGGGAAGGGGGGGGAAGGTAGGGGGGTACAAGAAAGGGGCAGGCTAATTTTAGCAGTGGACTGAATGAGTGGACTGAATGGTGCGAATAGTTGCCCTGTGGTAGATCTAAAAAAGGTGCCTTTTTAATGGAGGCTCTAGCCAGGTTATAAGATCATGAGCACAACAAATTCAGTAAAATACTGGGCTATGAAGACATGTAGTATTGATAACTTATTTTAAAAACTTATAGTTCTTAATTCCATAAGACACATAAAACCTAAGTGTGCTATACTCCTATAGATCTATAGCTCTAGATACAATCCATCCCACTTAAATTTCCATTTGTGCATCTTTCCCAAATAACAATGAGTTTGAAACTGAATAAAACAAAAATTACAAGAATGAACATGCAGGCAAACTGTAACTTAACTGCAGAATAAACATATTTTGCCAATCCCAATGTATTACACGCTATGATGAATACAAATGGAAAAACTCATCCAAAACAAAAGATATTGCCAACTTTAAAAACAAATCAAGCAAGTGAGCAGATTACAAATGTAAAAAATAAGCGCCACTAAGCACAGATAAATGGAAAAATAGAGGCAGACAAAAACAGAGAACTGAAAAAAAGGGTTAAGTTTTGGCACAACATTTCAGACATCAGCATCCCCACTAGTGATATCAACCCAGGATGAGGCTATAATAGTATAAACCAAGGCCCCTGTGCGAAAGCACACATCTGCATACACAAGGGGACTGGATGTAAAAAAGCATGATTCCCATTATCCTCAATATAAATTTTTTGATTTTTTAAATAATAAATAAAACCCATGATCTTCAATTAAACACAATATATTATATATATATATATATATATATATATATATATATATATATATATATATATATATAATGGAGAAAGTCTTTTCTACCAAACACAAACTGAAGAACTTGACTCGTCAAGTGTACTTGCTTCACCTGGCACATGATTCTTGTGGCCCTAGAATGACTGTCAAACCAGTCATGAGTGAGAACATTTTTGTTCATAACAAAATGTGGGTCTGAAATACCCATAACATAAAGAATAGGTGGAATGCATGACTCCTTTACTGACACATGGCACACAGGAAACGTATTTACCTTGGAAAAAAACTGCTAATTGCTATAGACCAACCTGTAGGAATAAGGAGAAATCTCTTGTTTTCCCCTGTATAAACCCTCTGTATAAACCCTTGATACAAGGAGTGGAGAATTCTTTATGTTCCTCTTTACAGTCCTACCATACAGGAACGGAAAACTCAATGTTTCCCTCTTATCTTTATAAAATATGTAATACCAACAACATAGGAATGTAAAATGTTATGCTCCCTTCTTTACAGGCCCATCACACAGAAATGAAGACCTTCATTTTCCCCTCTTTCACAGCCTAATAAGGAATGGGGAACTTCAATGTCTCACTTCTTACAGACCAATGATATAGAAATAGAAAACTTAATGCATCCCTCTTTACAGACCCATGACACAGGAATGGGAAATTTCAAAGCTTCCCTCATTGTAAACCCATGACACAAGAATGGGGAGACTTCATTATTCCTTCACTATTGACTTTAAATGACTAAGAAATGCCAAAAATGGTCAAAATTCGTCCAGTAGTTCCTGAAATATAAGCCATTAAGCTGGAACACACGACAACAGACAGACAGACAGACAGACAGACAGACACACAGACACACACAACACACACACACACACACACACACACACACACACACACAACACACCACTCTGATCCAACATAATAATCTACGACCCGATCTTTGACTATCTATATCCTGGATCTAGACTGATCCTTGGTGTGTGTTATGTATAATTCACATCCAAAGTAAGATTTTCAAGACACTCAGACGGGTCTGTACAAGATGTATGCTATGTATGTTGTGTTTCTGTAAACCCACTGAATGCTGACAAGAATTATGGGATCTAACGTGCTGATCTTGATCTCTTGCATGGTGTAGTAGGTCTGCACTGTTGACCCTAGAGATCGTAAACCACCCCCCACCCCCACCCTCAAGCACAACGCATTTTCACACATTTTCACTCATATGACAGGGAACAGTTGCTGGTGTCTGATCATTCATAGAAATACAAATAAGGAAAGAATGAAGCAGCTGCCACAACACAGGATTTGAATCCACATGGACCCAGGAGATCGAAACCACATCAGTCTCAACAACATAAAGATTACAAAATCACCTTTCGAGTATCAGCTCCTTATGGCACGATTTGCAAAAGCATGTAATCCTTCATTTTATCCACACTGAAATCCAGGGATTAGTTCCACAGGTCACTCATTAGCATGACTATAGCTTTTTTTTTTCTTTTCAAGATGGCGGACCAACGTGCCGGATGTTGTCCTAAATTTGGCCGACAAATCAGTGATCAGTACACATGCACGTTCTGTTCTGCAGTTTGTCTTTTTACTAGGTTATTTGTTATCTCAATGGTGTAATGGTTTTGTGTGTGTGTGTGTGTGTGTGTGTGTGTGTGTGTGTGTGTGTGTGTGTGTGTGTGTGTGTGTGTGTTCTTATGCATAAGCGTACATGCTTAAATGCATGTACCCATGTGTGTGACTGAGTTATCAAATTCATTTAACGTCTTTTCACAAGTTGTGATATTAGACCGGAAAGGGGGGGGGGGGGGATGTGTGTGTGTGTGTGTGTGTGTGTGTGTGTGTGTGTGTGTGTGTGTGTGTGTGTGTGTGTGTGTGTGTGTGTGTGTATGTGTGTGTGCGTGCGCGTGTGTGTGTGCGTGCGTGTGTGTGTCAGGGGAAGGGGGTGTAGTTGGCAATGTATGGGATAAAGAATTTGGGGGGGGGGGGGGGGGGGGGGGGGCAATACTTGCTAAGTAATTTATAAAATAAAATTTAAATTAAAAAAAAAAATGTTACTATTCTATTGAACTACAATAAACAAAACGGAAAATGCAGTTCTAACAATCTCAACACACAAAAAATCCCCCCCCCCCAAAAAAAAAAAAATCAGTAATTCCAATGAAAATTGTAACTAAATATCGTAAGTGAATTTCACATAAGAAAAAAAAATATCCCTCTCAGAAAAAAAAGAGAACAGGAACACCCAACAACTGTGAAAAATCAGCTACAATCAGCAACATGTCCTAGCCCTCACCGCCAAAAACCAAACAAAATAAACAACAGTAGGAATACAAATACCAGTACAGGAAAAATACTGCCCCTCCCCCAAAACAGACAAACAAACCAAAAACAAACCAAAAAAAACATGCAACCTTACAAACAAGAAAAAAATAAGTACCCGATTAGAGCATCTTTAAAGTCCAAAGCAATCACAATAACAAACCAACTGGACTATGCATCAGCGATGAAAAAAAGTCATACATAAGTAGCAGACCATTAAAAATAGCTGACGAAGACAATACCATCAAAACGGGGATGTGCCCTTTTAAGCTGCTACATGTAAGTATATGATCTACTGTTATATTATTACCGCACATACAAAAAGCATTTCCTGCATATTTTCTCTTAAAGCAATTCAATTTCCATCTCCAAGCTAAGGAAACAATCTGCTTTGAACAGTACACATCACGTTCTCGTGCTTTAACAAAAGACTCAAATTTATGTAGTTCTTTGTGAACATCTAGACACCCGAGTCTCTTTTCCTCACACTGAAATATCTTTTGTTGCAATTTTATTACAATATGATAACACTCTTGTAGTAAAAAAGGGAGTGCTAATTGTACTGTATTTCACTATTTGTTATCTCAATGGTGTGTGTGTGTGTGTGTGTGTGTGTGTGTGTGTGTGTGTGTGTGTGTGTGTGTGTGTGTTGTGTGTGTGTGTGTGTGTGTGTGTGTGTTTCTTATGCATAAGTGTACGTACTTAAATGCATGTATGCATGTGTGTGACTGAGTTATGTATGCATACACTGTGTGCACCTATGGGTGCAAGTGTGTGTGTGTGTGTGTGTGTGTGTGTGTGTGTGTGTGTGTGTGTGTGTGTGTGTGTGTGTGTGTGTGTGTGTAAGAGATTCATTTTAAACTGGTGACAACAATGAACATAACAACCTAACCCAAAAGAAACACAGAACATTTGGAAAAAAAAACACCCATTAGACCTATATACCAACTCACTCCCCACAAAGTGCTAAATGATGAGACTATAATAAACAAAGCATTTATTAGCTGGCGACGATAAAAATGTACTTTTGATAGTGAATATATGGTATGACAATGTAAAATAAAATTTAAAAACAAAAACAAAACTGAAAGGAAATACAAGTTAATTCAGAGAGAGAGAGAGAGAGAGAGAGAGAGAGAGAGAGAGAGAGAGAGAGAGAGAGAGAGAGAGAGAGAGAGAGAGAGAGAGAGAGAGAGAGAGAGAGAGAGAGAGATTTTATTTAACCTTTTATATCGAGGATAACAGAATAAGCAATCATGTGCTTTTTTCATCCGGTCCCCGTGTGTATGCAGTTATGTAAATATTGTCATCTGTTCCCACCGGCACACGATGGCCTACTCTTACGAAAAGCGGAACAGGATTTAACGTGTGCGCAAGATGTTCTGCCTGCGTTCGCAGAGAGAGAGAGAGAGAGAGAGAGAGAGAGAGAGAGAGAGAGAGAGAGAGAGAGAGAGAGAGAGAGAGAGAGAGAGAGAGAGGCAAGGCCAGGCCAGGCAAGGCAAATTCTTTTCTTCGAGGATAATGAAAAAGCACTCGTGCGCTTTTTTACATGCAGTCCCCGCCCTTTTCAGGGATAACATCAAGATAAAAAAAACACTTCTAACTAAACAACAACAATAATAATGATCCAAATACCAAGAGCAAGAAATCATACCAAATATCAAACAACGGGTAAGAAATAAGACAGAAATACAATAATAACGTAATGATATAAAAAGGCACTTATTCAGAAACGAAAATAACAAGTAAGAATCAATGATGATTTTGATTTGGAAAAAAAGCGCAATAAAGAGCAAACATGAGAATATGATGAGTTAAAGGACTGTAAGCATCAATCCACCACCATCTATCAACAAAATAAGTCATATAAAGCATAACATTTTGATAACGGGAGAAAAAAGAGAGAGAGAGAGAGAGAGAGAGAGAGAGAGAGAGAGAGAGAGAGAGAGGAGGAGAGAGAGAGAGAGAGAGAGAGACAGACAGACAGACAGACAGACAGACAGACAGACAGACAGACAGACAGACAGACAGACAGACAGACAGACAGACAGAGAAAGAGACAGACGGGAGCATGTCTATGTTTCCTGAGCTCTGCGACGGTGTCGTGCAGTATACACTAGTAGTGTACCCACCGCACCAGATGGATGACAGGAGAAATAAAAATACAGGCAGCAAAAAAAGACAGACAAAGAAAGGAGAGTTGAGGGGACATAGAGCTGACCCCAGACAGACAGAGGGAGTGGCGGGGAAGAGAGAAGAGGAGAGACAGGCCAAAGAGAGAAGAGGGGGGGGGGGGCGGAAAGAGAGAGAGAGAGAGAGAGAGAGAGAGAGAGAGAGAGAGAGAGAGAGAGAGAGAGAGAGAGAGAGAGAGAGAGAGAGAGAGAGAGAGAGAGAGAGAGCATCCTTTTCTGGAAAAGGTGATAATGATATACTTTTCAAGTATAGCCTAACCATGAAAACTCTTTATGATTATAATTATTCGCATGCAGACGCACGTGTGCGTGCGTGCGTGGGTGTGTGTGACTCTCTGTGTGTGTGTGCGCGCGCGCGCGCGCGCGAGCATGCGCGTACGAGTCGTGCGTGCCTGCGTGTGGGAGTGTTTGTTATTATTTTTAACTGAAGCTATCTTAGAAAAAACATTATATTGACTGTAGCTATCTTGTGTCTTGATTAAGGATTCCTATCAATATGCGGCATGCCTCTCAGAATTGTTATTGCCCTTAACCTTCAGGGGCTGATTAAAGTGTTTTTGACTTGACTTCACTTAGGCTACATCCTGACAAAGAAACAGAATACACACACACACACACGCGCGCGCGCGCGCTGCTCGTATGCGCTGTCACACACACACACATGCGCGTGCGTGCCCGTGCGCGCTGTCACACACACACACACACACACAAACACACACACACACATACACACACACACACACACACACACACACACACACACACATACACATACACACACACACACACACACACCACACACACACACACACACACACGAACACACGGACGCACGCGCGTACAAGAAAATTACAATGAACTGCTTTGCTATCTTAAGTTTTGAGAGAGAGAGAGAGAGAGAGAGAGAGAGAGAGAGAGAGAGAGAGAGAGAGAGAGAGAGAGAGAGAGAGAGAGAGAGAGAGAGAGAGAGAGAGATTGATTTATTCTTTTATATCGAGGATAATGGAATAAGCACTCTTGTGTTTTTACATCCAGTCCCCGTGTGTATGCAGTTTTATAAATGTCATCTGTTCCCACCGGCACACAATGGCCTACTGAGACGAAAAGCGGAACATGATTTAACGTGTGCGCAAGATGTTCTGCGTGCGTTCGCACACGGGGCCTCGGTTTAAAGTCTCATACGAAGGACTTTTGGGGAAAGTGGAGTCAGAGAGAGAAAGACAGAGAAAGAGAGACAGACAGACACACACCCCCACCCTGCAAACAAGAAGAAAAAACAGAAAATGCAGAGAAACAAAACTAACATTTCATATAACTAGATAACAAGTTTATATTCTAAGTCGTGTTCTAAACACTTACTCATGAAATATTTTAGATGTGTTCTAAACTAATCTTTATTTTTGATATATTTCAAATTCATGGGGAACTTATTATTTAAATCACTGCTTCAATACAAGAGGCTGGATTTATATTATACTTATAAATAGGTTTATTTCTCTAAGTCTTGGATATGTTAGCAAATTTGATGGTTGTGTCTATGCTGGTTAGTTATGAAAGTTTTGGTTAAATTCGGAGATGCATTTTGGATAACAACTTTGTGCCTTAACACAACTTTATTGAATTAAAATCTGTTTTGAAAATCAGGACATGTGTTTCCTAATATAATCCTGAATTGATTTTAACAACAACACAGACAGGTTTAACTGCTCGTACATATTCTTTTACATAAAGGATGAATAAATTTCAAGTTCGTGTGCAAGCGCACGAGCGCGCGTGCGTGAGTGTGTGTGTGTGTGTGTGGTGTGTGTGTGTGTGTGTGTGTGTGTGTGTGTGTGTGTGTGTGTGTGTGTGTGTGTGCGTGCGTGTGTGTGCGTGCGCGCGCGCGTGCTGTGTGCCTGCGCGCATTAGTGTGTATTATTACTATTAATCTTAAATATTTCGAGGATAATGGAATAAGCATTCATGTACTTATTTTGCATCCGGTCCCCGTGTGTATGCAATTTAGTAAAAAAAAAAAAAAAAAAAAAAAAATAATCCTTACCCACTGGCACACAAAGGCCAAAGGCCGCAAGATATTCAGCGTGCATTCGCACACATGTATTATGTGGTAGTAGTCCTCAATTTTACGTCCTTCCATACAAAATGATCATACAGTCTATGTGCGCGCGTGCGTCTATTTCTTTATCTCATTCTTTTGATTCGAGGATCAGGATAATAAATAAGCAGTTAAATATATGTGCTTTATTACATCCAGTCCCTGAATGTATGCAGTTTTGTTAATTTTGTTGCCATGCGTGTGCGTGTGGGTGTGTGTGTTACATGCGTGCGTGCAAATGCGTGTGAGACAGG
>CM060317.1:71146491-71158991 GCA_030674155.1 Stramonita haemastoma | reverse complement strand
TCTCTGTCTCTCTCTCTCTGTCTCTCTCTCTCTCCCCACAGTTATGAAGTATTAAGTTACACAATTGATTGTTACAAACAGAATTATGCTGTTTTCCCCCCCATTTTCTTGTTATTAGTTTGCCTTTACTAGTTTCTATAGAAGGCTGATTTTTTTAAAAAATGCAATTGTCATGCTTACTCCTTCACCTTCTGAAAATAAAATTCATAATCAATCAATCATATCAATCAATCAATATCAATCAATCAATCGCCTCTCTTAGACCATGAGTGGTGGTCTGGGCGTTAATCTTTCGATGTGACGATAAACCGAGGTCCCGTGTGTTACACATCATTATTTAGCGCATGGCAACAAGGAGGGGTTATCCCATTGGCAAAATTCGTCAGAAAAAACAGACATCTGTATAGGGAAAAATAGATTACTAATCTATCAGTTCACACAGAGAAAAGGAAAAAACCATAAGGGTGGCGCTGCATTTGGAGGCGAACAGCTCTCGCCCAGGGAGCCGCCCGAATTTTACGCAAGAACAAATATGCATGTGACATATAATGGTAATAAATAAATAAATTAAACAATATTTGCCGTGTCAGTGTTCCACGAAGGAAGAAGAAAAGAAACAAGAAGAAGAAAGAAGAAAAAAAGAAGGAGACAGAAGAAGAAGAAGGAAAAAAGAACCCATCGGCAAGGATTTCAAAAACAAGTTTCTAATTACTCACACACTTAATATCAAAACGATGTAACATAAGATCCAAAATAAGGGCATTGAAAAGACATTTTGATGAAATAAAAAACGAACCAAGACTGCAACATTAATATCTAAGGTACATCACTAAACTTTTTTTTTTTTGGGGGGGGGGGAGCCTTGACATCGCATTCCATATCCCGGATGAATAGTCCGATCTCCAAGTCAGGTCAAGTGAAAACAAATAAAACAAACAAGAAGGAAAGAAAGAAAGAAAACCTTTTCATCACAGAAAGGGCATGTTATAAACACTGACAGCAATGCTACGGATTAGAATCATAATATGCATGAGATACATATAAAGATATCCTTTATGCTGATGTTGTTTCACAATATCAAGATATTGACTTCAAAGCAAAAATATCACTCACACACTAACAACATCACACACACACACACACCCACACACACACACAACCAACACACACACACACACACACACACACACACACATTAAGCAATCAAGCCATACCCACACATGCAGGCACGCTCGCGCGCGCCACACACACCCCCACCACCCTACAACACAATGAAAACTAAAAGACACACACACACACACACACACACACACACACACACCAACTACACTCACTCACTCACTCACTCTAGTTTGTTTCTATTGCTTAGTCAATTTACCATCTGGAAATAACATTTTGACTTTGACAAACACAGAGAAGGCCACATCAGCAGCTGGTACCACTGAGATAGAATTGACTGGTTGAGAGGGAGAGAGAGGAGAGAGAGAGAGAGACGAGAGAGACGAGAGAGAGAGACGAGAGAGACGAGAAGAGAGACGAGAGAGAGAGGGGAGAGGAAGAGAGAGAGAGGAGGGAGGGAGGGAGAGAGAGAGAGGCAGTGTAAACTGACCACCTCCATTTCTCTATCAAAACACAGTATGGCATGGGCGTTCTATTCCCCATTTCCAGACCATACAGGGGCAGTGGGGGGGGGGGACAGTTACAGCAGTTCAGCTTGACTAGGCTAGTTTAGGGTGGCAGAGAAGAGACAGCTGGACAGCTCATCAGCCTAGTAGTGGTACCACTGACAGTGTTTCTGTGGGGGGGGGGGGGGGGGGAGGAAAGCAGGCCAGTAAAGGATTTGGGGTATGGGGTGGAGGGGGGGGGGGGCAAGGAGGGAACTATAGGTAAATAGAAAGCCTTCTGAGAGCCAGTCTATGTAAAAGTACTAGAACCTTGTTTTCCGTCATAAAGTTTTTTTCTTTGTGATTCTGCTTCCTCAGGGTCTCTAGACTTCATATCAGTTGGGGGCCAACTTGTATCTTATGGGCATAAGTTTTTCTGGTGGTTGAAATACACAAACCCCTCTCATGCAAGAGTGATGACTGAGCGCCTGGTGGATGAGTCGACCTAGATTGCGCAGGGGCAATGCTAACAGCTTGCATGATGTTACAGGCTGTGCCGAAAGCTGTGCAGCGCGGCCTGCTTCCCCCCTATCTGATATGGACTACGCTTGTTAGCCTCAGGAATGTGCTGCTAGCAGACGATGCTAGACACACCTGCTATGTGTACTGAAAACAAAGAGTTGATCGTC
Source organism: Stramonita haemastoma (assembly GCA_030674155.1). Taxonomy (NCBI): domain Eukaryota; kingdom Metazoa; phylum Mollusca; class Gastropoda; order Neogastropoda; family Muricidae; genus Stramonita; species Stramonita haemastoma. The sequence continues at coordinate 71,156,698 of CM060317.1, read as the reverse complement.
AAATACACCACCACGAAAGGTCGCACTATGTGTTAATGGCCTGAAAATGAAAAACAGTGTTTCTCTTTTCAACACCGGACCCATAAGTACTGAAATAAGTGTAGTTTACTGGTACTAGCTCTATTGGAATATTAATAGAGATCAGTCTGTGATGCCAGTGATCCACCAACACATGCAGCACTTTCACTTTCACTTTATTCTTTACATTGAGGATAATGGGATAAGCACTCTTGTGCTTTTTTACATCCAGTCCTCGTGTGTATGCAGTTTTGTAAATGTCATCTGTTCCCACCGGCACATGATGGCCTACTCTTACGAAAAGCGGAACAGGATTTAACCTGTGCACAAGTGTTCTGCAAGGTTTTTTTTAGCTGTTTTATAAAGCCATGTTCAGTGTTTTGAGAATTCTTATTGATTCCATTTGGGTGGAGGGGGGTAGAAAGAGAGAGTAGAGAGAGAGGAGGAGATATTTATGAGGTGGGAGGGGGAATGCAAAGCATATTTTGATATTAAAGAAGTCAGCCACTACACCCTACATCTAAACGCTTGTGTATAGATCTTCACGTTTGTGAGGACGTGATGCGATCATTCTGGTTCACACACCACAACACACCACCACCCACCACCCACAACCACACCACACACACACACACACACACACACACACACACACACATCACACACACACACACTGTCTCACTCACTGTGACTCTTAGTACACACACTAATGTGATCTCTGTTTCTTATTTTCAGACATGGAGTGTTTTTTTCTGTCAAAGAAAGAACCCACCTCTAATCAAATCTACACGGATTAGTAGTTTTCAGGAAGCAAGCCGGCAGCGAGATGATAGACTCGGTCAAAGACTTCCAGAAGATGCAGAGTTCATACTGCGTCACAAGAACTGTATGAGCACATAAATTATTGTTCCAAAGACCATATTCAGCGTCTGCTAAAAAAGAGAAAGACTGACGAACTCTCTGAAGAAGAACCGAAACGTCTTAGGGGCGGTACTAGTTCTTTTAATTTTGTGAACATTGTTCTTTTCTGTGGGTACTTAGTTGATTTTGTTAGTCAGTTAGTCAGTTAGTTAGTTAGTTAGTTAGTTAGTTAGTTAGATAGTTAGTTAGTTAGTTAGTTAGTTAGTTAGTGTGTGTGTGTGTGTGTGTGTGTGTGTGTGTGTGTGTGTGTGTGTGTGTGTGTGTGTGTGTGTGGTGGTGCGCGTGCGTGCGTGCGTGCAATGACGATGACAATAACCATGATGATAGGCTATAAAAATGGTTTCCTTAGATTTCTCTCTCTCTCTCTCTCTCTCTCTCTCTCTCTCTCTCTCTCTCTCTCTCTCTCTCTCTCTCTCTCTCTCTCTCTCTCTCTCTGTGAATGAATCCACCCTTGCCATATGGGCCTTTTTACAAAGCAGGCTGACACAGCTATTGAACGACCTCCAGGAAATCAAAGAAGGGGGTGTTCAGACAGTTGTCAACACACAACAAGAAGAGCGCCACACACGCATCAAGGATGCTGCTGCTGACAAAGCAAAGATTTGAGAGACACTGTCTACCGCATTGACATCCTGGACACCAGCAAACATCCTGACACAGGCCTCATCAACGTGTTTTCTGGCTGCGTCATTGATGACCTAACTGTCAATGTCCATGAGGCAGTAGAGGCGGGTGCTGCAGAACAATGGGCGTTTGGGGGTGGATGGCCTGCCAGTTTCCACCTCAAGCTCACAAAGAAAGTGAAGAACATGGCTGCAGTCATGAAAGTGACTATAAAACATGCTAAAGTGGACACAGCTATTGACATTGAATTCATATATGAACGCGTTCTTGGCATTATGGCGACTTCCAGGGAATCCATTTCTGTTGAGACCTTGCTTTCCCATGAGCTATCTCTACAACCTACAGCCCTTTTTGACGAGAATGGTGACATGAGGACAACTAGCAAGGCTGCTCTGAAGAACAAAATACAGATTCTGTCTGGTGTCCGCAACCAAGATCCTCCCACTGTTGTCATCCTGGATGGTTGTGCAATTTTGTGGACAGTAACTTGGCATGCAGCTCCCGCTAAAGTCTCGGCTTTCATCACAGCCGCAGTTGCCAGCATTTTGCCACGAGTTCAGTAAGCACCAGTGTCACATGTGGTCTTCGACAGATACTGCAAACTGAGCACAAAGTCATGCTGTCGAACCATCCGTCAGAAGGGGACTAGTCGTGTGTACAACCTGACCGAAAGAGTCTCCTCTGCCACAGCAAAGTGTCACGCTGAAAGTCACAGCCAACAAGGAACAACTCATACAAACGATCGTACATTGGCTTTGCAGCATGCAGCCTCCACCAGCAACAGATGTTATCATCATTGCGCCAGACCCGCACACTATACACATGAGGTCTGGACTTCAGCAAGCCCCTCTGTATCAGAAGAAGCTGATGTGCTGATGGCGTTTCATGTCATCAACGAATGGTCATTAGGACAAAGGAACATCAGGGTTGTTTCTGATGACACCGATGTACTCGTCATCTTGGCCCATCATCTCTACATGAAGACCAAAGGACTGTCCCAGAGTATGACTCTCACCATCAAGTCCACACATAATGTCATAAATGTCAACGACGTTATCAGAAAGCATGCAACCATAATGCCATATCTGCTGGCAGCTCATGCACTGACTGGTTGTGAGACCGTTTCTTCCTTTGCTGGAATTGGAAAGATGACAGTCCTCAAGAATCTTGAAGTATTCTCTGATGAGCTGAAGCTTGGGAAGATGTCTGTACCTTTCCAGGAAATCTCTGAGTCATGCCTTCAGTTCACTGATATGCACTATGGAGATGAGTCAGGGGCCAATCTGAACACCGTTTGAGCCAACCTTTTCAGGAAGAGGATTGCTGGAAAGAGACACATTCCCCCAAAATTGAGTCCCCTTCCTCCAACAATGGCACGTTTTCAGGCCCACATCAAACGAGCACACTTTCGGGCTGTGCTGTGGCAAGCTGCAGGGGAGCCATCTCCTCCTGAGCTGGATCCTGTTGACTAGGGATGGCGGTTACACCAGTCAACACTCAGCCCTGCCTCTGGACTTGATGATCAACTGCCAGCTCCTGATGACGTGCTCAATCTAGTCAGTTACAGCTGCAAGACTGGATGCAGTACAGCACAGTGTACCTGCACCAAACTGTCTGTCACCTGTATGGCCTTTTGCAAATGCGAAGGAACACTTGCTTGCAATAATCCAATGACTGTCGTTGTCCCACCCTATGAGGATACATGAACTGTCTTCAGACGCCCTTCAGCCACTCTTGCTATGGGAACTACCAGCAGACACTGGAGAGTGTTCCAGAGTTTTCTCCCTATTAAACAATTTAAGTGATTTCAATACTACGGTTTTTCAAGTGTATTGCGGATTAACATATTTCTGAAAACTTGGTGAGTACTTTACATAGATGGCAGCCATCTTGATTTCTCTGAAGTAGCCATTTGTGACACTCCACCACATAAAGAATGGCATTGCACTAGAGGTAAATTTTTTGTTATTGGCATGCAAAAACAGACTGAAAATCGAACAGTTCTATCAAAATTTACTACAATTTGAAATGATAGACTGCAGGAAATGTCAAAATGAGAAATGGACAATTTTAGCATCCTAATAGGTGGTCAGAATGAGGGCTTCGCTATTTCCAAACCATGTTTAAAGACAAAAGGAAACAGAATTATGCCTTGATATCTTACTACAAGGTAGAATAAGTGCTATAGTTTTATAATAAATCAAAATCTCAAAATCGACCACCTCACCCCTCCTGCCTTTAATGGCTCCTAGCGGAAAAGTGGATTATGTGCTAAGCGACTCATTTCGTGGTGGAGTGTCACATTTTATCCAATATTTGATATGCATTTCATCAAGTGTGATTACTTTTTCTTCCATTGCATGCTATTTAGCCAAGTTTGTAGATTTTGTATGTCTTTAAATGCATGATACCCTCACAAACATCTTTCATTCTAATTCTATGGCAGCCATCTTGGATTTTCACTTCCAGACAAAAATGCCCAAAGTTTAGCGTCTGGCCCCATCAGATTTGAAATCAGCAATGAAAACTCAGTTAGAATCACCAAAGGGGGATGGATAGCCTAGTGGTCAGAACATTGGTAAACTCTATCTTTGTGAGTGAGTCAGTGTGTGTGTGTGTGTGTGTGTGTGTGTGTGTGTGTGTGTGTGTGTGTGTGTGTGTGTGTGTGTGTGTGTGTGTGTGTGTGTGTACATAGTTTGCATGCCTTATTCTCTTTAAATTTTAGGCTAAGTGTAGAGTCTATGACTCTCAGTCGCTTAACACCACAGAAACCGGGATAAGCACCGGCCTGATGAGCCTTAGGCTCGGGACAGACTTTAACTTTAACTTTATTCTCATCGATATCGGCAATTTACTGGTTTTGTGTGTGGTTGTGTGTTTTTTGGTTATCATAGTTTGTTTTCCGTGTGTTTGTGTGTTGTTGGTTTTTTGTTGTTGTTGTTTTGTTTGTTTGTTGGGGGGTTGTGCTTTTCTTTTTTTGTTTGGAGTTGTTTTGTTTGTTGTTGTTTTTTTGTGGAAGGGGGTTGTTGGGTTGGTTGTTTTTTGTTTTTTGGGGTTTTTTTTAGTGGTTTTAGTTCTTTTCCTCTTTGTTGTTGTTGACTGTGGTTGTTGACTGTGGTTGTTGTTGCATTCTTTGTTTAGATGTTGGGTTTTTCTTTAGTTTTGTTTGTATGCTTTTTGTTTTGTTTGATTGATTTTGTTGTTGTCCTGGGGTTTTCGGGTTGTGATGGGTGGGAAAATAGAGGAGAGTTGTGAGTGAGTTCAGGGTCTTGCTTGATTGGAGCACTATCCCCAGTAATCTGTCTTCTTGTTATTAATGCTTATTTTCATGATCTATCTCTAATCAGGGCGGGACTGGATGTACAAACGAGCCCTTGTTCCTTATCCCGTAAATAAGAGGTAACGCGCCCGCCTAGAACGAATCCGGGTCGGAAGTGTGTGGTGGTTCGAACCCTGTTTGGGCCCAAAACTTTCCCCCATCCCTTAGACCAAGAGGGATAGTTTGGGTAGACATGGGTTCGAGTCCGGTCGAGGAAATTTTCTTCCTGGAGTTAACATCAGTGCTGACTCCACTCTCCACAAAAGTCCTTCGGATGAGACTTTAAACGAGGCCCCGTATGCGAACGCACGCAGAACATCTTGCGCACACGTTAAATCTTGTTCCGCTTTTCGGAAGAGTAGGCCATCGTGTGCCGGTGGGAACAGATGACACTATTTACAAAACTGCATACACACGGGGACGGATGAAAAAAAGCACATGATTGCTTATTCTGTTATCCTCGATATAAAAGAATAAATAAATTTAAAAAAATGAGAGGATAAACGGAGGTCCGTGTGTTACACAAAAATTATATAGCGCACGTAAAAGAGTCCATGGCAACAAGACAATTGTCCCCGGCAAAATTCTGTAGAAAAAAAGGCACTCTGATACGGAAACAAATACAGTTGCAGACAAGAAAAAAATAATGGATGGCGCTGTGCTTTTGGCGACGCCCTCTCCGGGGGAGGCAGCCCGAATTCATGCAGAGAAATCTGCCGACATAACATGGGCATAAAATGTAAATGTAAAAATGTAAACAAAGAATCTTCTTCTTCTTCTTCTCTCTCTCTCTCTCTCTCTCTCTCTCTCTCTCTCTCTCTCTCTCTCTCTCTCCTCTCTCTCTCTTCTCTCTCTCTTCTCTTCTCTCTCTCTCTCTCTCTCTCGTGTTGTGTGTTGTGTGTGTGTGTTGTGTGTGTGTGTGTGTGTGTTGTTGTGTGTGTGTGTGTGTGTGTGTGTGTGTGTGTGCTGTCTGTGTGTCTGTGTGTGTGTGTCTGTGTGTGGTGTGTGTGTGTGTGTTGTGTTGGTGGTGTTCGTTGTATTTGTTCTGTTGTCGTGGAGTTGTGGTGTTCTATTTATTTTTATCTTTTATATCGAGGATAATGTGATAAGCACTCATGTGCTTTTTTTTTTTTACATCCATTCCCCGTGTGTATGCAGTTTTGTAAATGTCATCTGTTCCCACATGCACACAATGGCCCACTCTTAGGAAAAGCCAAACAGGATTTAACGCGTGTGCAATATGTTCTGCAGGGCCCGTTTATAGTCTCATCCAAAGGACTTTGGGAGAGAGTGGAGTCGGTGTGTGTCCATGCATGTAGTGAGAGAGAGAGAGAGAGAGAGAGAGAGAGAGAGAGAGAGAGAGAGAGAGAGAGAGAGAGAGAGAGAGAGAGAGAGAGAGAGAGAGAGAGAGAGAGAGAGGAGAGAGAGTGCATTGTCTGAGGAGTGTGTACATGGTGGGAAGACCTGCAACCTCGAGGACCTGAGTGTTGGTAACTTTGTCACTCCAGTGGATGCCAAGGATGCCAGGAGAGAGGGCAGGTGGAAGATGTTCAGTTTGCGCTCCTGTTTGAAGTGTGTTGTCCATGTCTCACTGCCATAAAGGAGAGTGCTGATGATGCAGGCATTGTACACTGCCATCTTGGTGGAAATTGTCAGCTTTGGGTTCTCCCAGACGCGGGTGGTGAGGCGTCCTAAGGTTGTAGTATCCTTGCTGATGCGCTTGTTGATCTTGGTATCAAGGTACAGGTTGTCACTGATGGTGAATCCCAGGCATGTGAACTGGTGTACGACATTGAGCTGGTAGTTATGATGCAGATGGCAGCTGTAGTAACCACGTTGTGGCTCAGCACATTTGTCTTTTTCAGGCTGATTGTCAGTCCGAAGTCTTTGCAGGCCTGGGAAAACCTGTCCATGAGGCATTGGAGTTCTTGCTCAGTGTGCGAAGTGACAGCAGCAGCAGCAGCAAAAAGCATGTCCCTAATTGGTTTCTCCATCACTTTTGTTTTTGCTTTCAGCTGAGCCAGGTTGAATAGTGGACAGACCACTGGATCTGGTGCGTAGGTATACTCATTCTGTTGCAGTTACAAAAGCGTGCTTTACGAGCAGGGCAAAGAAGATGCCAAAGAGGGTGGAAGCAAGAACACAGCCTTGCTTGACTCCACTCTTGTTGTCAAATGGGTTGGACATGCTGCCCTGGTACTGGATTGTTGCCTTCATGTCATCATGAAAGAATTGATGAGACTATGGAGTTTTGGGGGGCAACCAATTTTTGGAAGGGTGCTGAATAGCCCTTCCCTGCTGACTAGGTCAAAGGCCTTAGTCAGGTCTATGAAGGCTATGTAGAGAGGTTAGTGTTGTTCTCTGCATTTCTCCTGAAAGTGGTGTAGGGAGAATAATTATCATGTTCACCGTGGAGCGTTCAGCTCGGAAGCCACATTGTGACTCAGGGTAGACACATTCAGCAAGTTTCTGGAGGTGCACAAGCACGACAGGAGCGAAGAGTTTTCCTACAATACTCAGGAGAGATATGCCTCTGTAGTTGTTACGATCGCTCCTGTCACCTTTATTCTTGTAGAGGGTGACGATCTTTGCATCTCTCATGTCTTGCGGCACGGCTCCCTCCCTCCAACACTGGCATAGGACGTCGTGAAGGGGCTGTAGTAAGGTGTCTTTACAGCTTTTGATGAGGTCTGGTGGAATGCCATGGTGCCAGGTGCTTTGCCGCTAGCTAAGCTGTCAATTGCTTTGCAGAGTTCAGCAAGGGTTGGTTCAGTATCTAGTTCCTCCATGATGGGCAGAGGCTCAATGGCATCGAGGGCTGAGTTGGAGACTGTGTTCTCTCTAGAGTAGAGCTCAAGGTAATGCTCCACCCACCTGTCCATCTGTCTGCTCTTGTCGTGATCATCTCCCCATTGGCCGTCTTGAGTGGGGCGGTATTGCTCTGTGTTGGCCCTAGAGCTGTCTTGATGCCTTCCTGCATTCCTCTGATGTTGCCTGAGGCAGCTGCAGACTGGATGGAGGCGCTGAACTGTTGCCAGTATTTGTTGGCACAATGTCTTGCAGTCTGTTGCACTTTGTTTCTGGCTGCTCTGAATGCTTGCAAGGATTTCTCACTAGGGGAGCGCTTGTATTCGGTAAGGGCAGCACACTTTGCGTCAATGAGGGGGCGTCAAACCAGTCATTGTTCTTGGAGGTCTTTTTCCCAAAGGTTGCAAAGGCTGTTTTCTGAATGGCTTCCCGGAGGTGGTTCCATTTCTCAGAGGCTGAGCAGAGCTGGTATTCCTTCATCAGACAGAGCTTCTTTGAGAGACTTGGCAAATTCTTCGACTTTCTCTGGAAGATGCATGCTGGTGGTATTGATGCGAGGTTTGCCTTTCTGTTTGGAGCTCTGGAGTTTCTTTGAATGAAGCCTGATCTTGCAGCAGACGAGAGAGTAGTCAGTGTCACAGTCTGCGCTGTGGTATGTGCGGGTGATGAGCACAGGCTTGATGTTGGTATGTCGGATCAGGATCATATCCAGCTGATGCCAATGCTTTGAGCGGGGATGGTGCCATGACACCTTGTGTTGTGGCTTGGTCTGGAAGTAGGAGTTGGTCATGCAGACGCCGTTGTGGGAGCAGAACTCCAGCAGGCACTGTCCATTTTCATTAATCTTGCCAACTCCAAAGTGTCCAAGACAGGAAGGCCATCGGCACCCACTCGAGCATTGAAGTCTTCCAGAATGATGACATGTTCTTTGGGGGGTATTTTCTTGATGACGTTGCTGATGTTGGCATAAAACTCGTCCTTTGCTTCTGCTGTAGATGTAAAGGGTGGGAGCATAGGAGCTAACAAGAGTGTCGAAGCCCTCGGAGGTATGGAGACGGACTGTCATCAGGCGTTTGGATCCCTTGTCTCCTGGTTCAAGCATCTTCAGAAGTTCCTGACAGCAAATCCCGCTCCGTGCTCTCTTCGGTCCTCCTTGCTCTTCCCATGCCAGAAGAAAGAAAAGTCTTTCTCCTTGAGGGTTCCAGTGTCTGCAAGGCGGGTCTCTCGCAGAGCAGCTATGTCTACCTTCAGTCTCAGCAGCTCGTTGTTGATGACGGTTGACTTTCTTGCATCACTGATGCCGTGGAGGTCTTGGGACAGTCGGATGACAATGTTCCGATGTTCCGGCTTGCCAGTCTTAAGACGGGGTACCTGTTTTTCATGGTTCTTATGTTTTTTCCTGGTGCGAGTCTTACAGTCTGTCGGTTTGATCCTAATCCCCAAGCACCCATTGAGGAAGGCAGACTGGGGCGGGACAACACCTTATTGGCTGGGGACTGCCCAGCTTGAGGCGGGCGGTAGCGTCCCCCGTGAAATCCTAGGACTCTCCCCCGTTTGGAAAACAACCCCTAAAGTCACGCTCTATGCCAGCGGCCTTGTAGCTTATAACTGGGAACGCTGCTTCCGTGGGAAAAGTCCCCCGCTGTGAGGCGAGGGTGGAGTGACTTCTTTTCCCGGGCCGAGCCTGGGCAGGATGGTATGGAGGAGGGCTTTTGCCAAGAGAGCATCCCCCCCCTCCACACTGATGAAAAGGATCCAAAGGAACCAAAGCTGATACAGTTTGGGACCAGCAGTGTCGCCCAATTGCCGGAAGGTTTCTGAAATCAAAGCGGGGGGCCTTAGGGGCTCGATCTCCAAATTTTCCCCCAGGGTTTACTCCCGAAGCCTTTCTTCTTTTTCTCCTCCTGGGTTCTTCTTCTTCTTTTTCTTTTTCCCTTTTTCTTCTTTTTCCCTTTTTCTTCTTCTTTTTCTTCTTCTTCCCGGGAAATTTTTTTTCTTCGGAATTCTTCTTCTTGGTCTTGTTCCAATTCTTCTTTTTTCCTTTCCCCTTTTTCTTTTTCTTCTTGTTTTTGTTCTTCTTCTTCTTCTTGCCTTTTTCTTCTTCTGAATTTTTCTTCTTCTTTTTTTTTTTTCTTCTTCTTCCCCTTTTTCTTCTTCTTTTCCTAATTCTTTAGAATTCTTCCTCCGAATTCCCTTTTTTTTGCTCGGGAAATTTTTCTTCTTCTTCTTCTTTTTCTCTTTCTTCTTCTTCTTTCTTCTTCTTCCCTTTTTTTCTTCTTCTTCTTTCTCTCTTTTTCTTCTTCTCTTTGGAATTCTACGGAAATTTTTCTTCTTTTTCGGAATTCTTCTTTTTCTTCTTTGGAAATTTTTCTTCTTTTTTTCTTCCCCTTCTTCTTCCTCTTCTTTTTTCTTCTTTTTTCTTTCTTCTTCTTCTTTTCTTTTTTCTTTTCCCTTCCCTTTTTTCTTCTTCTTTTTTCAAGTCTTTGTAAGTTTTTTTGGAAGTTGTCGCTTCCTTTG
>CM060317.1:71137764-71146391 GCA_030674155.1 Stramonita haemastoma | reverse complement strand
ATGGTATAATTATGGGCTGCTCATAGCAAAGTTGACGCTCGTTTCTTTTGCTAAGTGCAATGTGTTTAGTTTCGTTTTTTTAAATAATCTACTTTTTATTTTATTTTACTTAGTTATTTTTTTTCCATTATTATAGTGTAGTATGTACATCTTATGAATTGATAGTGCTCTTATTGTGTATGTTGTAGTCATTTGTGCATTGGCATGTGACTATGCGCGCTGCGCAGGCGTGTATGTGTATGAATGTGTGCGTGTGCATGTATGTGTGCGCATGCACGCGTGTGTTGTCTGCTATTAAAGACAGAATTTTATTGTTTTTTTGTGATTTATATTTCTCTTTATCCTTTTTATGTATATTTGGTTTGTGGCCACGTGAATTACTTTTTGTTAAAGTACTTTTATTGGTATTGGTAAATGAATTGTAGTGTGTTCGAGGTAATGGTTGCATACTGTTCTGTGTCCTTCCTCTGTGATAAACGTTTTTCCTATTTTCTTTTTATGTACGGCTTGTAACCCACATGAATTTATCCATTTTTAAGGTAATAAAATGTTTGAATTGAATTGAGCAAAATCAGCCATCATGTAAATCAGAAAATAAAAAAAAACTATGGACTTACGCTGATCACAGGCAGGCAGAAGGGGGCTGTCTATGGCCACAGGACAAACAACATCTGGGTCCCTCATAGTGAAGTTGGCGGTAACTTTGCAGAAACATCCATCAGAAAACACTGCACTGACTTTGTTTCTGTCAATACAACTCCACGTTGACATAACAACAGATGACGATGTTGTTTCTGTCGGTACAACTTCACGATGACATAACAGATGACGATGTTGTTTCTGTCAGTACAACTCCACGTTGAGATAACAACAGATGACGATGTTGTTTCTGTCGGTACAACTCCACGTTGACATAACAACAGATGACGATGTTGTTTCTGTCGGTACAACTCCACGTTGACATAACAACAGATGACGATGTTGCTTCTGTCAGTACAACACGTCAACCTAACAATAAACAGATGACGATGCTGTTTCTATTACTTCTTTCAAAAACGGCTGTATCATCAACGATGGTGGTGTTTCTATAACTCATACTAAAAAAAAAACAGCTTTGTCAATCCATAAATTCTTCATTCATTGAACACTCTTACTAACCAGTGTTCCAGTTCCAAATAACAGTGAACTAAGAAGTTACACAGAAGTTTATCAAATGCAGCTTCCATGGTTGAAATGGTTTTGGAACAAAGAAAAATATTAAAAAGTTCATCTCCTCCTGTTGGCAGTCTGAAGGACAGACAGAACTCTTCATCACTTCTTCACAAAAGATAAGGGTTCTTTCAACTAGAGAACTTCACTAGCCAATGTGGCACCACTGTTCATTCTTTGTCAAACCAAGTTTACCATTCACACAAAAGGACAATCAAAGGCGTTCAACAAGCCACAAAAACAGCAGCCACCCTCAGCCTCAGTGTGCAGACACAGCATAAGCCTGCATGGTTGGATGCCATCACCATTGTGCACCACAGTCTGGAGGGAGCAGCACAGACCGGTGATTCCTTTGGCTGCCGCTATGCCTAATATTGCCAAAACGCATGTTATTAATTTAGGCAAATACACACTCTTGGACACCAAGACACTGTATCCACAATATTTCCAATGGTTGACAGTATAATTTTTTTTTCCGCACAAAGCCGGGAACTTCACATCCCGCCAAAGTCGGACACAGACGCTAAAACCAGACGACAATTAACGAAAGAAGTATGTAAGCAATCTGATTGGTCACAAGCAGACTGCACTCGGTTCGGCTTGTATACGTAAGGCCTATGCCCTTCAATACTTCGATACACATGTGCAGACCCAGGTCACGTGATTTAACAGAGGTTTACCGGCTGCTTGCTGCTAGCTGTCTGCAATGTCATACATCACACGAAACTGCCTGTAAAATGAAGGATCTACTATCTGTTTCTTATAATAATAAAAAATATAAAAGGGGGGGGGGGGGGGGGGAGGGGGATTTATCAGGTTTTCTTATTTTGTAAGTGTTTTGCTTATAGTTTGATTGTGTGTTTTTGGATTTCAAAAAGGAATATTAGATCCAAGACCGTGAATCTTCCTTGAAAGTAAAGGCCTGTCTATCCAACGTATTCTCAGTAAGGACAATGATAAGCTAAAGATACAGTTTTGTTCTGAAAAATTAATATGAATGAAGGTTCAAATACGTGTGAGTGCATGGATTTACGGACAAGGTCAAGCAGACAACAAAGTATTCAAGGAACCAGCCTCCATGGCGCAGTGGGTAGCGCCTTGGATTCCGGACTGGAAAGTCACGGGTTCGATTCCCATATGAGTCATAGGGATTTTTTGGGCTCCTGCCGGCTCCTACCCAGAGTGAGTGTGCTGTGGGCTCAGTGGGGAGACTGGGATCACACAGTCGAGCTTCATCCACTTTACGGATGCAGATTTGAGAGTGTTGCTCAAATTACCTGACCAACACTGCAGGTGTCTGTATAGATCCCGGCCCGGTCGACGCCGGAATATAATTATTATGATAGCAAGCGTAGAGTACAACCCTGTCAAGTAGTCTCAAAGCGGATGCACTTCCACAGCAGCATCATTACATCATCCTCATCATCATTGACCATCATGCAATAATAAAAATTGCCTCTGATTCGGTGGTCCCCGTTGCTCTGGTCTCATGGTGACCTCAGATTCGGTTTACCCATACACCTCTGTGCCTGTGGTGAGTTTGTGTCAAAGCCTTTGGGGTTGGAGGTTCGCGGGGAGGCGGTCGTTGGAGGGACGTTGTGGTGGTCGCCACCTCGGGTGGGTGACTCACTCAGTCTGGCTTCGTGACTGAGCTAATACTGTCGTTAGTAAGGGGCTTAGTAGGTGAAGTCCTGAGTATGTTGACTCAGAACAGGCACCACCGAACACCGTCACAGTGACCCAGCAGCAGTGCAGGGCCCCTCTGGCTGGTGGCCCCGCGGCGGCCTAATATTGATGGGCTACCTGTGGACTCCCGACCCCGGGTGTGAGACACAACGAATCTGGGTATGGCTGTGGCGGGGGGATTGAAATGAGCGGCGTGGGAGCAATAATATGTGAGCCTCTGACCTTGACTTTGACCAGCACTTGCACACACACACGCACGCACACACACTAATAATAGGATAATAGAATAAGCACTCGTGTACATTTTTTTACATCCAGTCCCCGTGTGTATGCAGTTTTGTAAAACTTGTCATTCGTTCCCACCAGCACATAATGGCCTACTCTTTGGAAAAGCGGAACAGGTTTTTAACGTGTGCACAAGATGTTCTGCGAGTATTCACATACGGGCCTCGGTGTAGGCTACAGTCTCAACGGAAGGACTTTTGGCGAGAGTGGAGTCTGCTCTGTTACCTCCAGGGGAAAATAAACCCTTGAACGGGATTCGAACCCGGGTCGTCAAATTGCAAGCGCAGTGTTCTAACCACTAGACTGTCCTGTCCCCCAGCTTTGAACCGACAAGGCAGTTTTCACTGCTGTCAGGTTGTTGCATTGCAGTGACAAAGGATAAAGACTTTGTTTCCTTTGTCTGATTCAAACATACTCGTTTTTGTTCGTTGTAGCCCTACAGCATACAGACATAATCATTACTTGTCCTTCCCCGTAGTCGGAATGGGTATAGCTTAATGGCGGATCAACGGTCGAATACGCTAAGAATCTCACCCTGAAATGACTGCTGTGCATGATGGCTGTGTGACACACTGTGCTGCATTACGTTGTACTGTATTGTACTTTTCCCCCATACTCGTTTATTGGCTAGAGCTGTGAAGTTTACCAAGAATGAGATTTTACATGTGTGACAGATTTTGCCCACATGAAGGTAGCCGCATTCCGACTTCGAGGATGTATGCTGGGTATATTCATGTTTCCATAACCACAGAACGCTGATATGAATGACAGGATCTTAACGTGCGTATCTAATCATTTGCATGTGTATATACACGAAGGGAATAAAGGCACTGGGAGGTCTACACTAGCACTTAAAGGAGACCTGGTATGTCGTAAAAATCCCCACCCTTAATTCACCAGACACAACCAAGATTTAATCCCAGGTAGATCCATAGGTTTGAAGTCGGACAGTCTTAACCTCTCAGCTACAGCTTCTGTCGCATTGTGATCTGTGTTGCTGTAGGCTACAATTTTTCCGTCACTATATTTTCATGCACTCGCCCAAATGTTTATGTTTTCGATCGCATCAAAAATAGCAACGGAAGAAAGATTATTTTATATTATGTTTTATTTTATTTTATGCCGCCGCTGTAGTCTAGTGGTTAGGGCGTTGGACTCGTAATCTAAAGGTTGCGGGTTCGATCCCAGCTTTCGGCTATGGCGTTGTGCCCTTGGAAAAGGCACTTTACGGCTATTTTCTCACCCCACCCAGGTGTAAAAGGGGTACCAACCTTGTGTTGGGGGTTAACCCTGCGATAGACTGGCGTCCTATCCAGGGGGGAGTCTATGACTCTCAGTCGCTTAACGCCACAGAAACCGGGATAAGCACCGGCCTGATGAGCCTTAGGCTCGGGACAGACTTTAACTTTAACTTTATTTTATTTTATACCACTTTATGTCACAGTAGATTTTTCTGCCTGAAATTCGGGCTGCCCTCTCCGGGGAGAGAGCGTCGCTACAAGTGCAGCGCCTATCAATTTTGTTTCTTTTCCCTGACTGCAACTGTATTTGTTTGCCTATCAAGATGGGTTTTTTTCTACAGAATTTTTAAATGACAACCCCCTTGTTGCCGTGGGTTCTTTTAGTGCGATAAATAATGATGTGTAACACATGTGACCTAATTTTATCGTCTCATCCAAAAGACTAGCACCCAGGCCACCGCTCATGGTCTAATGGTGGGGAAAAAGTTTTGGGCCCATACGTGATTCGAGCCACCATACACTCCGACCCGGACTTTTACTTTCTAGGCAGGCACGTTACTTCTAGACCATCGATCCATCATTATGTTCTTCTCATTCTACTTCTCATTTGTTCAATGTCCGTTCACTTCAATATGATTTAGATCAGCTTACGTTCACGTTATGAATGTAAAGAACAAACAAAAAAAAGGAGTTAAATGATTTGAAGGGGTCAAAGGATGAAGGATGTAATGGATATTGATAAGTCAATCAGATTTAATTTTACAGTAACTCTTCTAATGTTAACTGGCTAATACTTTCTGCAACTGATGCGACTGGGAATCATACAGAACACTGAACACTTCCACATCTAACATGACTCTATTCCATTGCTATCACAGGGCAATCCAACATCATATAATGGACTGGTATTATGATATCAGAATGAGAGGAGAGAGCATTTATGAATATTTTGTTTTTCAAGCAATCAGGCCATTATATTTCGTTGCATTGCAGACGACTAAATAGAACCTTAAAAAAGAAAATTGTGCGCACATAATTTGCAAGAACTGAAATGATTCCATGTGATGATAAACTTAGACCTGTTGCACATTCTGAAGCTCGTCGTTTTGCTAAATGATGACGTCATTTGTAAGCTAGACATGCAAATTCTACGCGTCGAAGCATGAAATGTCAACTCTTTATGACAAGCGGGTTGTAAGTGCTTCTTTAGAAGGACGTATAAAGTTAGATGACGCTACAATGACGTAAACAGTCTTTCAAGCTTTAAAGACATCAGTCCACACAAAAATAACACAATAGGCCTACATGCAGCAACAGCAGCAGAAGTCGTAATAGTGGAAGTGGCAATGGTAGAAGTAATTGTGGCAGAAGTAGTAGTAGTCGTAGTTGTAGTCGTAGTGGTAGTGGTCGTAGTAATAGTAGTTGTAGTGATAGTAGAATAAGTAGTAGCCTTGGTAAGAGTCGTAGATGTAGTAGTAGTAGTAGTAGTAGTAGTAGTAGTAGTAGTAGAAGCAGCAGCAGCAGCAGCAGCAGCAGCAGTAGTAGTAGTAGTAGTAGTAGTAGTAGTAGTAGTTAGTAGTAGTAGTAGTAGTAGTAGTATCGAAAAGGCTGAAGGTTATAGAAGCATGTTTGTGTATGACTAACATAGATGGACACAGAGGCCGCCAGAACGACGTAACAATGTGGGTACAGGAACAGTCTTCAGAATGTCTGTTGTTTTCTTCCCAACTTACCTTCTGCATTAGTCATTGGCAAAAATCCTTACGTTCTGACGACAATGGCGATGACAACGATGATTACGGCGATGACGATGATGACCGCAATGACGAGGTAGACGACGATGAGGAGGAGGACGAGGTTGTGTTGACGACGACAACGACGACGACCAGGATGATGTTGATGATGGTGGTGGTGGTGGTGGTGGTGATAGTGGTGATAGTGGTGATGGGGATGATGGTGGTGATGATGGGGATGATGGGGATGATGGTGGTGATGATGGTGATGATGACGATGATGATGGTGATGATGATGATGATGATGATGATGATGATGGTGGTGGTGGGTGGTGTTAACTGCAGAACCAAAATATAAGAGAATTCCCAGAAGACTTTAGGCCATGATTATCTTACTTAGATATTTGCTTAACGGTTTCGTATCACTCGTGTTCGTTTGCTCAAAGGTGTGTGACTTGTGATGTGTAATAAGCCATCAAGCATCTGCTCATGGAGTGTCGAGATATCCAGGATATTAGGCACAAGCATTTTACTGCAGACTCCCTAAAGATCCTATTTTGCGATGTTCCACTGGACACCATTCTAAGTTCCAGAGAGAATCTGGCTTTTTCCCGTCTGATATGAGTGAAGATGTCATAGTCAGTCATTAAGAATAAGTTTGTTTTAAAGTATCTGGTTTTAGTTTTATCTGTTTTTTTTATGCGTCGTTGATGTGGCTTCTCCCACAATGCGATGATCTTCCTGTATTATGGTTAGCCAGGGCCTTGAAATCAGGAACGACAATAGATTTGGCTTTACGCTTTGTTTCAATCCGTATACAGTCGCACAGTGTTCATCTGAGACCTACAAATTTTGCAAGGTGATAGATAGCCCCACTATGGCCTCTTTGGTCGTCAGGGTTGTAGTAAACAACAAGACTGGAATGAATTGGATTTGCATCCGTTTATTTTGCCAAAAGAGGAAGAAAAAAGACAGAATGAGCGGAACTGTACTCTCGTCATCAAGGCAAAAGTTCAAAACGGCTGAAAAAAAGAAAGCAGAAACATACATGTTAATTCTTGTTGTTTATGTATGTTTGTTTGCTTCCTTGAGCAGCGCCACCTATTTCAAACAGATTTTTTTTTTACAGTTTGTATGTGATTTGTTTTCCTATGACAGATATTTTTCCTATGACAGATATTTTTCCTTCCTATGACAGATATTTTTCCTATGACAGATATTTTTCTGCACAATTTTGCCAGGGACAACTGTCTCGCTGGGGTTTTTTTTTTTTGGTTTTATTTTGGAGGGGGGGGGGGGGGGGGGGGGGGGGGGGGGGGGGAGTTACGTGCCTTAAATATGTGTTGCACACGCTTTCTCGTTTTTATTCTTTGCTTTATCGTATCACCCGAAAAACTAGCACCCGGACCATCACTCGATATCCTGTGGATGGGGAAAAGTTCGTGTTCAGACAGAGATGGAACCCGTGACTTCTGGCTGTCTGGTTGGCCCTCTAGACCACCGATCCCCCGCTGTCACATACATGCCACATACAGGCGAGGGGGGTTCTTCCTTTGTAGACACATATAAAAACATTTACACAAACACACACACACACACACACACACACACATACACACACACATACAAAACACACACACACACACACACACACACACACACACACACACACACACACACACACACACACACACACACACACACACAGAGGGAGAGAGAGAGAAGGGGGATAAATATATATATCCAACAGGATGAGGACTGGTTCATTAGTTTTGATGCATCAAATGGATTACAAGGTGATTTTTGAAGGTTGTCAATGATTGGTGCTGTTTAATTGAATCAGGGAGGGAGTTCCACAGCACAGGGCCTGAGTATAGTAAACTAGTCTATTCTTGGGATTGGGACACTTGGCTTTTCAGTATTCCTGGAATGATTCATTGGGAACTTATCTCTTAAGGATGTGGGGACAGCTCCTGCCATTATCTTAAACATCAGGATGCCTTTGTTATATTTTAGTCTTTGTTGTAGGGGGAGAATACTTAACTGAGAATAATCCACTTCAAGTAAGGTTGTTTTCTTCAGGAGGATAAGTTTGAGAGCACGTTTATACAGACTTAATAAGGGTTTCATAGTGTTTGCACTGGCAGAATCCCATAGGGTTGAGGCATACTCTATTGAGGATTGTATATAAACTTGAAAGAATAATTTCCTGGAATGGAAATCAAGGAAGTGTTTAATTTTAGTCAACTGGTATACTCTTTGGGACAAGTATTTCCATAGGTGAGATATTCGGGGCTGTGGTGTCGCCACAAATACAGTGCCACACACTTCAAAAATGGTTGGCAAGCTTGTCTGCATACAGTAGAATACGCTCTTGGTGCCGTGGGCTCCGTCAATGCGGAAGAGTGCGGGGGTTAGGGGCCCGAAACCTGCCTTTTCGTCAATCTTGGGAGATGGCCTATAGCTTATTCAT
>CM060317.1:71117764-71132764 GCA_030674155.1 Stramonita haemastoma | reverse complement strand
CGTAAGAGTAGGCCATTGTGTGCCGGTGGGAACAGATGACAAGATTTACAAAACTGCATACACACGAGGACTTGATGAAAAAAGGCACATGAATGCTTATTCCATTATCCTCGATATAAAAGAATTTTTGAAACAAACAAAAAAAACATGGCGCTGACAGGGCGGCTAGGCTGGTCATCGCCCTCATCCGGGGATTTTTGGAAGGTAACACGTGACTGGACGTCATAGCTTGGATGTACATGTTCATGTAAGGACATGAAACGTTTAGTTTAAACAGATTTTCCTCAGGAAAAGTGTCACAAAAATAGGTACAAGCATACCTTGGCAGGTCAACAAGTAAATTTATGATAGTTCTGTTAGATTGACATGTGTACATACATTGTGGCGGGTGACTTAACATTACAGCAGATGACATACATGGTGTAGGCTACTATCATTAACAGTTGCATATATTATCTAAGCATGAAGCATTTGGAAGTTTCTGTGGGTCAGGGGCGTGTGTGTGTGTGTGTGTGTGTGTGTGTGTGGTGTGTGTGTGTGTGTGTGTGTGTGTGTGTGTGTGTGTGTGTGTGTGTGTGTGTGTGTGTGTGTGTGTGTGTGTGTGTGTGTGAAGTCAAGTCAAGTCAAAGTCAAAGTCAAAATTTATTTCAGATGGTACATTGAGTAAGCATCGATTTGCTTTTTTTCATCAAGCCATTATCTAAGGGAAAAAAACAAAAAACAAAGAACAAAAAAACAACAACAAAAGCAGAAAAACAGACACCAACATTAATTAACAACCATGATTTCAACAGCCTCAAAAATACAAATATGCCTAATAGAAAATACAAAGCAACAACAAAAAACAAAAAAAAAAATAGAAAAAAACACACACACAAAAAACAAAAAAAAACCCACAAAAAACACTCAAAAGTCACACACTGTGTGTGTGTGTGTGTGTGTGTGTGTGTGTGTGTGTGTGTGTGTGTGTGTGTGTGTGTGTGTGTGTGGTGTATGTGTGTGTGTGTGTGTGTGTGTGTGTGTGTGTGTGTGTATGTGTGTGTGTGTTTGTGTGTGTGTGTGTGTGTGTGTGTGTGTGTGTGTGTGTGTGTGTGTGTGTGTGTGTTCTGCTGATATGCATAAAGATATTGTCATAGATTAACTGCTAATTGCAATGGGGAGGGGGCATCACAAAAGTTTGACCTATTACATACGTACAGTAATGTCAGATTTCTTTGCCGGGATAAATTCAGGCTTCTGTCCTCATGGAATGAGCGATACTATCTGATTTTCCTGTATACTTATCTATTTCTCTCCTCACAAAGGGGGTCTATATCTACAGGAATACCCAAAGAAAATTTCTTGTGACTGTGAGCTTAGATAGGCACTAACTGTATACTGAACACACCAACTCATCTGCTTGAGTAGGCTACACTACACTACACTGTGCTTTGCTTCAACGTTGTGTGACGAGGCACAACATTAACCCAGACCTAACTTAACTGGTTATAACACACGCGTTTCACAGAAGATGGGAATGGATATGTTGAAGCAGACTACATTGAAAACTAAGGGAATTAAAGGCGTTGTAGCAAGTCAGGTCCCAGGAGAAGGGCGCCAATCTGGTTTCATGCGGGGATTTTTTTCTTACTCCTTCACTGCATTGAATGGATTTTTGAGTCCTTAGTCAGTCTGTCTGTCAGAGTAAGTGCCAAACCGAGAACTAGTCAAAGAACCCACGACAACAGGAGAGCTGACCCCAGAGGATTTATGCAATAAACAGTATATTGATGATAATAATAGTAGCAGCAGCAGCAGCAGTAGTGGTGGTGGTGGTGGTAGTAGTAGTAGTAGTAGTAGTAGTAGTAGCAGCAGCAGCAGCAGCAGCAGCAGCAGCAGCAGCAGCAGCAGCAGTAGTAGTACAGCAGCAGCAGCAGCAGCAGCAGCAGCAGCAGCAGCAGCAGCAGCAGCAGCAGCAGCAGCAGTAGTAGTAGTAGTAGTAGTAGTAGTAGTAGTAGTAGTAGTAGTAGTAGTAGTAGTAGTAGTAGTAGTAGTATGGAGATATGGAGACGAAGAAAACAACTAGACAAATAGAGAGACGGCTGATGAGACGAACAGACAAAACATGCTTGTAGAGACATTATTCTGCCCCCACGATGTCAGATTTGCTCTTTCAAGCGCGGAACTAATGGATGATGAATTAACGGAAGATGTAAAGAGACCAACCAGCAGATAGGAAATGACATGGAGACAGTGTAAAGTGGTTTTCATAACTGTTCCTTATACAAGTATATGTCCATGTCCCTGACCATAACATTTTTTCTTTGTTTTCTTTATTTTTTTTTCTGTTCTTTCTTTATTTTTTTCTTTCGTTTGTTCGTTCGTTTGTTTTTTCTTTCTTTCACAACGCTGCTTTCATAACTGTGAGTCATGTAAGTAATTCCTGTACCTGACGATAGCATTTTTGTCTCTGTTTCTTTGTTTTTTGTTTCATTCATTCATTCATTCATTCATTCATTCATTCATTCATTCATTCATTGTTTTATTCTTTATTTCTTTTTTCTTCTCTTCCCTTCTCTTTGATAATGTTGCTTGTATAAGCGCAAATGATGCAACTGTTTCTTAAGACTGATGGTATTATCTGTTCTTTTTGTTTCTTTTTTTCCTTTATTTGTTATTCTTTCTCTCTTGTTTTGTTTGGTTTGGTAAGGGGGAAAGGTTGTTTGTTTGTTTGTGTGTGGGGAGTTTCAAGCCACCACCAAGACGCTCGTTGAAGAAGATTTTTCCCTTTGAAGTTAACATCAGTACCAATTATAACCCCCCCCCCCCACCCCCCTCCTCAAAAGAAACTGACGTCTCTTGTGTGCGAGCACGCACAGAACATCTTGTGCACGTTAAACACTATTCCGCCTTTTAGGAGGAGTAGGCCATCTTTCCTGGTAAGGAATAGATGACAACATTTACAAAACCGCATGCACACGGGAACTAGATGTAAAAAAGCACATGAGTGATTAGAAGTAAACGAATATGAATATTCTCGACAATTCTTTGCACGAAGCTATGTAAACCCAAGTCGTAGGAGCGGATGACAACAAAATAAAAAAAACAGCAGGCACATAGGTATCGTTTTTAGACACCATCCATGAGGAAAAATGGGGGAGTTGGAGTCCCAGGGCGGTTCGGGGCTGTATATGGCAACGTTCTGGCGGCTCCTGCGACGGCACTGAAACCATTTGTATCAGAGATTGCCTTTCCAATGGACCATTCCAGTGACGTGGAGAGGGAGGGTCTGTTGCATGGGAAACAGCTTACCCTTCATACTGACTTACCCAGGCTTTGCGCTCTGGAGTCTAGAGAGCAACTCCATAGTCTCCCAAGACTGACGGATGCCCACTGGTTTTTTTTTTCATTTAACACAGTATACAGAATATTAAATACAATTGCAGACAGAAAAAGAAAAACAATAATGTGTGGCGCTGCTCTTGTGGCGACGCACTCTCCCCTGGAAGAACAGCCCGTATTTCATGCAGGGAGATCTGCCCGGACTTAAGCTTAAAGTAGTATGTAAAAAATTTATAACAAAATATCACCCAATCTGGTGTGACCTTCTCCTTGGTCAGCTGGGCTATAAAGAACGCTGACAACAGCAGGAGATTTCACAAAAACACCAATAACAGTAACGACAACAAAAACAGCAGCAGCAGCAGCAGCAGCAGCAGCAGCAGCAGCAGCAGCAGCAGCAGCAGCACCACCACCACCACCACCACCACCACCACCACCACCACCACCACCACCACCATCATCATCATCATCATCATCATCATCATCATCATCATCATCATCATCATCATCAATACCAGTGATGTGTGTACGTAAAGCTGAGAGATATATTTATTTACAGACTTTACACATGTGCGAGATGACATAAAAAAAAAGATTCAATTGTAATTCACAGTCGGGGAGTCTACTCTCAAACAACACTCCCACAATAGGGCTCCAACTTTCTGACAGACAATTACACAGTCGCGATTCCTTTACTCCTGGTAATTTCTAAGTCATTTCAGGTATAAATGGCGGGTATGAATTTCATTTAGTAAGGTAAACGTAAAGGTGTCCCCATAACCTATGTGGTCGTAAAGGAGCGAGACATCAGGGACCTCAGCTTTTCTAGGAGCCAGCACATTGAGGAAGAAAACAACTTCTGGTGAAAAATTATCGCAAAAATATATAAACATCAACAAAAAAAACAACCAAACGAAGGTTAAGGAAGGCCTTGTTCTTTGACTTTAGTCTCGTACTCTTAACATAATCTGAATCAAGTTACCAGACTAATGAAACAGCCACACGCATATCGTACCGCTGTCTCGAAGCCTCCCCCCCCCCCCCAGTCACCCCCCCCCCTCCACCGATCTTTTACGGAAGTGAAGAGGGAGGGGGGGTGGATTGAATGACAAAGGCGGAGGCTACGCCGACAAATTGAAAATGGATTAGATTCCATCAGGCTTTTTCGCTCTTGCTAAACAATATTCTTCAATATTATCATCACCAGAGGCCAGTTTTTTTCTCTTATTATGAAAGACTGAAAACTGACGAAAAACTGTTACGGTTTATCAGGATTTTATGGTTGCTAATAAGCCGAGGTCTTTGATGCCTCGCTCCCCTACGACTACATAGGTTAGGCCTATAGGGACGGGATAGCTCAGTGGTCCGCGCACTCCCTTTCCCCGAGCCAAGGTTAAGCAGCGTCGAGCGTGGTTACCAATTGGATAGGTGACCGTTTGTGCGCCTTGGCTTCAGTACAGTCCCCCTAGTTCACCCAGCTGTAAATGCGTACCTGCCCTTTTTAGGGTCAGGGAAGGTAAAGCAGCGAGGGAGAGGAGATGGGCGCCGCCCTCAATATGCTGGCTCCTAGAGAAGCTGAGGTCTCTGATGCCTCGTTCCCCTACGACCACATAGGTTAGGAGACATCTACCTAAGTCAGAATACATAACCAGTATTTGTTGCTTTCATTCCCCCTTCAGTTTTCTTTTCCTTTCCAGTATTCTAAATCAAAATGTAAAACAGGTTCTTCACGGTAAATTTTGTCATTAGACATTCAGTAGAATTATCTTTGTATTTCATAGGTAATCCGTCAAAGTCTTTCTAATGAGACCACAAACCGATGTCCCGTGTACGAACGCACGCAGAACATCTTACGCAAACGTTAAAACTCATTTCACTTTTCGGAAGGGTAGGCTATTGTGTGCCAGTGGGAACAGATGACAAAACTGGCAAAACTGCATACCATCTAGGACTGGACGTAAAAAAAAAAGCATACTAGTGCTTATTCCATTATCCTCAATTAAAATAACAATAACAATAATGATAATAATAATAATAATAATAATAATAATAATAATAATAATAATAATAATAATAATAATAATAATAATAAATCATAAATAAGATCAAGAAATAAATTAACAAAATGTCAAACTGATTTCAAAACACACAAAAAACACCCTTATAGGAAACTGTTCATTTCAAGGAGAAAGGCACTGAAACACCAACACCACCAACACCATAATTTTAATACAGAGACTCATCTCGGTTACAATGCTGGAAGATAGACACACATAGCTCCCTCAGTGCTCCTTTCAAGGAAATCGGGTTGGAGTTCAGTGACTGATGAATCGGCAGCACGCAAACATGACGGTACCAGAAAACAGGGAACTGTCTTCCCCTTCCACACACTGACAGGAAAGTCACGAGGACGAAGCAAGGAGGATGGTGGATATGATAACGTGAGAAAATGATGGCGGCTGGCCATAGATAAATTGAAGGCTGTCTTGGGTTTCATCAAATCTCACTTCAAGGTCTTGCAACTTTCTGTGGTGATCAAAGCCTTTCTCTCTGAAGTCAGAATGCGGCTAACTCCCTTGGTGAGAGTTGTTCTTGTTGAAATTTGACGTGGATCAAACGAAGTCAAGATGATGACAGTCGTCTGTGCAAACATAGACTAAGTAAGTCCCTTGTCTCCTTTAAATTGGAATTAGTGTTGATTTGATACAGATTATGTTGTTGTTGTGCCTAGATGTATGAGGGATTGCTCTCTCTCTCTCTCTCTCTCTCTCTCTCTCTCTCTCTCTCTCTCTCTCTCTCTCTCTCTCTCTCTCTCTCTCTCTCTCTCCTCTCTCTCTCTCTCTCTCTCAAACTCTGGCGGATTCTGGAAAAAAATGGTGTAAATGGTAACATATTAAAAACATTACAGAGTATGTATGCAACTGTAAAAGCCCGGATTCGTTTTGGGACCAGGATATCAGAAGCCATATCCTGTTTCAAAGGCTTAAAACAAGGTGAAATAACTAGCCCTCTTTTATTCTCATTGTTCATTAACGAGTTAGCCCAGGATGTCATTAAAAATGGAAAACATGGCATTCAGCTCTACCCTGATCCACTAGAAATTTTCATTTTATTATTTGCTGACGACATTGTCTTGATATCTGACAGTGTTTCAGGCTTACAAAACCAGTTAAATGTTCTAGCAAGTCAATCCATAAAACTAGATTTGCATGTAAATCTTGATAAATCGAACATTGTAATATTTAGAAATGGTGGATATGTTGCTAAGAAAGAGGTTTGGCTCTACAAAGGAAAAGAAATATCTATCGTAAAATCCTATAAGTACCTGGGCTTGTTCCTTTCTACTAGAATAGCATACAGTAAAGCAGTCCGTGAGCTCTCGTGTAAAGCTAGAAAAGGGGTAATTAACATTTTCAGAATTCTATGGAAACTGGGGATTTTTCAGCAGACATTTTTGTCAAACTTTTTGATTCCCAAATTAAATCAATTCTATTGTATGGAGCAGAAATATGGGGCCTGTCTCAACAGAAGTCAGTGGAGAATGTCCACACGTTTGCTCTGAAAAAACTGTTAAACGTAAGCCCCAGAACCCCAAATGACATGGTTTACAGTGAAACTGGTCGTTACCCATTATATATTTCTAGCTATGTATCTACGATCAGATATTGGCTGCGTTTAACAGAGTTAGAAGAAACTAGACTTCCAAGAAAAGCCTACAACATGCTTTTGTCCCTCCATAATGATGGTAAAAATGTGTTGGGTATCACATATTTGTAAAATGTTATATGAGACCGGTTTTGGATTTGTATGGGAAAACCAAGGTGTTACTAACCATAAAGCTTTCTTACGACAGCTTAGACAAAGATTAGTAGATTGTTTCTTTCAAAAGTGGAATGAACATATTAACAATAGCACTCGATTCAGTGTGTACCGTACATTTAAATCATCTGTATCTATGGAAACATACTTTACCTTGGTGCCTAACAAGCATATTCGTGACATTCTAATCAGATTCAGACTAGGAATATCAGACCTACAGACGCACAGAAAGCGCTACACAGCCACTTCTGAACAAGATCTTCAGTGTACATTTTGCCACAGCGCTATAGAAACAGAACTGCACTTTCTCTTGTATTGTAATGTCCTAAGTGACCTACGGGTAAAATTTATTCCAGAAAAATATCGTATATATCCATCGCTAACTGCATTCCAAAGATAAATGCAAGATGATACGTGTGTCCATGATCTGGGCAGATTTATTTATCATTCCAACAAACGCCGATAATGTCATCATGAATTCTTGTGCTATGTTCTTCGAGTAATTGATGCTGATTTCAAAATATGCTTTTGTATTAATATAATGCTCTATTCAAAGTATCCAATCATACATGATTACTTATGGATTTGTAACGGGTTGAATAGCCTATACAATTAAATTCTTGAGTTCTTGAGTTCTTGAGTTCTTGAGTTCTCTCTCTCTCTCTCTCTCTCTCTCTCTCTCTCTCTCTCCTCTCTCTCTCCTTCTCTCTCTCTCCTCTCTCTCTCTCTCTCTCTCTCTCTCTCTCTCTGTGTGTCTCTGTCTCTCTCTGTCTCTGTCTCTGTCTGTCTGTCTGTCTGTCTGTCTGTCTGTCTGTCTGTCTGTCTGTCTCTCTCTCTCTCTCTCTCTCTCTCTCTCTCTCTCTCTCTCTCTCTCTCTCGCTCTCTCTCTCTCTCCCCTTTTAACACCTATCACTTTTTTATATTCTGAATCCCCCCCCCCCCCCCTCTCCTCTCTGTCAAAATGTAAAACTTTTTACTTTCAGTGGTACTTATGTCATTAAACATTCATGTGTATGTAAATCACTTTTTTCTAACTAAATCTACAGAATGTCAATTTGGTTTCTCTAGCCCAAACAATAAGAGAAAGACTTGTTTGGGTTTAGTATTTGTTGTTTTGAGGTGGAGGGCGGGAGCTAAAAAAAAAAAAAAGAAGAAGAAAGAAAAATAATTGCATACACAAATCTAGCTTATAAGGTGGAAGGAATAATATATATATGATAATATATATAACACGCCATCACTCCCTCTTCTGAATAATTGATAGATGTAAAAAGCACCTGAACTCGCTACAATCTTCTTCTAGCCCAGGCCAAAAATCTGTATTAGTAATTGATGTCATCTATTCGCCAAGGCCTACACAACATCGCTTCTATATTGTAAAATGTTATGTTATGATCGCCCTCAGCCATGACAAGCTCTTAACACAACAGCCTGTACTCTCCTTTAAAGGAGAAACAATCATCTGAAGTCGGGGTATGGCTGCCTATATAGCGAGGTAATTGAAAACAGTTTTACACGCAAACTTCTCATTCAGTGTGTAATTTCAGTCTCACAGTGATTCCCAGGTGGGTTGAGTGAGTCAGAGTGCACATTTTGGGTGACCCCCAGTGTTAATCTGGGGAAGGTACAACTGCTACAATCTTGAAAACAGGAAGCACGCATCAGGGGTAAGGGTAGGGATGGGGGTGGGGGTGCTGTGAGGGAGGGGGGTGAGTAATAGGAACCCCAAACTATCCTCTACATAAAAAACGTTAAAAAAGGTAAAGGTGTCCCATAACCCTTGTGGTCGTAGGGAAGCGAAGCATCAGAGACCTCAGCTTCTCCAGAGGCCAGCATAATGAGGTCGGCGCCCATCTACTATCCCTCGCTGCTTTACCTTCCCTGACCCTAAAGAGGGCAGGTACCTATTTATTGATGAGTGAACTGGGGAATGGGCTGTACTGAAGCCAAGGCGAGCAAACAGTCCACTCATCCAGTTGGTAACCACGCTCGATGCTGCTTGACCTTAGCTTGGGGGAAAGCGAAGGTTCTGACCACTGAACTACCCCGTCCCCTTTATACAAACAGGACAAAAAACAAAGGAAATAGTGTTTCTATTCTCCTCGAAATAAAAGCATAAAGAAATGAGTAAAAATAAAGCTAACGTTGGAATGTGGCCAAAGGCAGGAAAAAAGAAGAAGAAGAAAGAAGATGACAATATCATATCTTACATGTGCATGGACGGGGCCAAGACACCTGTCTCCTTTCTCGTGGTTATCACTGATGTGATTTGGAAATATTATTCTGGCTCTCCTCTTGCGTGTAGGGAGGATGACTTTTTGTGTTTTTTTCTTTTTCTGTATCCTTCTGTTTGTTTGGGTTTATTTGTTTATGTCCATCTCTCGTTCTGTTTCTGTTTTTTTGTGTGTTCTGTCTGACCCTGTGTCTGTCTGTCTGTCTGTCTGTCATCTTTATGTATCTCTGTCTCAGTATGCCTGTTTGTTTGCCTGACTGTCTGTCTCTCTCTGTCTGTCTCTGGGTCTGGGTCTCTCTGTCTCTCTCTGTGTCTCTGTCTGTCTGTCTGTCTGTCTCTGTCTCTCTGTCTCTGTCTCTGTCTCTCTCTGTCTCCTCTGTCTCTCTGTCTCTCTGTCTCTGTCTCTGTCTCTGTCTCTCTCTCCTCTCCTCTCTCTCTCTCTCTCTCTCCTCTCTCTCTCTCTCTCTCTCTCTCCTCTCTCTCTCTCTCTCTCTCTTTCTCTGCTATGGGAAAAGCTTTTAAAGAGTGGGATCGAGGTTTCCTCTGTGCGAGTAACACAAAGAAAAACTTGTCATTGCCTATCTTTGTGTGTGTGTGTGTGTGTGTGTGTGTGTGTGTGTGTGTGTGTGTGTGTGTGTGTGTGTGTGTGTGTGTGTTCGTGTGTGAGTTGTGTGTATGTGTGTGTGTGTGTGTGTGTGTGTGTGTGTGTGTGTGTGTGTGTGTGTGTGCCTGCCTGCCTGCCTGCCTGCCTGCCTGCCTGCCTGCCTGCCTGTATGTGAGTTGTGTGTGTGTGTATTTGTGTGTATGTATGTGTGTATGCGTGTGTATGTGTTCGTGTGTGTATTTGTGTGTGCATTTGTGTATGTGTGTGTGTGCGCACGCACACGCGCATATGTATGTGAACGTGTCCGTATGTGTATTTATGTCTGTGTCTGTATCTGTGTGTCTGCATGTATATACGTGTTTCTGTGTTCGTGTGGGCGTCTGAGTATGGGTGTGTGTTTCTCTCTCCCTTGTATTCCAAAACAAAAGCATGTTTATAAAATCTTACTTCCTGCAATCAAATTCTTTCTTTCTTTTTTCCTCGTTGCTGTTCCGTTTATTGTGCAGGCTAATTTTGTTGTTGATTTTTTGGTCACATATTTCTTACATGGCTCTCTTATGAATAACATAGTTTTAAAGATATAAAACATAATCTCTCTGTGTCTGTCTGTCTGTCTGTCTTCCCTCCTCTCTCTCTAACGCTTGTCATGTGCCATTCTTCATGCCAAATTTGCTTTTGTATTTTGGCCTAAGGCCGATGTACAGTAAAAATCTTAACTCTGTCTGTCTGTCTGTCTGTCTGTCTGTCTGTCTGTCTCTGTCTGTCTGTCTGTCTGTCTGTCTGTCTGTCTGTCTTCTCCCCTCTCTCTCTCTCTCTCTCTCTCTCCTCTCTCTCTCTCTCCTCTCCTCTCTCTCTCTCTCTCTCTCTCTCTCTCTCTCTTTTCACATGTATAACTTTTGATAGATGGTGGTGGATTGATGTTTCCAGTTGTTTATTTCACCTTGTTCTCTTGTTTGCTCTTTACCTATTAACACTTTTCTATTCTTCCATAATCAAAATCTTTTTATTGTAACTTCTGATTTTGTCTTCTGATCGAGTGCATTTTTATTACCTTATTATATATAGTGTCCTTGTTCTTGTGTGTTGCTTGGTACTGCGTAACATTTTATTGTTTAGTATCTTTTCATCTTGATGTATCCCTGAAAAGGGCGGGGACTGGATGTAAAAAAGCACACGAGTGCTTATCTATTATCCTCGAATAAAATACTTTGCCTTGCCTTGCCTTGCCTTGCCTTGTCTCTCTCTCCTCTCTCTCTCTCTCTCTCTCTCTCTCTCTCTCTCTCCTCTCTCTCTCTCTCTCTCTCTCTCTCTCTCTCTCTCTCTCCTCTCTCGCTTCGAGCCGGGGTTCCAGCCCAAACCGAGACACCCTTTCAAAGGAATCCCCCCCCCCTCCCCTGGAGTTAACATCAGTACTCACTCCACTTCCCTCAAAGTCCAAGTGAGACTGTCAACCAAGACCTCGTGTGTGAACGCACACAGAACATATTGTGCACACAGAAAAAAAAACATGTTTTGCCTTTCGAAAGAGTAAGCCATTCGTGCCTGTAAGAACGGGTGGTAAAATTAAAAAAACAAAAAAAACAAAACAAAAAAACATGCGCACTGGTGTGGTGCTTAGGCATAATCCATGAAGTCGGAGTATAGTTACCTTTAATTAAGATGGGCTAAACGATCGTAAATCACACGAGCGGTGAACCTTGGAGCTCTAGCCGAAGAACGAAAGATAAGACCATTGATATATTGCTATTAGTTCATTATTAATAAGCTGCTAATACAGTGGTATTGTAAATCACTCAAAGGCCAGCAGAGTTCCACGCAGCGCTTCTATCTGTCTGCATGTTCTGGATTTGGTTTCTCCACCAATTATGGCATTTTACTTGTCAGCCTCGTAGGTATGGATAGACTTAGCAAGATTTCAATTCCTATGAACAGAAACTGCTCCGTTTATTTTGTAAATGCCAGATGATAACGTATTTTCTATTCTATCGGTATTTTGATCGCCTTCCTTGTATAAGTTTTTTCCCCCGAGCATTCATTCAGTTATGTTTCGTTGGTTATAAACAGAAATTCAGACAGAACGTGCCTTCGGAAAACGTGATGTCGCTTAACTCTCACGCGTCACTATCATATCATCGCGTTCCTCAGAGTGAAAATAACGTGGCAACGACGTCATAGAGATAGTTGCTCGTGATAATTCTATTTTCAAAATAACATTTTCAAAACGACGACAGTATTTTGAGAAACGAATGCATATATATATATATATATATATATATATATATATATATATATATATATATATATATATATATATATAATATATATATATATATATATATATATATACTGCGTAGTTTGCAATGGCTATTCTCGATCACTCTTGTCCTGGGTTTTGTGGTGTGGGGAATAAACGTGTCGGCGACTTGTATTGCAGTCTGGAAAGTCCTACACTTTACACCACTTCAGTCAAGGTAGATTTGTCTCCGTGATATTCGGGCAGCTCGCTCCGGGGAGAGAGCGTCACCATAAGAACAGCACCGCCCATTATCGTTTTTTTTCTTTTCTGATTTACAGCTGTATTTGTTTCCCTATTAGAGTGGCCGTTTTCAACCGAATTTTACCAGGGAGAACTCTCTTGTTGCCGTGGGTTCTTTCACGTGCGCTAAATAAATATGTGCAACACACGGGACCGCGGTTTATGGTCTCATCCGAAAAACTAGCACCCAGATCATCATTCATGGTCTGGTGGATGGGGGAAAAGTTTTGGGCCCAAACGGGCATCAAACCACCGCCCACTTCCCACCCGGACTTTCCGCTTTCTAGGCAGGTGCTTTACTTCTAGATCATGATCCACTAGACAGACCTCAACGATGAAAAATCGATCGGGTACGGCTTCGGATGAGACTATATAAACCTAGGCCTCGTGTGTAAACACACGCAGAATATCTTGCGCACATGTTAAAAACCTGTTCCGCTTTTTGGAAGAGTATGCCATTTTGTGCCGGTGGGAACAGATGACAAGATTAAAAAAAACAAAACTGCATACACACGGGAACTGGATGTAAAAAAGACACATAAGTGCTTATTCCATTGTCTTTGATATAGTATGAAATAAATCATAAATGAATAAATAAATAAATAAATGAATAAATAAATAAACAAATGAATAAATAAATAAATGTGGACCCGTGGTTTGACTTTCATTTGACTCCAGCAGCCATTTTTTTTTACTCACTTCCTGCTCTCAAGGGATTGGTAGCTTCAGTCTCCCCTTACACCAATGAATTGGAGCCTTTCTTTTTTCCCTTTGACTAGTTTTACCCGAGAGAAGCTGTTTCTCGTTCTTGTTTGTGTGTTTGGTTTCATTGTTGTTGTTGTCGTCGTTGTTGTTTTTCTGTTTGGTGTCATCGTCCTTGTCATTGTTGTTTGTGTGTTTAGTGTCATCGTTGTTGTCGTCGTCGTCGTTGTTATCTTTAGACAGTGGTGCAGAGTGACAGATTGCGACAACGGAGGAGATAAGGCAACAGGCTTTTAATACTGGCGATCATGTTTTTTGTTTTTTTTATTAAGGATAATAGAATAAGCACTCATATCCTTTTTTTGTATATCTACTCCCTGTGTGCATGCAGTTTTGTAAATTTTGTCATCTGTTCCCACCGGCACACGATGGCCTACTCTTACAAAAAGAGGAACAAGATTTTATATGTGCGCAAGATGTTCAACGTGCGTTCACACAGGGCCTCGGTTGATAGTGTCATCCGAAGGACTTTTGGGGAGAGTGGAGTCAGCACTGATGTAAACTCCAGGGTGAAAAATCCCCTCGAACGGGATTCGAACCCGGGTAGTCAGATTGCTAGCGCAATGTTCTGACCGCTAGGCTATCCGTTAAAGGTGGCGAGTCATGGGTTCAAGTATCGGCAGTGCCTGAAAGGTCTGTTTCCCAGCGAAAGTGGGATTTTTTTTCTCTACAGAATTCACCAGAGTTAAAGTCTCCAGCCACCTGAGGTTTCTGTAATGCCATGATTTCAAGCAGCACATGGGACCGACATTTATCCCTTATTGCAAAAAACTAACACACACAAAGCTGCCAGTTTCCCCCAGTTTTAGCTACTCCCAGCTGCTATTCATTCCACCCCAGCTGGTGCTAATCATAGCAGAAACTGACCACACTTGGACTTTGTAAAAAGGAGCTAATTTTAAGTGCTGGGCCCTGTGCTCTTGACTGAGTTATGCTGGATTTGCTGGCTATGAGCACTCTGACAGTCACTCAAGGTGTAAAGGAGGACGGGATAGCCTAGTGGTTACAACATTGCGCTCGCAAATTGACGACCTGGATTCGATTCCCGTTCAAGGGGATTTTCCCCCTGGAGTTAACGTCAGTGCTGACTCCACTCTCCCCAAAAGTCCTTCGGATGAGACTATAAACCGAGGCCCCGTGTGTGAAATAGCGCAGAACATCTTGCGCACACGCTAAATCCTGTTCCGCTTTTCGTAAGAGTAGGCCATATATTGCGTGCCGGTGGGTACAGATGACAAGATTTATAAAACTGCACACACACGGGGACTGGATGTAAATAAGCACATGAGTGCTTATTCCATTACCCTCGATACAAAAGAGTAAAAAATAAGTAAAGGATGAGCTGAGACAAATCGGTTTCTGTATGAATTGGAACGTACAATCTCTCTCTCCAGATCATGGATTTATCGTTTTATGTTTGGAAGGGTTTACTGCACCACAGAGAGGGTGTTACTGACAGAGATGTGGATGAAAAGCGAACAGTGTCAGAGACAGCACACCTACACCTGGGTATAAGTATCCTAAGGGTGGATTGGTACCATTATCCTAACGGTCGATTGGTATCATTATCCTAAGGGTGGGTGGGTATCATTAGCCAAAGTGTGGGTGGCTATCATTATCTTAAGGGTGGATGCGTATCATTATCTTAAGGGTGGATGCGTATCGTTATCTTAAGGGTGGATGCGTATCATTATCTTAAGGTGGATGCGTATCATTATCTTAAGG
>CM060317.1:71101664-71110164 GCA_030674155.1 Stramonita haemastoma | reverse complement strand
AAATATTACAAAGCCTTAAACATACAGGGACTTGTAAAAAAAAGCACGCAGGTGCTTATTTCGTTATCCTCGAAATAAAAGAATGTTCCAGTTCTATATTACTCTTTCCATCAAAATCAAAGATCTGGTTTAAAGAGCCTAAACAAACACCACTTCCCTACCCCTCGACAAAGAAAAACCAAAGCAACCCACACCCGCACATATTTCAAAGCTGTGAGTTCTTGATGGACTTCCAAAGCCTGTTGTAAGTGTTTTTACCAGCTGGATTATTGCAAACCTGACATGTTTGTGCCATCAACACCACTGGCTGGCCTGGGTAGGCATCTATCAGTCTCGGAAGACTATAGAGTTGCGCTCTAGGCTCTAGAACGCAAAGCCTGGGTAAGTAAGCATGGAGGGCAAGCTGTTACCCATGCAGCAGACTCCCTCCTCTCTACGTCACTGGAATGGTCCACTGGAAAGGCAAATCGCTGACACGGATGGCTCCAGTGCCGTTGCAGGAGCCACCAGAACGTTGCCATACATGCTGGTTTATTTTATTGTCATCCGCTCCCACTGGCACACAATGACCTACTCTTCCAAGAGGCGGAATGGATTTATAACGAGTGCGTAAGATGTTCTGCGTGCGTTCGCACACAGGGCCTCGGTTTCTAGTCTCATCCTGACTTGCCTACTTTATAAGATAGATGCGGGATATCACCCTGCACACGGTGTCCTATGCACATCAACATAGAGGACTTCAGTCTATAGTTTCATTTGAAGGGCTTACCAGATAATTGAGTCACGTCAGACACCAATATTAAATCAATTTTCTTTGAAAAAAAGGAAGAAAAAGACGCAGACCAAGGAAGAGACGGGAGGACAACATCAGCGAATGGACAGGCCTAGAACTCAACAAAATTTTGAGAAAGGCAGAACAGAGAGAGAGGAATGGAGAGAACTGGTTGTCAGGTCTTCAGGGGTGCCCCCGCGGTCGCCAGACTAAGGGATAGATAGATAGAAATCCAGCAAACGGACTACCCTGCTACGGTAAATAACTATAAGAGATATGAATGAATGAGTGAATGTAGGTATGGTTGGTTTATAGAGAGCATAAAAGATCTTCATCTAGACGAAGGATACCAGCACTCAATAACATACCTCAACTTTGACACGTGTCTATTTGCAATCACCATTAATTTTCTCTCGCGCCAGACACACTAACTGGGCTTTGGAACGGCATTGAGGAACTAAGACAATCCATTAATGAAACCGAATCTACTGGCTGAGGTGTTCCTTTCCCGCTGGACAAACGGCTTTAGCTGGGTTGCCTGGCTGCAAAGCGCATGACAGATTGCTGTGAGATGCGGAACTCTCTCTGTCTCTGTCTCTCTCTCTCTCTGTGTCTCTCTCTCTGACTCTCTGTCTCTCTCTCTGTCTATCTGTCTCTCTCTGTCTCTCTCTCTCTGTCTCTCTCTCTGTGTCTCTTTCTGTCCCTCACTCTGTCTTTCTGTCTGTCTCTGTCTCTCTCTCTGTCTCTCTCTCTGTGTCTCTCCTCGCCATCAGCCATTGCGTCTTAATCAAACAGTGGCACTTTTGCTCTGGACAGCGATATTGTTTACCATGCTTTTACAAGGTGCAGCGGCGTCGATGAAATGTGATTTTTTTCGAATATCCAAGCATAAAAAGAGTAAAAAGATAAAGGTTTCCCATAACCAATGTGTTCATAGGGGAGCAAAGCGTCAGAGACCTCATCTTCTCTATGGGTCAGCATATTGAGGGCGGAGCCCATCTCCTCTCCATCGCTGCTTTACCTTCTCTGACCCTAAAGAGGGCGAGTACCCATTTACAGCTGGGTGAACTGGAGGACTGTACTGAAGCCAAGGCGCACCAACGGTCACCCACCAAATTGGTAACCACGCTCGATGCTGCTTATCCTTGACTGGGGGAAAAGGGAGTGCTCTGACCACTGAGATATCCCGCCCCTTTATCCAAGCATGATGTACATATTTAAGTGACAATGCATTATATTTATCTTACGTTTGTTGCAGATTTGTCTGTATTTCCTCAAAGAAATTGATGTAGTTGTTTTCTTTTAAGGTGGGACATGGGGGTCGAAACTGAAGAAATTTTGTTTACAAGCCCATGGTAAAAGTTATGCCACACATTGAAAGGGCATCACTTTTAAAGCATAAAAATCAAAGAATTATTCAGTTTTCTGCACTGTTGCCATGGAAACAATCCCATATATGGCCGCCAAAACTGAATATTTCAAACTCCTAAACCTTTTTATCTATAACAAGTATGAGTAAACCGCTTCTACAAACATATTAATTTTTATGGTCTGAATTCTTTAAATTCACACAGGGAAATCTCCATAAATGTATCCAGCAATGTTTTATTCTAAAAAAAAACATGCTTTTGGCCACTTTTGGACCTGTTTGTCACCTTAAAGTGCCCTTTTCTACAGAATTTTGCCAGGGACAACTCTTGTTCCACGGTTTCTTTTTTTAGGTGCACTGCATGCGTGTTACGTAGAAGCTCGGTTTATATATCGTTTTATCCGAAAGACTAGCGCTCAGATCACCACACGTGGTCTAAGAGATGGGGAAAAATTAAGGCTTACACAGAGAAACGAGCCTGAATTTCTTGCTTTGCAGGTGGTTACGTTACCAACCCCTAGAACACTGATCTACCGATTCTCAGGTGATGGTGGGTCTGTGTGTGATCGTATCAGGAACAGTAGCATGGTAGTGGATAGGATAAGTCTGTCTCCGAGCCTTAAGGCTCATCAGGCCGGTGCTTATCCCGGTTTCTGTGGCGTTAAGCGACTGAGAGGCATAGACTCCCCCCTGGATAGGACGCTAGTCTATCGCAGGGTTAACCCCCAACACAAGGTTGGTACCCCTTTTACACCTGGGTGGGGTGAGAAAATAGCCGTAAAGTGCCTTTTCCAAGGGCACAACGCCATAGCCGAAAGCTGGGATCGAACTCGCAACCTTTAGATTACGAGTCCAACGCCCTAACCACTAGACTACAGCGGCGACTAGTGGATAGGATAGCTGATCTGTTATCACACGAGGAGCCATCTGTCAGTCTCGGAAGACCATGGAGTTGCTCTCTAGGGCGCAAAGCCTGAGTAAGTATGGAGGGCAAGATGTTACCCATGTAACAGACACACCTCCCCCCCCCTCCACGACGCTAGAATGGTCAATTGAAAAGGAAATCGCTGATATGAATGGTTTCAGTGTTGTCGCAGGAGCCGCCAGAACGTTGCCATAGATAGCCTCGAACCACCCTGGGGGCTCCAACTTCCCGAGTTTTCCTCAGGGATGGTGTCTAAACACGACCGTGCACTACGCATCCTACCTGACAGGGGAATGCAGAGAACTCGGGCACACCATCCTTGCCCTCTTCCAAATTCCCCCCTCCCCCACGCGTGGTTTATTTTTTGTATTTTGTATTTTGTACCACTTTATGTCACAGCAGATTTCTCTGCGTGAAATTCGGGCTACTCTCCCCGGGGAGAGCGCGTCGCCACCAAGTGCAGCGCCTACCCATTTTTTTCTTTTTCCTGTATGCAACTGTATTTGTTCCCCTATCAGAGTGGCTTTTTTCTACAGAATTTTGCCAGGGTCAACCCCCTTGTTGCCGTGGGTTCTTTTACGTGCGTTAAATAGTGACGTGTAACACATGGTACCTCGGTATTTCGTCTCATCCAAAAGTTTGCCTATTCTGTTAACCTATGACAACGAATCTTTTCTTCTAACTTTTTTTTTTTTATAGGAACAAATCTTTTCTTGCTCTGCATCTTTGAATGAAAGACTAGCACTCAGTTCACAGGGCCATTCAAAAAATAGTCTGGTATTAATTAATTAATTCCAGCCTGGCGTGATTTGATTGACATCACGAAACTGAAGAGACTTTAGGGAACAAGTGCACTACTTTTTAAATTTGCCATCTTTTCTTTATGTTTCGTTTTGGTTTTCTCATCCTGTCTGGCCTATCATTGCAAAATATAGACAGATGGATGGGGTATGTTGGGGGAGAGGTACAGGGAACTGGATAACAAGACTGAGTGAGCTGAGAGCACATGCTTGGTCTCTTTTTCCCTGTTCTTCTGAGAAAATAACAGTACTGCGTGCACGCATGTGGGCGCACAAGATACATACATACATACATACATACATACATACATACATACATACAAACATACATACATACATACATACATACATACATACATACATACATACATACATACATACATACATACATACAGGCAGACAGACAGACAGACAGACAGACAGACAGATAGACAGAGAGAGAGAGAGAGAGAGAGAGAGAGAGAGAGAGAGAGAGAGAGAGAGAGAGAGAGAGAGAGAGAGAGAGAGAGAGAGAGAGAGAGAGAGAGAGAGAGAGAGAGAGAGAGAGAGAGAGAGAGAGAGAGTGATTGATTTATTCTTTTATATCGAGGATAATGGGATAAGCACTCTTGTGCTTTTTTACATCCAGTCCCCGTGTGTATGCAGTTTTGTAAATGTCATCTGTTCCCACCGGCACACGATGGCCTACTCTTACGAAAAGCGGAACAGGATTTAACGTGTGCGCAAGATGTTCTGCGTGCGTTCGCACACGGGGCCTCGGTTTAAAGTCTCATCCGAAGGATGAGAGAGAGAGAGAGAGAGAGAGAGAGAGACAGAGAGAGACAGAGACAGAGACAGAGACAGAGAGACAGAGACAGACAGAGAGAGACAGAGACAGAGAGAGACAGAGAGAGACAGCGAGAGACAGATAGGAGAGAGAGGAGGGAGGAAGAGAGAGAGGGGGGGAGAGAGAGAGAGAGAGAGAGGAGAGAAGAGAGAGAGGAGGAGAGAGAGAGGAGAGAGAGAGAGAGGAGGAGAGAGAGAGAGAGAGAGAGAGGGGGGGGGGAGGAAGAGAGAGAGAGAGGGGAGAGAGAGAGAGAGGAGAGAGAGAGAGAGAGGAGAGAGAGAGAGAGAGAGAGAGAGAGAGAGAGAGGGGAGAGAGAGAGAGAGAGAGAGGAGAGAAGAGAGAGAGAGAGAGAGAGAGAGAGAGAGAGAGGGGGGAGAGAGAGGTGAGGGAGAGAGAGAGAGAGAGAGAGGAGAGAGAGAGAGAAGAGAGAGAGAGAGAGAGAGAGAGAGAGAGAGAGAATGAATAATCATTACTTTTCAAGAGTAGTAGAGTAAGCATTCACATACTTTTTTCATCCGACCCTTGCTCTGATTAGGGAATGGCAGCCCCCCCCCCCCCCCAAACAAAACAACAACAAAAAACCCAATCAAGAAACAACCCCGCCAAAACAGAAAAAGAAACAAACAACAACAACAAAATAAAACAAAAGATAAACAAGAGAGAGAGAGAGAGAGAGAGAGAGAGAGAGAGAGAGAGAGAGAGAGAGAGAGAGAGAGAGAGAGTATACACAGACACACACAGACACACACAGACACACAGACACACAGACACATAGACACACACAGACACATAGACAGACAGATACTCAGAGAGAGACAGACACTCAGAGACAGAGACAGACACACAGGCAGACACACAGACAGATACTCAGAGACAGAGATACACACTCAGAGACAGAGATACAGACAGACAGACAGACACACAGAAACAGAAAAAAAGAGAGAAAATTCCTGTAGACTCACTGCACCTACTCAGGCAGGCAGGGAGTGATATGAATGAGTGAGGAAGCCAAGGTTATTCCTTTACTTCCCATGCTCTAGTTCCAGAGATAAAGTAACGAGGAGAGAGAGAGAGAGAGAGGAGAGAGAGAGAGAGAGAGAGAGAGAGAGAGAGAGAGAGAGAGAGGAGAGAGAGAGAGAGAGAGAGAGAGAGAGAGACAGACAGACAGACAGACAGACAGACAGACAGACAGACAGACAGACAGACAGACAGACAGACAGACAGACAGACAGACAGACAGACAGACAAACGCTCAGAGACAGACAGACACTCAGAGACAGAGATACACACACAGAGACATACAGGCAGGCACAGATACATAGAAACAAAGAAGAAAGAGAAAATTCCTGTAGACTCACTGCACCTACTCAGGCAGGTAGGGACTGAGGAAGCCAAGGCTATTCCTTTACTTCCCATGCTCTAGTTCCAGAGATAAAGTAACGAGGAAGAGAGAGAGAGGAGAGAGGAGGAGAGAGAGATGAGAGAGAGAGAGAGAGAGAGAGAGAGAGAGAGAGAGAGAGAGAGAGAGAGAGAGAGAGTCAGTCCTGACCTACACTGTCAGGTAATTTACTGCATGCCCCGCAGGGAGAGAGAGAGTGACAGTGGGCAGCCAAAGATAAGCTGGTCAAGGCGATAGATCGCTGTACTGATACTGTCAGCTGCACCCGCCCCCCTCCCCAAACCCCCTCTGTTTCTTTTCCCTGTCTACTTGGCTGCACACTGAGCCGACAAGCTCGTTAGCGCGTTAGTGACTGAAGGTTTTGCCATGCTGTGTTGTGGTCAAGCAGAAAGTGAAGAGATAAAGAGTATACTATGTGAAAGCAGTTATCATGAAAAAGTATAGAGGATGTGATTTGCCAGTCAGGACTTTTTTCTGTTGTTGTAAAGTATATTAATCTATGTAGATTATTAGTTCTCTACCAGAATAAAGATGGTGAAAATCTTTTTCTTTTTAAATTAAGGTGCATTGATCTTTAATTGATTATCTTTTCTTTACCAGTATGAAGATGGTGTTTATATATGTATATAATATATGTATATGTATATGTATATGTATATGTATATGTATCTCTCTCTCTCTCTCTCTCTCTCTCTCTCTCTCTCTCTCTCTCTCTCTCTCTCTCTCTCTCTCTCTCTCTCTCTCTCTCTCTCTCTCTCTCTCTTCTCTTATCGGTAAAGTAGATTGATCTTTGTTGATTATCAGTTCTACACCAGTATGAAGATTTTTTTTTTAATCATTACTCCACCAGAATGAAGATGGTGTTTTCTTTTCTTTCTTTCTCTCTCTCTTTTTTTTTTAGTACGGTAGATTGATCTATATTGATTATCAGTTCCACGCCAGTATGAAGATTTTTTTTTTTAGATAGGTACACTGAACTTTATCATCAGTTCTCCACCAGAATTAAGATGGTGGTTCTTTTTTTTCTTTTTTTTTTCTTTAGTAAAGTAGGTTGAGCTGTATTGATTATGACATCTCCAACAGAATAAAGCTAACCTTTTTTTTAGCATAGTAAATTGATCTGTATTAATTATGAGTTCTCCAACAGTATAAAGATAGTTTTTTTAATAGTAAATTGATCTGTATTGATTATGAATTCCCCAACAGAATAAAGATCGTCTTTTTTAGTATAGTAAATTGATCTGTATTGATTATGAATTCCCCAACAGAATAAAGATAGTCTTTTTTAGTATAGTAAATTGATCTGTATTGATTATGAATGCCCCAACAGAATAAAGATAACCTTTTTTAGTATAGTGCATTGATCTGTATTGATTATGAATACTTCAACAGAATAAAGATGGCTTTCTTTCGGTAAAATGCATTGATCTTTATTGATCTTTTCCATCAAAATGAAGATGGTGGAATTTTCTTTTTAGTAAGGTACATCAATCTGTACTGATTATTAGCTCTTCCCCATCCACTAGACCGTGGTTGGTTGGTCTGGGTACTTGTCTTTCAGATGAAACAATAAACAAGTGTCTCATGTGCAACATGCATTCAACGTATGTGAAATAACCTATGGCAACAAGAGATTTGTCCCTGGAAAAAACTCTGTAGAAAAATGCAAGTATGATAGGGAAACAAAAAAACATGTAGCTAGGAAAACATAATAGGTGGCGCTGCTCTTGTGGCGTCGCACTCTCCCTGGGGATCCCGGGCGAGCATCCCGAATTTCACACAGAGAACTCCGCTGTAACTTAAAGGGGTATAATTACAATACAAAACAATACAATGCAACACAACACAAAACAATACCACACAATACAATACAACCCAATACACTACAACACAATACAACACAACACAACACAATACAATAAACACAATACAATAAACACAATACAACACAACACAACCCAATGCAATACAACACAATACGATACAATACCAGAATGAAGATAGCTTTCTCAGTACGGTACATTGATCTTTATTGATCAGAATAGAGGTGGCTGCCAGTCAAGACTTTCTCAGTAATGGACATTGATCGTCATTGATTCTCAAATTCCGCAAGCTTCTGGACCTTGCTAAACAGGCATGTCTGCAAATAACGTCGGATTCATGATTCCCATCTAGCCTTTTAACAATCACGGTGGACAGATCAATAAAGTTGTATTGATCTTGTAAACGTAGAATTGAACAAGTCGGTGAGACTGATCAATAAGTAAAAGACATTGGAGTAATGATTCCAGGTGATACCGGCTGGTTCAAACTACAATGGAGACGTCTATCTATGAGGGAATGTTCCTCTGTGTAAATATTATTTTCAACTTCATTTTTCTTCGTTTATTATCATTATAGGCCATAGTA
>CM060317.1:71094164-71096664 GCA_030674155.1 Stramonita haemastoma | reverse complement strand
CGAACGGTCACCTGTCCAACTGGTAACCACGCTCGATGCTGCTTCGAGTGTTCTGACCACTGAGCTATCCCGCCCTCAGGGGGAGATAACAGTTGCTATAAGTGAGAGGATACAACGTTTCATTTCCAACCGAATAGGCCCATGAAGATGTGTTCGAATCTCTGCAGCGGAATTCGGTGTAAGGGTGAGGATTAAAAAAAAAAGATGTCCAGGGTTGAACCTCTACAACAGCTTCTA
Source organism: Stramonita haemastoma (assembly GCA_030674155.1). Taxonomy (NCBI): domain Eukaryota; kingdom Metazoa; phylum Mollusca; class Gastropoda; order Neogastropoda; family Muricidae; genus Stramonita; species Stramonita haemastoma. The sequence goes on along the minus strand of CM060317.1, from coordinate 71,096,427 downwards.
GAAAATTAAAGGTAGAGATTGTTTTTTGTTTTTTTTGGTTTTGTTTTGTTTACGACCTCTCACGACAGTTTATGGTGCAAACCTACCAGTGCCATATATCTCGCTGTGAATATGTGCGTGCAGAAGATCTATGCTTATTAAAGATCTTCTTCAATCTTACTTTCTTCATTCTTTTATTTCGAGGATAATGTAATAAGCTCTCATGTGCTTAATTTTTTTTTTACATCCATTCCCAGTATGTATGCAGTTTTGTCATTTTTGTCATACGTTCCCACCTGTACACAATGGCTGTGATTCATGTCAGTGATTGGTGGGATACAGAAACAGAAAAATGCCTAGCATGCACCCCTGTACTTGGGGAGGGATAGGCTCCACCATGGTTATTTTGATGGAGAGATGTAGCCTGAACATTCAATGCCCTGCCCCAATGACTCATTGATCCTTAGGGAGTTTGGGGAGAAGGGAGAGAGAGGGAGAGGGAGAGTCAGAGTGAGAGAGAGAGAAACCAGATAGATAGATAGATATGTAGATAGATAGATAGATAGATAGATAGGTAGATAGATAGATAGATAGATAGATAGATAAGAGAGAGAGAGAGAGAGAGAGAGAGAGAGAGAGAGAGAGAGAGAGAGAGAGAGAGAGAGAGAGAGGAGAGAGAGAGAGAGAGAGAGAGAGAGAGGAGAGAGAGAGAGAGAGAGAGAGAGAGGGGTTCAGACTTCAGACTTCAAATAATTTAATGTTCATAAGTCTTCAGACTCCTAACATTTTGCACTCTAACTCATGCAATTTCCAGCGGTATACAGATTGCCTGGATTCTGAAAAGGAAACTACAAAGAGTAAACATGATTGTACACATCGGCATACAAAATATGAATAATAATGTATTGAGTGATACAAATTAAGATATCATGATCGCTTGTGCATGTCCCGCTCAAATTTTTTGGCACACTCATAGTTGATCTTGTACGCATGCACCCCCCCCCCCCACATGTGCACCCATGCAGTTCGTGCGCGTGCTCAAACGCACACACACACACACGCACGTACGCACACACGCACTCACACGCACACCGCACTCACCCGCACGCACGCACGCACTCACACGCACGCACACACACACACACACACACACACACACACACACACACACACACACACACACACACACCACACACACACACACACACACACACAGAGGATTCTGGCCTTTGGCCCTCTTCCAACATGATTGATGGTTTTTCAGGAAGTCAGGAATTTCTTTTAGTTAGCTAGTATCTTTAACACCGAGAGAGAGAGAGAGAGAGAGAGAGAGAGAGAGAAGAGAGAGAGAGAGAGAGAGAGAGAGAGAGAGAGAGAGAGAGAGAGAGAGAGAGAGAGAGAGAGAGAGTGAGAGAGAGAGAGTGAGAGAGAGAGAGAGAGAGAGAGAGAGAGAGAGAGAGAGAGAGAGAGAGAGAGAGAGAGAGGAGAGAGAGAGAGACAGACAGACAGACAGACAGACAGACAGACAGACAGACAGACAGACAGAGACAAAGAGAGACAAAGAGAGAGACAAAGAGAGAGACAGGGACAAAGACAGAGACACAGAGATAGAGACAAAGAGAGAGAGAGAGACAGAGACAGAGAGACAGAGATAGAGACAAAGAGAGACAGAGAGAGAGAGAGAATGACCAGTGGGCAGGCAAAGATATGGCGGCCAAAATGATGGATCTCTGTTCTGATACAGCCAGCTGCACCTCCTTACATCCCCCCCCCCCCAACGGACACCCTCCCTTCCCTTGTGAGGAGGGGGGAGGGATGTGGGTGGGGGTGGGGGTGGGGGGGGGACTAAGCCTACAGACTCGTTAGCGTGACAGGAATGAAGCGTTTGCCCTGTTTGTAGTCAGGCTCGAGGTGGAGATAAGAGGACTGCGCATGTGAGGCAGTAGTTACCCTTCAGAATAAAAATGTCTAACAAGCCTTTAGCTAGTGAGATACGCCAAGCCTAATAATCCCATCAGTGGTGTATTCATTATTCCATTATTCACCAGGTTCGAGATTTGAAATGAAACAGAGCATGTCCGTATTATGACTAAGAGCTTACGTATGGCAAAAGGTATAAAGTTTTGCTGGGAACTAGATATACAAGAGAATCCTGGGTGTAATGGCAAAGAAATATTCATGATATTATTGTATTACATTGCATCGGATATCGCGTTTGCACATTGCATTGCATTGTGCATAAAATTTAGGCTAGGGTCCTTAGGGAGCATGCATTCCTATAGGG
>CM060317.1:71062589-71094064 GCA_030674155.1 Stramonita haemastoma | reverse complement strand
CTCGATCACTAGGGCGTTCGGCCGTGGGACTCCCTCCTCCCTCAGCTGCTGCGACTACAGCCCCTTGAAATATATACAGGCCAGGCCCCTTCTACAGCCCGCTAAACATTCCAGAGCCGTGGGAATCCCCTGCTCTGCTCTTCTCAGTATCATCTTTCCCCCTCGACTCTCCTCCCTCCTCGAGGCGATAACAGCCCCTTGTATATATACAGTCCAAGCCCCTTCTACTGCCCGCTAGACCATCCCGGAAACTTGGGGAACTTCACACAAACATCTTTAGTCCAGTCAAATTAAAATTTGACCTCAAACTAACTGCTTCGAAATATTTAAGTGCAGGAGTCGGTTCATTTGGCCATTTTGTTCATGCACACAAAAATCTAAAACTGTAGATGGTTCAATCTGTACGTAATTAACAAAAAACTTTTAGCAAAAATGGGGTTTTTATGTCGGGGACGCAAAACAGACCAACTGCGCGGGATTTGTGCACCGGCACAAATTCCGCCCTGCGTGCCTGCGAAATTTCCCTCCCGTTTCTCTTCTGGCTTGCTAGCAGACGACGCGATGATGGGTGGAGGGGGCAGTTTTAGAGTAAGCATGAGTGAAGCGGTGTAGCCTAACTGGTACGTCCAGGGCAGCTGGCGTTGGGCTGTTCTTTCGTTGAAGGGGGAGGGAGAAGAGTGTTAATGAACTAAAAGCGTTGTATGGAGCCATAAATGGTGTTGGCTTGTGTTTGTGTGATGATACTGGTATATAATGGTGTTATATATATATATATATATATATATATATATAATATATATATATATATATATTATATATATATATATATATATATGTGTGTGTGTGTGTGTGTGTGTGTGTGTGTGTGTGTGTGTGTGTGTGTGTGTGTGTGTACTACTACTACTACTACTACTACTACTACTACTACTACTACTACTACTACTACCACCACCACCACTACCGTCACTACTACTACTACTTCGTCCACTAATTCTACTCAACAATATTGATAATAACGATAATGCTCTGTCAATTAACATTTTATTATTAAAATCATCGTTTTCGTTATCACAATTATTATTATTATTATTATTGTTATTTTTTATTTTTATTATTATTACTATTACTAAAGTAGAATTGTTTAAACCATCTAAGTCTGTTTTGTTTCTTGATCAGATACCAGATAGAGACTGCTGCATTATCTTTAATCATGGATTTTGCAGTAAGGACACAAAAGTTATCTTACGGAAATACGGCAAGCAGTCAACAAAGTGGTGTCAACAGTGCTTCAATCGGCAATGTTGTACATGCTGGCTGTGGAGGAGACTATTACAACAGAAATGTTACAGCTACAGCACAGTGTCTATGGAGAGGACAGGCTGATAAGTCTCCACAACAAAAACTTGAAAAAGGAGACTTCTGACTGCAGTTTCCACTTTCAGTCATGCAACTCAGTGTCTGTTCTGCCTGAAAGAGAAAATTGGTCAGTAAAGGTGAACATGATGACTGCATAGATCTCATAACAGGGACAATAACAGGTTCAATACACAGGGGCTGACTCTTGTAGCAGCAGGAGTGATGAATGGCCAAAGAAAGTTACACCTAAGCTGGAATGTTTACAGGACTGCTTCGCAAGAGATGGTGCTTTCCACAATGTCTGTAATTTCCAGACCAGAAAACATATCCCTAAAGTATTTTCGGACACTGATCATGAACCAACAAGAAAAAAAATTGAGAAAGCCAGCAGACCAAAAGATGACACATGTTTTGCTGCATTTCAGGATATTGTTACCTACCTGGAAAACAATGTCGCTGAACACATCACTGTTTGAGACCTTGTTAGAATGATGGAAGACACCCTAACCCACTATAATATGTAATCTGACAACAATGGCTCTGCGCATAGTGCAATCAACATGAAGAAAATTGCTTAGACATTTTGGTGACAGTATAGCAATCTCAGCTTCAGAGGAAAATCAGCTTATACGACTCTAAAGACAGCAGTCTCTGCCACCCTACTCAAGTTAGAAAGAACAGACAAAGGCTGACAGTGACTGTGAATCCATTTGCCTGATAAAAACAGCAGCTACTACTATGAGGTGTCATTATGTCCATATGTTGCAACAAAGATGAGTACATGACTCTAGCCAACTGTCTAAGAATTTACAGTGCAGTTTTTTGCCCTTGAGTCTTCAGGGATAAGTACAGAACTGAAAACCACATCTGTTTGTCAGTGCATTGTGTAGGCTACAAGACCAAAAACATACACTGCTCCACTTCAAGTTCATTTGGCTGTACAGATGCACAAAACATTTGGATCCAGATTTTCGTTGAACACACTGAACAGACTTACATTCTGTTCTTCATACTTAATATACAGAAACTCTATCTCAATGCAGCTGTCAGCCAAGGTGTGAGCATTTCCCAAATCACAGAAGGAAAAACTCTTCAGTCTGTAACAGACAATGCAGACCACAACCCAGCTCATTTTAGATGGGTGGCTCTTTTCATGGAATGGAAGCAAAAAAGAACAGGAGGGTATCCAGGGAAAAAAAGATGAACAACAGGGAATCCAGTGCACTTGAGAAATAAGGTATGTTAAATCTTGTGCATGTAAACAACCCCTCAACAACAAAAGAATTACTCCAAGTAAAAATATGATTATACAAGTGTACAGGCAGACTGAACTATGTGTGGCACGGTACTGCTAACAAAATCTCATTGGATAAATCAGCCTGAACTTTACATAAATAATTCTATTGTGACAAGAAGTATATTTTTTGGTAAGTGTGGTTATGAGACAGTCACATAATTATACAAATTCTGAGACTATAAGGAGGCGAGTGAATAAATATTGGTTTGTGGTATGAACTGCATTAATTCTTAATTACAAAGAGACAGTGCAATCTGCAGTTCAAGCCTACCCTAATCCCTGTTGTAGTTCTTGATAAAGGTAAATTATAAAATTTTATTTTATAAAATTTCAGAGTGAAAGTCAAGTTTACTGCAAATGCTTATGAAGAAAATAACCCTATATATCTACATTATCCAGATACATTATGTTAGGAATGTAAAAAGAAAACAACAACGTTTCGTTGCAGATCTGACTGGAACACACTGGGTTCTTTGTGTTTCAAGAGCATTTCGGACATAGCTGCTGTTGATAATACTGCATATCTTGATACACCTTGAAAGATATCTTGGCCCCCGAAGTCTTCTCAACCAGCAGGGCATAGGTTGATGCAAGCACCTCAAGATGGCATGCACCCAGGGAAGTCAGGTGTTTTTCCTGCCCATGACTGCTATGAGTTCATACATCATGCATCTACTTTACTTTGATCTTCATCTTCCAATCAAGTACAAAAGTTTGCAGTGATGTATGCGGTAACTTTCTATCAGTCATTGTACATGGAAGCCCAGGCAATTATAAATAGTGATCCCTCTGACAGTTTCATCAGATCTGTTGTCCTTCAGCTGGGATACTTCCACACTCAGATGAGTTTCCTAGGAACCACTGGACATGTACTGAAAGGGTATGAACATGTGTACACCTCAAATGCTATCTCTCATAATTATTATGAGTGGGAAGTCTTACTCCCGTGCTGTTCGAGCATACTTTCTCACGGATGCTACCCTCAACACCATCTTCACAGCACCTGCATACTACATGCCATGGATCCTGGTTTACCATGATATCCCATCACCGGACTAAATCTAACACAGCATGATTCAGCCAGTGTGTGACTTCCATCTTAGTGTTAGTTTTTGAAGTATGATACAAGGTTGTACCACCAGCACAATTTCCTTTTCTGAAAATTCCATAAGAAAACGCGACAACAGCCGAAATCCCCATCACTTCACCAAAGTGTATTACAGTCGCACACGTATACGCGCTCGCGCATGTGCGCACGTGCGCGCTGGCGTGTGTGTAAATTAAAATTTGTTAGCACCATTTGTGGTTGGTATTATGTTCAAGAATAGGTTGAATGCAAGCGTTTGATTTGTTTTCACAAGATGGGGGGAGGGATAACCTAGTGGTCAGAACACTACGCTCGCAATTTGACGTCCAGGGTTCGATTCCCGGTCGAGGGGATTTTTCCTCTGGAGTTAACATCAGTGCTAACTCCACTCTCCCCAAAAGTCCTTCGGATGAGACTATAAACCGAGGCCCGGGTGCGAACGCATGCAGAACATCTTGTGCACATGTTAAATCCTGTTCCGCTTTTCGTAAGAGTAGGCCATTGTGGTCCTGTGGGAACAGATGACACGATTTACAAAAACTGCATACACACTGGGACTGAATGTAAAAAAGCACATGACTGCTTATTCTATTATCCTCGATATAAAAGAATTTTTAAAAATTGTTTTAATATAGATCTAGCGCCATATAGATTCTATAATTATAATATCATTGATAATAATGATAATAAACAATACTCAAATCTCAAAGAAATAGTAGTCTTAATCAACAATCTTCTATTGTTTATATAATAGATTTGTCCCACCACTGTGCAGAAACAGCTGTCACGGATACAGGCAAAACTAGGAGTTCGGCTTAGAATACGGGGTCTCTAAAAATTTAGGGGGTAGGGGTAGAAAACAAGCAATATCTTTTTAAATTATTTGTTGATTGCAACTGTTCTTGGTTTTTTATTTACAGAAGAGGTCATACTAGCTTTCTATGATAAACATGTTTTATTAATCGTGTATGAAACACATACAAATGGGAAAAATATAAGCAATTTGTTCAAATCAGCAAAGAATATTAACTATTTTTGTCCTCAAAATGTACAAAATTGATGAATTTCCTGCCTAATTTTGTTTTAAAAAACATCTATGACCTGTCAGTGATTGTATATAGTTGTTCTAATGATTATTTTGTCAAAATCATAGTCACAATAGTAGTTTGTCATAATTTTTTTAGTCACAGGAATTCAGTGAGGGGGTACCTCATTTGAAGTGAAATATCTAATTCGTTGAACCATATATTCCTTTAGATTTTTGATATGTTATCCGTGGATGTCTGACGATACCGAATCAGTTGAGTTTGCTTTCGAAGCAGTTTGTTTAAGGTTCGGCCGAATTTGGGGCTTATTTGACTGGACTACTTAGATTACAGCAACGCATGTTGAAAGATTCCAGAATGTCTTAGAATACGGTGAACGATTCCGGATACTTCTAGAACCTCTTAAAATATTGTAAAATACTCCCGAAACTCCATGAGCAAACAAACATATATGCAAGCGACAGGCATTAACATTTCTCAATAACTAATATTCCATGCCTAATAATCAAAGAATGTCATTCATTGCAATCCTACAAACATCCTTAATTAGGAGCCCTGAATCTGTTTGTAACACTCCACTCTCACCATAAGTCTTTCGGATAACACTGTAAACCGAGGCCCCGTGTGCGAACGCACGCAGAACATCTTGCTCACACGTTAAATCCTGTTCTGCTTTTCATAATAGTAGGCCATTGTGTGCCGGTGGGAACAGATGACAATATTTACAAAACTGCATACACACAGGGACTGACAAAAAAAGCACACGAACGCTTATTCCATTATCCTCGATGTAAAAGAATATATATAAAAAAGTAAATAAAATAAATAAAATAACATAAAATCCTCGATATAAAAGAATAAATAAATAAAATCTCTCTCTCTCTCTCTCTCTCTCTCTCTCTCTCTCTCTCTCTCTCTCTCTCTCTCTCTCTCTCTCTTTCGGATGAGACTGTAAACCGAGGCCCCGTGTCCGAACGCACGCAGAACATCTTGCGCACACGTTAAATCCTGTTCCGCTTTTCGTAAGAGTAGGCCATCGTGTGCCGGTGGGAACAGATGACAATATTTACACAACTGCATACACACGGGGACTGGATGAAAAAAAGCACATGAGTGCTTATCCCATTATCCTCGATATAAAAAAAAATAAATAAATAAAAATCTCTCTCTCTCTCTCTCTCTCTCTCTCTCTCTCTCTCTCTCTCTCTCTCTCCAAATTCTCAGGAAAACGAAAGATGCCTGACCTGTGTTCGTGGACAAGAAATCTTGGATGGACCGTGGGCTCTGACATCTAATGATCTATCCTCCCTGTGCTGCTTCATCCATAACACAACACAACACAATAACCTCTTGGCCTAATCACAATAGCCTAGGCTAGTAGGGCCTAGGCCTATAGGATAGCTAGGCGTCACTGTCCGGAGAAAGCCCTAAGCCTAGTTGTAGGTATTGCTTTCACTTCTAGTCCAAGAAAAATATTCACCCCACGGCTGCCCCTGTTGTATGTGTGCTGGATGCCTAAGCACTGGGAGATGTGGTCTCTATCTAAGCTAGGCCTATCGCCAGCCATGGAGAAAATAGTAGGCATACTGTCCCCTCTTCTACACGTCAATCCTTGCATTTCCCAAAGAACTCAATGCAATAGTTTTCACAACACTTGGTGCAACAGGCAGAGAAAAATATCGCCTTAAACAAAGTACTAAAAAGTAGATGTCGGATGGAAGTTGCCGATAGACAAAGAAACTCAGTAGGCTTAGCCTAGGGCCTACCAATGTTGGACACTCGGAGACTGATCCTTCTTTCTTTGGCTATACTAGGCTAGTTGGCCTGCCCTACTCGCCGCGGCATTTTCCCTTATTTGGCAAGCCTCCACCTATACTAGGCTAGCTTTGTCCAAGAAAGGCCGGGGGGGGGGGGGGGGGGGGGGGGGGGGGTGTTCTGCCGCAGCACATCTCAACATAGTCTAGTCAATATTTGCAAAAAAAGTGCCGAGAAAAGAATTAATTGCAATAGTAATGCTTTTGCAATGATTGGATAGAAAAGTAGCTAACTATTAACATATCCAAAAAGTAGGGCGATCTAAGTGTCCCGAGGTCACTTTTTTAAAGATTTTATGACGTCATAAAATTTGGATTTTACCATATTTTTTAAATAGTTTGTAATATGGTCTTGTGGCATATTGTTGGAAAGCTTTCGACATACTGTATACGAATTTGATAATAGAATCACCATTAAGCGCAAAAAAAGCAAAAATCAATGAAAATATACTGCTTATATGCTAAATTAAGCGTTCGCAGCCCTTAAGCATGCAAAATCATGTATGCTTTCCTGCATTTTACCAGGAATAAACCAAAGTTTACGACCACTGTACAGTCCGCACGGCTGAGTAAAGTGCTAGTCTCTCCTTGAAGGTCAGAACTTCACAATGAGTATAAAATAAAACAGTGCAGGTACAGGCAAACAGTATCAGAATTAGTTCAAATAATCACTGTGGCAAGTCACTTCAGTCGGCCTAATCAGAACATAGTTCCCAACGAAGAATCAGTACACATCTGATAGTTATGGAAAGCTCAGTTCTTCTAGGGCAGTCTTGCTGGGATGAAATGAAACAGCAGAATCAATCAAAATCAGGCACACCTGGTGAATCAAATTCATCCACTTCCAGAAGGGTTAGTGCCTTGAGACAGCTCCAGCCTTTGCATTGTCCGCATGCCACAGAACATAGGAGCCCATGTCTTTCTCTGCATGTACATCCCTTTGAACTGCAGTCCTCAGGACAGATGCATTGGATGGCCCTTAGTAGACTGTTTGTGGGGTCCATGTCTATAATGGAGAGAAATGTCAAGCTGCTCTAGCTCTGATCTGAATAGTTTCCACTGCACACAGCTTGCATTATCCCTGATGATCCTGAACATGAGGAACAGAGAGGCCAGGATGTGTGTGTGTGTGTGTGTGTGTGTGTGTGTGTGTGTGTGTGTGTGTGTGTGTGTGTGTGTGTGTGTGTGTGTGTGTGTGTGTGTGCGCGCACATTTTTGATTGTTTGAGACTGTTAATTTTCGTTGGTTGCATGACTGTAAGAATGGGTTGAGTGCAGCGCTTTGATTTGTCTTTGCAAGGTACAGTGCTATATAAATTCTACTTAGTAGTAGTAGCAGTAGCAGTAGCAGCAGCAGCAGCAGCAGCAGCAGTAGTAGTAGTAGTAGTAGTAGTAGTAGTAGTAGTAGTAGTAGTAGTAGTAGTAGTAGTAGTAGTTACCACAGAAGATCCAGTGGCCTGGCTTTGTCAACAACACCAAAATCTTGTAATAGTTCGTGTGCAAATGACAAACGACCTGCAGAATTTTCAAATTAGGAAATGGGAACATTGTCTCTGGTGAAAATGTTAGATTCCATGTACAGCCTTACACTGTTTGGAGCCAGGGTTGGATGCGCCAATAATGTCCATACCATGGAAGGTACCAGTTCTATCCAGTGTCCTGATCTGATGATCTACATTGTCAGCAACAAACTGGATCCAGATGTTGGGCTTTAATGCCTACCAAGTCTGTTCTGTGGTCAGCAGCAGCACACATTTCAAATAGGCTGACCATATAATATTATAAAGAACTAAAACCAAGCTTGTGGACACGTTCAGCAAGGTCTTTGGAGCCAGTCTGCTGGTGCATGGAAACCCCAAAAGCAATCTGAAGGGGAAGGATGAGTACTGTTGGTTGTGCTGCCTGCATCAGTGCCTGACCAAGAGAAGCCATTGTCAAGTCAGGATCTGTTTTCCTTCCAGCAAAATTCAGAGAAACAGATCCAATGATTATGGGAAATAATTTCATTTGTGTGTCAAAAAAAAAAATCAGGTGTTTGTGATACTTGAAAGTTCTGCAGCAGAAGTATACTCTGTTGTTGAGGTGTTGACATTCTTCATGTCTGATAAGAGAAGTTTTGCAGTTGTCTGAATTATTCTGTTTTCTCCTTTCTCTGCATCTTTCACTCTGGATTTTGCCCTTTTCTCCAGGATCTTCTCTGCATTTGACCTTAATGTAGGGACATTTTCTTTTCTTCTGACGCAGGTAATAATCACTTCATCACCAAAGTGACTTTCTACTTTCTGCCACATGTGTAGGGAGTGTAGGGAGTGTCACCATAGAGATACTCTTTCATCTTTGTGCACAAGTCCATGATTGTGGTTTGTTCATATTATTCTCTTTGAAACAAGCCATGACATGCATGAAGGCTTCATCACGAGGTCTGCCTGCAGTTGCCGTGGTTTGTTGCTGTGATTCGTGAAGAATGGCAAAAAGCAAGGATAGATTTCATAGCTGTGAAGTGGACACTGCACTGCTTGTGATGCACAGCATCTACAGCATGAAGGTCACTGACAGCTTGCATTCTTTCACACACACTTTCCGCCCATTTCTCCTCTGGTCCATACTTGAAATAGCTTCCTTCAATCTGCTGCTGGAAATTAAATGTTCGAATTTAATATACAATTGTGTTTCGTTTCTTTCGGAAATCAATAATTGGCTGGTCGCAAAAGAGACATTCAGATGAATTATAAAATCTAGCTTTCTTGGATCAAAGAGCTAGGTTGTTCACATCTGAATAATACAAATATTACTCTTCTCTCTGTCTCTTCAGATCTTTTTTGATGGCAAGATGCTGCAATACATCTGCCAACATGCTCCTTGTACACTTTGCCACGATTTTGTAAAAGAGTTCACTGTCACCCTCAACGCATGCATTTTGGAAACCTGCGACACCTTTATCAGTCTGCTTCACTACATCTTGGCTGTCAGTCAGCAGTCTTTCTCCACATGACACAGATAGACATAAAAAGTCAGTCCTTTCATCTGGACAAAAATGTAATCAGCCATTGGGCAAAATTCTGGGGTGAAAAGCCCAACAAAATTGCAACGAAACAATGCTTTAAATCAGTGCTTTTGTAGAGCAGGTAACAAAGATAAACAAAACATTTTTAAAGTCACACATCACCCTAAGGTTAAAGTTAAACTGAAAAAAGTTGCATCCCGTTCATTCAGAACTAAAGATCCATTAGTGCCGTAAATAGGATCCACTAAATTCAGATCATATGCACACTGTCAGATAGAGACAAGAAACACATACAGAGAAAGAAAGAGAAGGACAGAAAGTGGAAGGGATGATGTAACACTGTCACACATACACTGATACACATACTTTTCCATCAGAAAGGACTGCAGATACACTTTTTGATATTGTGTTATATATATATATATATATGCTGTTATTTATACGATGGTGTTATATACACACTACACACACACACACACACACACACACACACACACACACACACATATATATATATATATATATATATATATATATATATATATATATATATATATATATATATATGTATATGTATATATATATATGACGCCCATGGCTTGAAACTCTAAACAATGACTATTTCTCTTCATGCCAGGACCTCTGGCCATGTTCATGAAAGTTAAACACTTTCAAATAAAACAAAACAAAGCACACAGAGAGCCGATTTTGACAGAAGTGGTTTACCATACATACTTCATTCCTCCACTACTGTATAATGTAGGAACTGGCCCAACACATGTGGACAGTTGTTTCGATGCTGTCTGGTCAAATATGCACATCAGCGCAGTACATGTCATGCATCTCGTAAAAACAATTAAGCAGTTACTTTAGGTGTGTGTTTAATTTCAAAAGATAAGTCATTAATGCTAAACGAAATAAGAATAAGTAGCGTTACGGCTTCGGCGCCAAGTTCCTTTCTCTTGCTGCCATAGGCCTTTCTCGGTCAAAACTGGGTGGAGCCTTACCAAATAAGGGGGATGCCGCGGCGCCAGAAGCAAGCCAGCTACAGCAAACGATCAGTCTCAGAGTGTGAAATATGGTTTATTAGTGTGTGTGTTTATTGATTTTCGGTATCTGCCGATGCCTACTTTTTCCTACTTTTTTGATATGTTGTTTATGGTATTTTTATCTACCATTGCACCAAGTTTGAAAACTATTGCAATTGGTTCTCTGCGAAATGCAAGGATTGACTACACTAACAGTGCAGTTCCTTGCAATTAGCCACGACATGCGTCGATCTTGTAAAAACAACAACAAGAAAACAACATGTGTTCTGCCTCGCATTCAAAGAACTTTCTCGCAGGAGCTGCCTTTCGTTCAAAGAATAGTCCCGCAGATAGTGTCACCGTAAACAACTCTTTATTGGTCCAAAGACATGCGTAATAGGAGCTGTAGTGTAGTGGTGAAGAACTGAAACAAAACCCCAAAGAGAAAACTAAGTAAACAGCTAACAATAGTGACAATAACTGGTGGCTGAAATACAAAGCAAGAATAAGTTCAATGTGTACATGTGAAAAGGCTTTATATCTAAATGTCATATCATGAGGTTTCAGTCTGTACCACTAAAACACACCTTCCAAAGGCAGTATGTGTGAGTGTGTAATGTGTACATGAATAACAAGGCACATATGGCAACACACTCGTATAACAGGGCTCAACTAAGACTAAATTCAGTAATAAACAAATACTAATAAACTGTAAACAAGTTCTGTGTACATTGAATGTCATGTACGAGGAGAAATGCAGTACGCAAATGTTACGTAGTGGCACTGGCACAACCTTGCCGAGGGCTAGTAGGAAAACATCGTTAGGATCTCCAGATTCGCTCACCTCAGCACTACTGCGTCACTACGACGTTCATGCATAAACAAATAAAAAAGTAATCAAAACTTCAACACTTCGCCTTGTTTATCTATAAAAAATAATGATATGAAAATAACACGACATCGAAAACAGCACCGAAACTGAAAGACGTCTGCTGCTAAATCAAACCAAATGAAATCAATTAATCACTATTCTCAACCCTGTAAATCATTCACAGACATGATGAACTGATCGATAAACAATGTATTTAAAATCATACAAACAACTTACAAAGTGTGGGGACTTCAGGGATCGGTAATTTACAATGTGACAGTCACAAAGACGTTTCGCCCACATGAAGACAAAAAAGGCGCAATAGTAAAAATAGCAAAAATGTCTTAAAACCGGAGACTGGTCAAAGCATCGAAAGGGCTTCAAAAATCGATCTGGTTCCAGAACACTCCCCGTCTGATATCTACTTGATATCACTACAAAACACACCAAATGAAAGGAAAAGGAGGAAGAAAAAACACACAAAATGGGTAATCTATGCGCTAAAACAATGATCACTAGGGCATGAGACTGTCTTGGGATACTGAGCATCATGGTCAACTTCAAACTTTCTATAAGTCGTCAAAAAACATATTTAACAACTATACCCAAAGCTAACAAACACATCAACACATCACTTTTCAAAAACAGTCCATCTGAGAGCTGATATCTCCTCACTGAATTACAGAGGAACAAGTTCTGTCACTGGTCTGACGCATGTGACTGGCCTTTGGTCTTTGACTATGCGAATTTCTGCCGATCGAACAAGCGAGTCTTTGCTGCTGGGAAAGGTGCGGGTCACTAAGCCAACAGGCCATTCACACCTGTGAGTTCCTGCATCATGGAGAAGCACAAGGTCTCCTTCCTTGATGTTCTCCTCTGGACTTGCCCATTTACGCCTCTGCTGCAGCGACTGCAAATATTCTTCTTGCCAATGCTTCCAGAAAGTGTTCGAGAGGACTTGGACGTGTTTCCACTGGTGCTTGTAGGTTTCCCTCATGTCGCTGGATACCGCAGGAACCTGATCCCCTTCGCACTTTGTTGTCAACAGCATGGATGGTGTAAGGACAAGGGGGGAGTCAGGGTCATGTGAGATGGGAACAATGGGTCTGGAATTCACAATGGCACAGACCTCTGCAAGAAGGGTGCACAACACCTCGTGCGTGAGCGGCTTCCGCCTCATGTCCAACAGCAAGGCGTCCAGAATCCGTCGAACGATACCTATCAGTCTTTCCCATGAACCCCCCATGTGAGAGGCGTGAGGAACGTTGAACTTCCAGGTGATCCCAGTTTTCAGGAGATGTTCTCGAACAGGCCCTTCTTCAACAAAAAAGGCCTTTGCTCCCAGCTCTCTGGCGGCTCCAATGAAATTGGTGCCTCGATCGGAACGCAGTTCAGTCACTGGACCTCGCAGAGCGATAAACCTCCTCAGACCATTGATGAAAGACGAACTGCTCATGTCTTCCAGGACTTCGATGTGGATGGCCCGAGTAGCCATACAGGTGAAGATCACTGCCCATCTTTTGGTATTGGACTGCCCACCTCTCGTCTTCCTTGTGACGACTGACCATGGGCCGAAAACGTCCAAGCCAACGTGGGAGAATGGGGCAGAAGGGATGACTCTGTCAACTGGGAGGCTCGCCATCTGTTGGCTGGCCTGTCTGCCACGAAGTCTTCTACATGTGAAACATTGCTGGATTTCGGATGCGACGAGGCGCTTGGCACCGATGATCCAAAATCCAGCTGATCGCAGAGCTCCTTCAGTGAAGTGACGACCTTGGTGTCCCACCTTCTGGTGATAATGGCGGACCAGCAGAGTGGAGACATGATGGTTCTTGGGAAGAATTACAGGATGCACTCTTGACAGTCCAAGTGTGTCCTTGACTTCAGTAAGTCTGCCTCCCACACGGAGTAGTCCTTCTTCATCTCGGAAGGGTGAGAGTGAGATGATAGAACTCGATTTAGCGAGCTGTTTGTTCTTGGCCAAACATTCCATGTCTTGCGAGAATGCGTCAGTCTGCACTGCTTGAATGACAAAGGCCTCTGTGGCTCTCAAACTGTCGATGCTGCGGTGATGGGAACATTGATGCCAGTTCTTGCAGGAATCTGTTGGCGAATGAAAACTCTGGCACACATGTCTGAGCAGACACAAAGAGTTAATCAAAGTGTCCCAGCTGGAAAACTTCTCAAAGCGAGAAGTCATGGTTGAATGAGGAGGTGAACTTGAGACCTTTGTCTTGAAAACACGAGGCCTAACCTCACTGTCAGTGTCGGGGAAGACCAAAGGGTAAGTCTTTTCGGGAGCATGCACTGAAGACGTGCCCCCCAAGACCTCTCTTGGCCCTTGCAACCAGACCCTTTGCTTTGAGTCTAGGTCATCAACGAAACACCTGGTAGCAGCATCTGCAGGATTTGCATCTGTTGGTACATACTGCCATTGGTCTGGATGTGAGACATGTCTGATTCGTTCCACACGGTTGCTGACGTAGGTGTAGAATCTTCGGGTCTCGTTGCTGATGTAGCCCAGGACAACTTTGCTGTCGGTGTAGAATGTCACACTTTTGGGGGTAATGTCAAGTTGCTCACTGATTGTTTGCCACAACTCCGTTGCCAGGACTGCACTGCACAGCTCAAGCCGAGGGATAGTGTGGCCACTTTGAGGTGCCACTTTCGATTTGCCCATGATGAAGCCTATGCGTTTCTCAGGATCACTGACTACCTTGGCGTAGGCCACAGCTGCAATGGCTTTCTCGGAAGCATCGCAGAAGATGTGAATCTCCGCATCAGAGGTACAAGAGAGTGAGACTGGAAGAATCATGCGAGGGACTTCAATCTCGCGGAGGGGCTCCAGTGACTTCTTCCACTGCTCCCAACGCTGCTGGCTGGTTGCAGGAAGGGGCTCATCCCACGCAGTCTTGTGGCAGATTTCACGAAGCAAGATCTTTCCAGCAATGACTGCCGGTGCCAGAAAGCCAAGGGGGTCGTATATACTGTTCAGTGTGGAGAGAATCCCTCTGTGAGTGAAAGCGGTGTCTCCCAGCTGAAGGCAGATCTTGAAGGTGTCTCTATCAAGATTCCACAGTAGACCAAGGCAGCTGTGGGTCGGTAGGGGTGTGGAGCAGTCTGAGAGATCAAGGGACTGCAACTCAGAGCAAAGATCTTCCTTTGGGAGAGCACGAAGAATTTCCCTGTTGTTGGAAGCAAACTTGTGAAGCCTGATTTTCCCGTTTTCCATCAAAGCTGCCTGTGTCCGTTTCATAAGACTTGCAGCTTGGTCTTTCTCAGGAACAGACATCACACCATCATCTATGTAAAAGTTGCGGGAGACGAAGTTCCTCACGTCTTCTTCGGTGGAGGCCACTGTTTTCCGCAGACCATAGGTAGCTACAGCAGGTGAAGGGCTGTTCCCAAAGACATGCACGCACATGCGGTATTCCACAAGGGGCTTGCTGAAATCATTGTCTTCATACCAGAAGAATCTCAGAAGATTTCGATGGTGCTCATCTACGAAGAACTGGTAGAACATCTGCTCGATGTCACCGGTTATAGCGTACTCATCACGTCGGAATCTCAGGAGGATGCCTACAAGACTGTTGGTGAGGTCTGGTCCAGAGAGCAGCATGTTGTTCAGGGAACATCCTTCAAATGTGGCTGATGAGTCGAAAACACCTCGAATCTTGTCTGGTTTTTTAGGGTGGTAGACGCCAAAGAGAGGAAGATACCAACGGCTGTCTTCTCTCTCAAGCGCTGGAGCTTTTTCTGCGGAACCACTGTCCAGGACCTTGGACATGAATTCGAAGAAGTGTTTTCTTTTCACCGGGTCCTTTTTCAAAGATGCGTGCAAACCATGAGCACGACTGATAGCTTGTGGTCGATTACTCAATGGCACAGGGTCTGGAAATCTGAGTGGAAGAGGTGCAGTCCAACGATTCGCCTCATTTTTTTTAAAGTGCTGGTCCATCATAGACAGGAATCGTCGGTCCTCTACTGATGTCCCAATTTTCTCATCTTTTGCTGTTCTTTCAAAAAGTCTGGCGTTCGACTGGTCTGTTTCAGAGACTTTCAGGTCGTAGGGACAAGGTTCGAAGATGGTTCCTCTGGTGCCGTGCATAACATGCGTCTTTGCTACGCTGACGGCTAAAGGCTTGTGCAACCTGTTCAAGCACACATCTCCGATAATCACCCATCCCAGAGGCAGCTGTTGTGCGAATGGGGAAGAGGGGGGTCCTAGCACCTGTTCCAATACGTGGTGAGCCTCAGGTAGGTCACGCCCTATGAGAAGGCTAATGGACACTTCATGATCAAGCTGAGGAATTTCTTTCGCAATGCCGTTGAGATGCGGATGGTGAAGAGCCACGTCGGGAGTCGGTATTTCTGACCTATCATCGGGAATCTTGCTGCATTCTATCACTGAGGGCAGTCGCAGGGTTTTCTGTCCATCCAAAGACTGGACACAAAGTCCTTGGAACTGGCGTCCACTCATACTGCAGGTCCCAGAGCATGAGGTCAAGCTGTAGATGATTTCCTGTGACCTGTTCCCCATGCTGTCCATGACTTCTGGTGCAGCGAGTGACCGGTTGCTCTGGTCGTCCAGTACCGCATACACAGGAATGCTCTTTTCAGGCTGGTTCTCAGGAAAGATCCGGACTTTGATTATCTTGCCACATGATCGACTGGTCTGCTTCCCATTGCAGAGAGATGTGCATTTGGTTTTCACCCCCGGGAGCTCCCCGCCATCATCTTTAGGAGGAGACTGTCGTGAAGATGTTGGCGTAGCAGATGATGAATCACCATCGCGGTGCATCACAGTGTGGTGCTTCTTTCCGCACTTCTCGCATTGGACTGTGGCAGTGCATTTGTTGGCGACGTGTTCGGTTGATAACAAGCATTTGAAGCAAATGTTTGTTCCCTTCAGCAAGGTAATGCGGTCCCTCCAGGTCTTTGCAGCAAAGGCTCTGCATTCTGTCAAGGGGTGCTGTGCCTTATGGATGGGGCATCTCATGTCCTGCTTAACGTCTGTTTTCCTATTGAAGACTCGCCCTTGATCTCTTGGAACGTCCCTTTCTTGACGTTTGTCCTTGTCGAAGGAGAAGGCTGGGTCGTTCTGAATCTTGCTGATGTTGCTTATGAATTTAACCAAGAATGGGAAAGGGGGGAAAGCCACTCTGTGTTCCTCTTTGTATCTGGCTGCTTGCGTGACCCACTTCTGCCGCTGAGCTGGCGGTAGCTTGCAGATGATGGTGTTCATACCAGCTGACGAATCGTAGACGGAAAACACGACTTTGAGCTTCGGATTTTCCTTCGCACATTGGATCTCGTCTACAATGTCACTCAGTTCGTAAAATCTTTTGTTGTCTTTATATGTCAGTTGAGGGAAACGGTCTAATTTCCCTTTCAGGCAAGACTCCACAAGCTCTGCTGACCCGTATCGTTCCTCCAGCCGCTGCCACAATAGACACAGGCCTCTCTCAGGATTTGAAGGATTGGAAGCTCGCAAGCTCAGAGCATATTTGCTTGACTCTGGGCCTAGATACTTCACTAGGAGGTCAAGTTCTTCTTGAGGGGTCATGTCTAGCTCTTTCATGATGCTTGAAAAGCTAGCGCGCCATACTTCAAAGGTTTCAGGCTGTTCATTGAAGTGGGTCAGCCTGGAAAGCATGAGATCTTTCTTTAGTAAAAACTTGGTCAAGGCCTGGGCATCAGGTGGAGTCGCAGCGTTGTTAGGCTCTCCTGGGAAAGAAAGGCTTGAGTGCGGAAAAGGTTCAGCACTGACGTTCAATCTGTGTTCTCGACGATTGTAGTCAGCGTGTGGGTTGTAGGGCACATCTTCCTGGTGAATAGGTCCTGTCACTGCGTGGGCTGCGACATAGCTTCTGGTTTGTACATCTTGGCTTTGAGATGGTAGATCCAGCCTCACTGAAGAAGGAATGTCAGCTGCCAAGGCACTTCTATTCTCTCCATCATTCTCCAGAACAGTCGCCTCTGCTTCAGCGGCTGCTGCTTCTTTCTCCTCTGCCAGCAGATTAAGCTCGGCATTACATTCTCTTCTTAAGCGTTCAGATTTGGCTTCCATGACTTTTCTCTGCTCCTCAATCACTGCCTCTTGTTTCAAAAGTTCTGCTTCTCGGCGAGCGAATTCTGCACGCACACGAGAAGCTTCTGCTTTAGCGCGCTTGCGGGCCGCAAGGCTGCTGGATGTTGATGTCCCAGATTTGCTGGATCTGCTGGAATGATGACTGGTAGACCTGGTTTCTAGTCGTTCCAACTCGTCAACGTAGGCTCTTGAGGCAGGCTGGTCCTCCATGCTGACAGGTGTGGAGGGGTCGTCTGATCGCCAGAAGAAGTCCGTACTTTTTCTTCACTGTTCTGCCTCGCATTCAAAGAACTTTCTCGCAGGAGCTGCCTTTCGTTCAAAGAATAGTCCCGCAGATAGTGTCACCGTAAACAACTCTTTATTGGTCCAAAGACATGCGTAATAGGAGCTGTAGTGTAGTGGTGAAGAACTGAAACAAAACCCCAAAGAGAAAACTAAGTAAACAGCTAACAATAGTGACAATAACTGGTGGCTGAAATACAAAGCAAGAATAAGTTCAATGTGTACATGTGAAAAGGCTTTATATCTAAATGTCATATCATGAGGTTTCAGTCTGTACCACTAAAACACACCTTCCAAAGGCAGTATGTGTGAGTGTGTAATGTGTACATGAATAACAAGGCACATATGGCAACACACTCGTATAACAGGGCTCAACTAAGACTAAATTCAGTAATAAACAAATACTAATAAACTGTAAACAAGTTCTGTGTACATTGAATGTCATGTACGAGGAGAAATGCAGTACGCAAATGTTACGTAGTGGCACTGGCACAACCTTGCCGAGGGCTAGTAGGAAAACATCGTTAGGATCTCCAGATTCGCTCACCTCAGCACTACTGCGTCACTACGACGTTCATGCATAAACAAATAAAAAAGTAATCAAAACTTCAACACTTCGCCTTGTTTATCTATAAAAAATAATGATATGAAAATAACACGACATCGAAAACAGCACCGAAACTGAAAGACGTCTGCTGCTAAATCAAACCAAATGAAATCAATTAATCACTATTCTCAACCCTGTAAATCATTCACAGACATGATGAACTGATCGATAAACAATGTATTTAAAATCATACAAACAACTTACAAAGTGTGGGGACTTCAGGGATCGGTAATTTACAATGTGACAGTCACAAAGACGTTTCGCCCACATGAAGACAAAAAAGGCGCAATAGTAAAAATAGCAAAAATGTCTTAAAACCGGAGACTGGTCAAAGCATCGAAAGGGCTTCAAAAATCGATCTGGTTCCAGAACAACATGTGTTTAATCAATCTAAGTTTTCAAATATAGCGCACTACTTCTGCATTTAAGAAGCTCCTCATACATTTTTTTTTTATCAACTTTCTGAATTCAGTTTCAAGTTATGACAAAGTGCGTTGGTGTCCTCGTATCAGTTGCAGAAAGTATTGCCAGTCACCAGTAGGTCAGTTACTATAAATGAAATTGTGTAAACTTATCATCATCCATTATATTCTTTATCCTTTCACTTTTTCCCCTCATCCCCTTTTCAGTGCATTCTTAACGTGAATGTACCATTGTCTAAATCACCTTGTAGTGAACGGACATTAAACCAATGAGAAGAAGAAGAAGAAGTTTTCAGCACCAAAAGCTTGCAATTACAAAAGTTCGCAGTATAGAAAAGAAAGTATAATGAAGTTGGTTTGTAGAAAAAAAACAACAACAACCCCACCACATAATAAATAAACAACAGAAAAAAACACCTTTGAATCCTCAGCTATTACTTTTTTTCAGCTGTTTGACTTTACTTCCAGATTGCGACAAAGTGTATACTTTGCAATGATAAAGCTACTTTAGTATAAAAATGTGCTCCTTCTAATTGCAGTGCATAATTTTTTTTTAAGAATCCAAAGGAAAAGAAAAAAAAAGGCCTTGAATACTATACTAAGAACTTTTTGTCATGCATTGCAGGGTGTTGAAAAGTTGTGTCAAAGTGCGTACAACTTGGAACTGAAGTCAGAAATGACACAAACGTATTCATGAGGAGCTTCTAAAATGCTGAAGTAGTGCACTATATTGAACATTGAGTAAAGATGTGGTGGGGGATTTTTAACATGGGGGAGAGGGGGTCTATATTGACCATACATTGAGGACAGAAAAAATTATGGTTGTTGTTGTTTTTACGGAGGGGAGGGGGGGGGGGGGGGGTAACGCGGTTCGTTGCAATTTGGGACGAACTGCGTTGTTGCAATGTACTGTGGCAGCAGCACAGGGGGCAACGCTAGTCACGCTACTGATTCTTACGTGGATGACTATAATAAATTATTTATCTTTTGAAACTGAACACACACTAGGCCTACGAGTAACCATTCTTGCTTTACAACATCATGTGGTCTATACTGCACTGATGTATGCATTTCACCTAACAGCATTAAAACAAATTTTCTACGTGTGAGCCAATTCCTACACATGCCGTCCCATGATAGTTCTTCCGACGAGACTATAAACTGAGGTTCCCCATGTGCGAACACACGCAGAGCAGCTTGGGCTCACGTTAAAACCCGTTCTGCTTTTCGGAAGAGGAGGCCTTTGTGTGCTGGTGGGAATGGATGACAAAACTTCCAAAACTGCATACACACTGGGACTGAATGTAAACATTAAATCGAAGTTTTACATCCAGTCCCTGTGTGCATGCAAAATTGAAAAGGACAGTTATGTTTCAAATCAAGTCAAAAACACTATAGTCTTCCTATGGAAGACCATTACAATAATTATTGACAGGCATATTGATGCGAATCATAATCTCAAGACACAAGATAAGCACATTTCATATTTGTTCAAACGTTCTAAAATAACTTCAACTAAAAATAACACACACGCGCGCGCGCGCGCGCGCGTGCACACACACACACACGCACGCACGCACACACACACGCACACACACACACACACACACACACACACACACACACACACACACACACATAAATACACACACATCTCAATATAAACAATGCTACTAATAAAATAGACGATATTGCGACCATTCTATATAATAATGATAATCCCTTTCATTTATTTTGCTGTGCTGAGTCTCGCCTTTCTTCAAAATTTACCGATGCAGACATTAGCATACCAGGGTACCAAATCCTTCGTCTAGATCCTGATAAACCCAAAACCACTGGTTTACTTACATATTTTGCATCTTCTCTAAATTGTAAAAGACTCCACAATTTCGATGTTTATGATATTGAATCAATTTGGATAGAAATTAAACTGCAGCGCAATAGACCTCTCTTGATAGGCTTTGTATACCGAAATCCATCAGAATCTACAGTGTGGATAGATAAATTTAATTCCCTTATGGATGAAGTGATACTTTTGAACCATGAAACCGTTATTCTTGGAGACTTTAACATAGATTTATTAAAACCAAAATCTAAATGGTACCATAACTACACATTGCATGGACTTGAACAGTTAATTGACAAACCAACGCGAGTAACTAACAACACTGCAACATTGATAGATCATATATATACTAACACGAAACAACATATAGTCGAAGTTTGTGCTCCATCATGTGGGAGTAGCGATCATAATCCAGTTTGTTTTACCTGGTTCAAAAATCGAATAAAAATTCCTAAGGTAGGACATAAAACAATTTATTACAGAAGATTTAAAAACTTTAATGAGAGTGATTTTGTTTCTGACCTGTTAAATTCACCATTAAACCATGTATATCAAATAAGAGATCCCAATGAAGCTGTTGAATTTTGGATTAATACATTTATTTCAGTTTACAATAAACATGCACCCTTCATAAGGAAAAGAGTTAAGGATGTAATAAAACCACCTTGGATAACAAAAGATATTGAATCTGAAATACATTATAGAAACTATTTAAAAACTCATGGGACAAAAGAGCAATATAAACACCAAAGAAATAAAGTTAATTCAATTAAACGCCGATCAAAGCGAAACTACCTTCAAAAGATGTTGGTGTCAGCAAATGATTCTCGCCAAGTCTGGAAAGCTATAAATTTATTAACAAACAAACGTGTATCCAAAAGTCAACATGCCATTAAAGACATATCAGCAGATGAATTAAACTGTCATTTTTCAAATGTTGCAGATAAAGTTATATTACATGACAGATCAAGAGATAACGATCTTCATTATTTAAAACAGTACATGGAGTCAAAACCAATTAACTTTCCTTTCTACCTACCTCCAATGACTATTCTTGATGTACTCGAAAGCTTAGTTCTAAAAAAGAAGTCAAGAACTCGTGATTTAGATGACTT
The DNA here is from genome assembly GCA_030674155.1 of Stramonita haemastoma. Classification (NCBI taxonomy): domain Eukaryota; kingdom Metazoa; phylum Mollusca; class Gastropoda; order Neogastropoda; family Muricidae; genus Stramonita; species Stramonita haemastoma. Next base: position 71,072,199 of record CM060317.1, on the reverse strand, counting down.
AGATGCGAAAATATTAAATCTTTCAAGCCCATTGATTTTCGACTCACTTACCTACCTATACAATTTGTGCATTGAAAAAAATTGCTTCCCTTACAAACTGAAGCAAGCTAAAGTTATACCTGTTTACAAGTCAGGTGATTCCTCTTCTCCGTCAAATTACAGACCGATTTCCATTTTGTCTGTCTTATCTAAGCCTGTTGAAAAGCATTTACAAAAATCCATATATTCTTACTTTACTAATAACAAACTTATGAGTGAAAGTCAGTCTGGGTTTAGAAAAAACTATTCCTGTCATACAGCTCTTATCCAACTCACTGACAATGTCTTGCATAATATAAATGAAAATAAATTTACTGGTCTTCTTTTTGTTGATTTCGAGAAGGCTTTTGATGTCATTAACCACTCTTTATTATTGCGTAAATTATACTTGTACAAGCTAACACCAGAAATTATTAATCTTCTAGCAAGTTTTTTGTCAGATAGGAAGCAGCTAGTGGTAGTAAATGACCAAACATCAGATTTAGTAGACGTTAAACATGGTATACCACAAGGATCAGTGCTCGGACCCCTACTGTTTTCCATTTATGTAAACGACTTACCCTGCTTTGTAAATTGTCACTGTGAAATGTTTGCTGACGATACATCTCTGTTCTGTAGTGACTCTGATCCCAATACGTTAGGCAACAAACTACAGGATAACATTGACAGACTAATTTCTTGGACACAGTTAAATCATATGTCTTTAAATGCGAAAAAAACAAAATGTATGTATGTTTCAGCTAGACAGAAAAGACAAAAAATGAAATCCAGTTTTAAACCCTTGTTTATTGATAAACGATTAATTGAAGAAGTGGATTCTCATAAAATACTAGGTATCACTATTGACAAGAGCTTGACATGGACAGATCACGTGATGTCTCTGGGAAAACGTCTCTCTAACAGGTTACTTCAGCTATCTAAGATAAAGAACTTTCTCGACAACCATTCCCGTAAACTCTTCTTTTGTGGCCATGTTTTGCCAATTATCGACTATGCATCTACACTATGGGACAAATGCAGTGAAACAAATTTGAAATTTATCCACCGTTTATATAAAAGAGCACTTAAGCTGGTTCTGTTAAAGTCAAGCTCATTGACTGTTTCTGATTACAAGCAATTAAATATACTGACTTTTCATAAAAGACTTTTTTTCAACAAAGCTGTGTGCATGCATAATGTTATAAACGGAAATGCTCCTCCTAAGATTAAAAAATCCTTCAAAATAAATCCGCACAGGCATAATCATTTATTAACGTTCCCAAGACCCAGAAATGACCTCTACAAGTCAAGTTTTCTGTATTCGGGTAGTCATTTATGGAATAATCTCCCAGTAGATCTAAAAAGTACTACAAGCAAAACCCCATTTAAAAAACACTTAAAAAACTATCTCATGAATAACAGTAGTGAAAAAGACTTGTAAGTTTTACCTTATCACCACTGTGTACTTTTGTGCCATTCACTGATATTTTGTTGTTGTTATGATTTTCAATGTAAGTTTGTTGTAATATAATTAAATGACTTCGTGCAGAATAATGCAACGGTGCGCCTACGCGCGCATATGTGTATAATTGTTTGTATATGCTGTTTGTGCAGTGTGTGTGTGTGTTGTGTGTGTGTGTGTGTGTGTGTGTGTGTGTGTGTGTGTGTGTGTGTGTGTGTGTGTGTGTGTGTGGGTGTGGTGGGTGGGTGGGTGGGTTTGGGTTTGGGTGTGGGTGTGTGCATGTGTGTGTGTGTGAGTGTGTGTGTTTGTGCATGTGTGTGCATGTGTATGTTTCACATGTGTATCTAACAAATAATAGCAGGCATGGGTGGGTGATTGGTCGATAACAAGTGTTTATTAGTATGTATGCATTTTGAATATTGAAATGTTTAAATATTGATATGCTAAAATTTTGCTTAAGATGTGTGTAGTTGGCTAGTTTTCAGTGATTATCATTTTAGTCCTCTTTATTGCTGTTATTACTGTCGTTGTCATTATTGTCGATATTTTTCTTTTTCATTTTCTTACATACTTTTCTTTGTAGATGGCTTGATGAAAAAAAGCAATTGTTTTGCTTACTCAATGTACCATCTGTAAATAAAAATTTGACTTTGACTTTGACTTTGACACACACACACTTGCGCGCTCACACACACACACCAACGTAGGAATACAATATTATTAAGACCATTGACAAGAAAAGACATTATAAACTAGTATTAACGCATGTCTGCACGCACTCACACAACACGTACACACGCACGCACACTTGCGTGCGCGCGCTCGCACAAACACACGCACGCACACGAACACCACACACACACGCCCGCGCGCACGCACACACACCAATGAATGCAATGTTATAAGACCACTGTCTAGAAAAGGCATTTGAACTTGCAATTTAAAAAAAATCAATAAAGCCAAAAATGAGAGAGAGAGAGAGAGAGAGAGAGAGAGAGAGAGAGAGAGAGAGAGAGAGAGAGAGAGAGAGAGAGAGAGAGAGAGAGCGAGAGAGAGAGAGAGAGAGAGAGAGAGAGAGAGAGAGAGAGAGAGAGAGAGAGAGAGAGAGAGAGAGAGAAAAGAGAGAGAGAGAGAGATGTTGATTGATTTATTCTTTTATATCGAGGATAACGGAATAAGCACTCTTTGCGTTTTTACATCCAGTCCCCGTGTGTATGCAGTTTTGTAAATATCATCTGTTCCCACGATGGCCTACTCTTACGAAAAGCGGAACAGGATTTAACGTGTGCGCAAGATGTTCTGCGTGCATTCGCACACGGGGCCTCGGTTTAAAGTCTCATCCGAAGGACTTTAGAGAGAGAGAGAGAGAGAGAGAGAGAGAGAGAGAGAGAGAGAGAGAGAGAGAGAGAGAGAGAGAGAGAGAGAGAGAGAGAGAGAGAGAGAGAGGAGAGAGAGAGAGAGAGAGAGAGAGAGAGAGAGAGAGAGAGAGAGAGAGAGAGAGAGAGAGAGAGAGAGAAATCTGAGGAGGGCATGGTATAATTATGGGCTGCTCATAGCAAAGTTGACGCTCGTTTCTTTTGCTAAGTGCAATGTGTTTAGTTTCGTTTTTAAAATAATCTACTTTTTATTTTATTTTACTTAGTTATTTTTTTCCATTATTATAGTGTAGTATGTACATCTTATGAATTGATAGTGCTCTTATTGTATATGTTGTAATCTTTTGTGCATTGGCATGTGACTATGCGCGCTGCGCACGCGTGTATGTGTATGAATGTGTGCGTGTGCATGTATGTGTGCGCATGCACGCGTGTGTTGTCTGCTATTAAAGACCGAATTTTATTGTTTTTTTGTGATTTATATTTCTCTTTATCCTTTTTATGTATATTTAATTTGTGGCCACGTGAACTACTTTTTGTTAAAGTACATTTATTGGTATTGGTAAATGTATTGTAGTGTGTCCGAGGTAATGGTTGCATACTGTTCTGTCATTCCTCTGTGATAAACGTTTTTCCTATTTTCTTTTTATGTACGGCTTGTAACCCACATGAATTTATCCATTTTTGAGGTAATAAAATGTTTGAATTGAATTGAGCAAAATCAGCCATCATGTAAATCAGGAAATAAAAAACTATGGACTTACGCTGACCACAGGCAGGCAGAAGGGGGGCTGTCTATGGCCACAGGACAAACAACATCTGGTATCCCATAGTGAAGTCGGTGGTAACTTTGCAGAAACATCCATCAGAAAACACTGCACTGACTTTGTTTCTGTCAATACAACTCCACGTTGACATAACAACAGATGACGATGTTGTTTCTGTCGGTACAACTTCACGTTGACATAACAGATGACGATGTTGTTTCTGTCAGTACAACTCCACGTTGACATAACAACAGATGACGATGTTGTTTCTGTCGGTACAACTCCACTTTGACATAACAACAGATGACGATGTTGTTTCTGTCGGTACAACTCCACGTTGACATAACAACATATGACGATGTTGCTTCTGTCAGTACAACTCCACGTCAACCTAACAATAAACAGATGACGATGCTGTTTCTATTACTTCTTTCAAAAATGACTGCATCATCAACGATGGTGGTGTTTCTATAACTCATACTAAAAAAACCCAGCTTTGTCAATCCATAAATTCTTCATTCATTGAACACTCTTACTAACCAGTGTTCCAGTTCCAAATAACAGTGAACTAAGAAGTTACACAGAAGTTTATCAAATGCAGCTTCCATGGTTGAAATGGTTTTGGAACAAAACAAAAATATTAAAACGTTCATCTCCTCCTGTTGGCAGTCTGAAGGACAGACAGAACTCTTCATCACTTCTTCACAAAAGATAACGGTTCTTTCAACTAGAGAACTTCACTAGCCAATGTGGCACCATTGTTCATTCTTTGTCAAACCAAGTTTACGATTCACACAAAAGGAAAATCAAAGTCGTTAATCAAGCCACAAAAACAGCAGCCACCCTCCGCCTCAGTGTGCAGACACAGCATAAGCCTGCATGGTTGGATGTCATCATCATTGTGCAGACACAACAGAAGCCTGCATGGTTGGATGCCATCATCAGTGTGCAGACACAACATAAGCCTGCATCAGTGCATGGTTGGATGCCATCACCATTGTGCACTGTCTGGGGTAGACAGTCTGGAGGGAGCAGCACAGACCGGTGATTCCTTTGGCTGCCGCTATGCCTAATATTGCCAAAACGCATGTTATTAATTTAGGCAAACACACACTCTTGGACACCAAGACACTGTATCCACAATATTTCCAATGGTTGACAGTATAAATAATTTTTTTTTTCCACACAAAGCCGGGAACTTCACATCCCGCCAAAGTCGGACACAGACGCTAAAACCAGACGACAATTAACGAAAGAAGTATGTAAGCAATCTGATTGGTCACAAGCAGATTGCACTCGGTTCGGCTTGTATGCGTAAGGCCTATGCCCTTCAATACTTCGATACACATGTGCAGACCCAGGTCACGTGATTTAACAGAGGTTTACCGGCTGCTTGCTGCTAGCTGTCTGCAATGTCATACATCACACGAAACTGCCTGTAAAATGAAGGATCTACTATCTGTTTCTTAAAAAAAAAGGGGAGGGGGGGGGGGGGGGGGGATTTATCATGTTTTCTTATTTTGTAAGTATTTTGCTTATCGTTTGATTGTGTGTTTTTGGATTTCAAAAAGGAATATTAGATCCAAGACCTTGAATTTTCCTTGAAAGTAAAGGCCTGTCTATCCAACGTATTCTCAGTAAGGACGATGATAAGCTAAATATACATTTTTGTTCTGAAAAATTAATATGAATAAAGGTTCAAATACGTGTGAGTGCAGGGATTTACGGACAAGGTCAAGCAGACAACAAAGTATTCAAGGAACCAGCCGCCATGGCGCAGTGGTTAGCGCCTTGGATTCCGGACTGGAAGGTCGCGGGTTCGATTCCCACATGAGTCATAGGGATTTTTCGGGCTCCTGCCGGCTCCTACCCAGAGTGAGTGTGCTGTGGCTCAGTGGGGAGACTGGGATCACACAGTCGAGCTTCATCCACTTTACGGATGCAGATTTGAGAGTGTTGCTCAAATTACCTGACCAACACTGCAAGTGTCTGTATCTCTCGGGCCCGGTTGACGCCGGAATATATTATGATAGCAAGCGTAGAGTACAACCCTGTCAAGTAGTCTCAAAGCGGATGCACTTCCACAGCAGTATCATTACATCATCCTCATCATCATTGACCATCATGCAATAATAAAAATTGCCTCTGATTCGGTGGTCCCCGTTGCTCTGGTCTCATGGTGACCTCAGATTCGGTTTACCCATACACCTCTGTGCCTGTTGTGAGTTTGTGTCAAAGCCTTTGGGGTTGGAGGTTCGCGGGGAGGCGGTCGTTGGAGGGACGTTGTGGTGGTCGCCACCTCGGGTGGGTGACTCACTCAGTCTGGCTCCACGACTGAGCTAATACTGTCGTTAGTAAGGGGCTTAGTAGGTGAAGTCCTGAGTATGTTGACTCGGAACAGGCACCACTGAACACCGTCACAGTGACCCAGCAGCAGTGCAGGGCCCCTTTGGCTGGTGGCCCCGCGGCGGCCTAATATTGATGGGCTACCTGTGGACTCCCGACCCCGGGTGTGAGACACAACGAATCTGGGTATGGCTGTGGCGGGGGGGTTGAAATGAGCGGCGTGGGAGCAATGATATGTGAGCCTCTGACCTTGACTTTGACCAGCACTTGCACACACACACGCACGCACACACACTAATAATAGGATAATAGAATAAGCACTCGTGTACATTGTTTTTACATCCAGTTCCCGTGTGTATGCAGTTTTGTAAAACTTGTCATTCGTTCCCACCGGCACATAATGGCCTACTCTTTGGAAAAGCGGAACAGGTTTTAACGTGTGCATAAGATGTTCTGCGAGTATTCACATACGGGCCTCGGTGTAGGCTACAGTCTCAACGGAAGGACTTTTGGCGAGAGTGGAGTCTGCTCTGTTACCTCCAGGGGAAAATAAACCCTTGAACGGGATTCGAACCCGGGTCGTCAAATTGCAAGCACAGTGTTCTAACCACTAGACTATCCCGTCCCCCATCTTTGAACAGACAAGGCAGTTTTCACTGCTGTCAGGTTTGTTGCATTGCAGTGACAAAGGATAAAGACTTTGTTTCCTTTGTCTGATTCAAACATGCTCGTTTTTGTCCTTTAGTTTGGTATATGCTAACAAACAATTTTAATACTTTAGTTGCTTTTAGAGTTGTAAATCAATGTCTCAAAGTACTCTCTGCATGTACAGGGCCCAGGGTGGGGGGATTGGCAAAATTGGCCAATTCTTTTATTCGAGGATAATAGATAAGCATTCGTGTGCTTTTTTACATCCAGTCTCCGCCCTTTTCAGGGATAACATCAAGATAAAAAGATAACCTCAATTGAACAGCAACAATTATAATGATCCAAATACCAAGAGCAAGAGACCATACCATGTATCAAACAACAGGTAGAAATAAGACAGAGATATAATAATAAGGTAATGGTATAAAAGTGAAGGAGGCGAATTAAAAGGAAGTAGGAGGAGGAAAGGGGCCATGGAAAAGTCTAGGGTGGGTAGGGGTTGAGGAAAATTGTTATCACACTTGAAGTTTTAAAAAACTAATGAAAGAAGACCTGAAAAGAAACAAGCGCCTGTGTTTATTGTGTGGTGCTGATCAAAAACCTCTTCATGCTTGAGCCCCTGTCCCTAAAAAGGGACGCTAACAGTTTAGGCTAAAAAATGATATTTACTAAGCACCTGTCAAAATGAGTGTTAGACACCTTAAGAAGACAGAGAAACAAACATTTTTATACATGTCTTGAGAAAAAAAAAAGGGCATAAATGGATTAATCTAGCTTCACTTTTCGGGGCTGTGGTGTCGGCACAAGGACAGCCCACTCCTATGAAAGATTTTAGTATAGTGTGTATGCATACAGTGGAGCATTGTCATGGTGCCTACGGCTCTGTTACTGCCAAAAGTCGGGGTAGGATGACGCTAAAACCAGCACTTTGTCACATCTCTTCGATACGTCATATTCTTGGGGCTTATGTTTGTGTGTGCACTTTTTGTGTGTGCCTGTGTGTAGCAACAAACACGCACTTTGTTGTGGTGTATCATATAGTTTATTACCATTAAGATTATCTGTAATACTATGTGTTTTTGCGTACACTGTACCAGCTTTCGTTGGGACAATGCTTGCTATATTCAAGCCAGGTTGCCCTCTTCAAGGCTGTGGTGTCGCCACAAGAACAGCGCCACCCGTATGAAAAGTGATAGTATTGTGTGTATGCACACAGTAGAGCACTGTCATAGTGCCTTGGGATCTCTTACTTCGCAAAAGTCGAGATGGTACGCGACTCAAACGGGCATTTTGTCACATTTCTTCCATATGACTTTATTCTTGTGGAGGGGAGGTGGGGGGGGGGGGGGGGGGGGGGTGCGTGCGTGTATACAAGCCCCTACTCGTGTTATTGTTGCTATTATTTTAATACTATGTATTCTCGCGCAGACTGTACCAGCTTTTGTTCAGACAAGACTTGCTATATTCAACCCAGGCTGCCCTTTTCTGGGCTGTAGTGTCGCCACAAGAACAGGGCCACCCGTATCAAAGATGCTAGTAGCGTGTGTATGCATACAGAACAGCACTGTCATGGTGCCTTGGGCTCTGTTACTGCACAATAGTCAGGGTAGGACGGAGCTCAAACCTACATTTTGTCCCATTACTTCGCAAGTGTGCTTTTTTTTTTTAGGTGTGTGTGTGTGTGTGGGGGGGGGGGGGGTGCATGTGATCTTGTGTGTGTGTGTGTGTGTGTGTGTGTGTGTGTGTGTGTGTGTGTGTGTGTGTGTGTGTGTGTGTGTGTGTGTGTGTGATTTTAGCGTAGTTATGGTCTTTGTTGTAACTTCAACTTTTGGCAGATACTGTTCAGCTAGTAAAATGTTGGGAATATTCTCGTTGTGGCCTCTCTCTCTCTCTCTCTCTCTCTCTCTCTCTCTCTCTCTCTCTCTCTCTCTCTCTCTCTCTCTCTCTCTCTCTCTGTGGGTCAGTCACCAGAAGTGAAGCAGACGTACATTTTCTGTGAGCAGCAGTAAAACTAGAAATTCATTCAAAAATGCCAGTTACTGGACTTCCAGCGGCTGTGGAGAGGACCTTAGGCGCCCTGCTGACTGACAATGCAGTCTCCAGCTGGAAAGTGGCAGGAGAAGGGGACAGCGTGGTTTTTGTCTTGCGACTGAAACCAGTGGACACAACAGTGTCAACCAACATTGTCTTGCGACTGAAACCAGTGGACACAACAGTGTCAACCAACATGGCCGATCCAACAGTGAATCGAAGCACACAAGCACAATACTACAGGAAAAATCCTTATCGCAACGTAGAGGAGACGTGGAGCGCTCTCGAAAGCATAAACAGAAGCAGGCAAGTGTTGTGTGTGAAAGTGACTGTGTCCTCAGTGCCTGGAGCCTGCCTGACAGTGGAGTGAAACAGGGGAATACAGCATGTGTAGATACACATGGAATAGACCTACCAACAACACACACACAGGACATCAACACAAAAACATCGGTTAAGTTGCCATCATCGGTTGATTTAGAACCTCCCTGTATGTCTGATTGTAGTGACTGTGCTGATATGTGTGCTGATGTGTGTGTTTTGCAGCCTGAGGTGAACGATGATAATATTGTTGGTGCATTCGAGGCAAGAAATGTCAAACAGTACGTCAAACAGTACATGGCTACTCTAACTGATAGATCCGTACAGAAAAGGCTGAGAGACAAAGAAAGAAATACACACGTTAGAAAATCTGTGCTACATCATTCAGATGGTGAAGATATTGTGACGTGTGAGTCAGAGGACATTGTGATCCAGTATGCATGCCAACCAGACACTGAGCCAGTATGTGTGTACTGGTTTGTCAAACAGCAAGAGAAAAACATGTTAAAAGAGGAACGTGTCAAACTCGCCAGTTTGCAGAATGGGAAGCCAATCCAGAACACACTACACACGGAGACCCTATCACATGCTTCAAGGGACTTAGCGACACTTAGAGAACTACTACAAGGGTTTCTTGGCTA
>CM060317.1:71045089-71057589 GCA_030674155.1 Stramonita haemastoma | reverse complement strand
AGGCTACTATCATTAACAGTTGCATATATTATCTAAGCATGAAGCATTTGGAAGTTTCTGTAGGTCAGGGGCGTGTTTGTGTGTGTGTGTGTGTGTGTGTGTGTGTGTGTGTGTGTGTGTGTGTGTGTGTGTGTGTGTGTGTGTGTGTGAAAGTCAAAGTCAAAGTCAAAGTCAAAGTCAAAATTTTATTTTCAGATGGTACATTGAGTAAGCATCGATTTGCTTTTTTTCATCAAGCCATCTATCTAAGGGGAAAAAAACAAAAAACAAAAGAACAAAAAAACAACAACAAAAAAAGCAGAGAAAAACAGATCACCAACATTAATTAACCAACATGATTTCAACAGCCTCAAAAATACAATATGCCTATAGAAAATACAAGCAACAACACTAACAACAAAAATAGAAAAAAACACACACAAAACAAAAAAAACCCACAAAAAACACTCAAAAGTCACACACTGTGTGTGTGTGTGTGTGTGTGTGTGTGTGTGTGTGTGTGTGTGTGTGTGTGTGTGTGTGTGTGTGTGTGTGTGTGTGTGTGTGTGTGTGTTGTGTGTGTGTGTGTATGTGTGTGTGTTTGTGTGTGTGTGTGTGTGTGTGTGTGTGTGTGTGTGTGTGTGTGTGTGTGTGTGTGTGTGTGTGTGTGTGTGTTCTGCTGATATGCATAAAGATATTGTCATAGATTAACTGCTAATTGCAATGGGGAGGGGGCATCACAAAAGTTTGACCTATTACATACGTACAGTAATGTCAGATTTCTTTGCCGGGATAAATTCAGGCTTCTGTCCTCATGGAATGAGCGATACTATCTGATTTTCCTGTATACTTATCTATTTCTCTCCTCACAAAGGGGGTCTATATCTACAGGAATACCCAAAGAAAATTTCTTGTGACTGTGAGCTTAGATAGGCACTAACTGTATACTGAACACACCAACTCATCTGCTTGAGTAGGCTACACTACACTACACTGTGCTTTGCTTCAACGTTGTGTGACGAGGCACAACATTAACCCAGACCTAACTTAACTGGTTATAACACACGCGTTTCACAGAAGATGGGAATGGATATGTTGAAGCAGACTACATTGAAAACTAAGGGAATTAAAGGCGTTGTAGCAAGTCAGGTCCCAGGAGAAGGGCGCCAATCTGGTTTCATGCGGGGATTTTTTTCTTACTCCTTCACTGCATTGAATGGATTTTTGAGTCCTTAGTCAGTCTGTCTGTCAGAGTAAGTGCCAAACCGAGAACTAGTCAAAGAACCCACGACAACAGGAGAGCTGACCCCAGAGGATTTATGCAATAAACAGTATATTGATGATAATAATAGTAGCAGCAGCAGCAGCAGTAGTGGTGGTGGTGGTAGTAGTAGTAGTAGTAGTAGTAGTAGTAGTAGTAGTAGCAGCAGCAGCAGCAGCAGCAGCAGCAGCAGCAGCAGCAGCAGCAGCAGTAGTAGTAGCAGCAGCAGCAGCAGCAACAGCAGCAGCAGCAGCAGCAGCAGCAGCAGCAGCAGCAGCAGTAGTAGTAGTAGTAGTAGTAGTAGTAGTAGTAGTAGTAGTAGTAGTAGTAGTAGTAGTAGTAGTAGTAGTAGTAGTAGAGCAGTAGTAGTAGTATGGAGATATGGAGACGAAGAAAACAACTAGACAAATAGAGAGACGGCTGATGAGACGAACAGACAAAACATGCTTGTAGAGACATTATTCTGCCCCCACGATGTCAGATTTGCTCTTTCAAGCGCGGAACTAATGGATGATGAATTAACGGAAGATGTAAAGAGACCAACCAGCAGATAGGAAATGACATGGAGACAGTGTAAAGTGGTTTTCATAACTGTTCCTTATACAAGTATATGTCCATGTCCCTGACCATAACATTTTTTCTTTGTTTTCTTTATTTTTTTTTCTGTTCTTTCTTTATTTTTTTTCTTTCGTTTGTTCGTTCGTTTGTTTTTTCTTTCTTTCACAACGCTGCTTTCATAACTGTGAGTCATGTAAGTAATTCCTGTACCTGACGATAGCATTTTTGTCTCTGTTTCTTTGTTTTTTGTTTCATTCATTCATTCATTCATTCATTCATTCATTCATTCATTCATTCATTCATTCATTGTTTTATTCTTTATTTCTTTTTTCTTCTCTTCCCTTCTCTTTGATAATGTTGCTTGTATAAGCGCAAATGATGCAACTGTTTCTTAAGACTGATGGTATTATCTGTTCTTTTTGTTTCTTTTTTTCCTTTATTTGTTATTCTTTCTCTCTTGTTTTGTTTGGTTTGGTAAGGGGGAAAGGTTGTTTGTTTGTTTGTGTGTGGGGAGTTTCAAGCCACCACCAAGACGCTCGTTGAAGAAGATTTTTCCCTTTGAAGTTAACATCAGTACCAATTATACCCCCCCCCCACCCCCCTCCTCAAAAGAAACTGACGTCTCTTGTGTGCGAGCACGCACAGAACATCTTGTGCACGTTAAACACTATTCCGCCTTTTAGGAGGAGTAGGCCATCTTTCCTGGTAAGGAATAGATGACAACATTTACAAAACCGCATGCACACGGGAACTAGATGTAAAAAAGCACATGAGTGATTAGAAGTAAACGAATATGAATATTCTCGACAATTCTTTGCACGAAGCTATGTAAACCCAAGTCGTAGGAGCGGATGACAACAAAATAAAAAAAACAGCAGGCACATAGGTATCGTTTTTAGACACCATCCATGAGGAAAAATGGGGGAGTTGGAGTCCCAGGGCGGTTCGGGGCTGTATATGGCAACGTTCTGGCGGCTCCTGCGACGGCACTGAAACCATTTGTATCAGAGATTGCCTTTCCAATGGACCATTCCAGTGACGTGGAGAGGGAGGGTCTGTTGCATGGGAAACAGCTTACCCTTCATACTGACTTACCCAGGCTTTGCGCTCTGGAGTCTAGAGAGCAACTCCATAGTCTCCCAAGACTGACGGATGCCCACTGGTTTTTTTTTTCATTTAACACAGTATACAGAATATTAAATACAATTGCAGACAGAAAAAGAAAAACAATAATGTGTGGCGCTGCTCTTGTGGCGACGCACTCTCCCTGGAAGAACAGCCCGTATTTCATGCAGGGAGATCTGCCCGGACTTAAGCTTAAAGTAGTATGAAAAAAATTTATAACAAAATATCACCCAATCTGGTGTGACCTTCTCCTTGGTCAGCTGGGCTATAAAGAACGCTGACAACAGCAGGAGATTTCACAAAAACACCAATAACAGTGACGACAACAAAAACAGCAGCAGCAGCAGCAGCAGCAGCAGCAGCAGCACCACCACCACCACCACCACCACCACCACCACCACCACCATCATCATCATCATCATCATCATCATCATCATCATCATCATCATCATCAATACCAGTGATGTGTGTACGTAAAGCTGAGAGATATATTTATTTACAGACTTTACACATGTGCGAGATGACATAAAAAAAAAGATTCAATTGTAATTCACAGTCGGGGAGTCTACTCTCAAACAACACTCCCACAATAGGGCTCCAACTTTCTGACAGACAATTACACAGTCGCGATTCCTTTACTCCTGGTAATTTCTAAGTCATTTCAGGTATAAATGGCGGGTATGAATTTCATTTAGTAAGGTAAACGTAAAGGTGTCCCCATAACCTATGTGGTCGTAAAGGAGCGAGACATCAGGGACCTCAGCTTTTCTAGGAGCCAGCACATTGAGGAAGAAAACAACTTCTGGTGAAAAATTATCGCAAAAATATATAAACATCAACAAAAAAAACAACCAAACGAAGGTTAAGGAAGGCCTTGTTCTTTGACTTTAGTCTCGTACTCTTAACATAATCTGAATCAAGTTACCAGACTAATGAAACAGCCACACGCATATCGTACCGCTGTCTCGAAGCCTCCCCCCCCCCCCCCCAGTCACCCCCCCCCTCCACCGATCTTTTACGGAAGTGAAGAGGGAGGGGGGGTGGATTGAATGACAAAGGCGGAGGCTACGCCGACAAATTGAAAATGGATTAGATTCCATCAGGCTTTTTCGCTCTTGCTAAACAATATTCTTCAATATTATCATCACCAGAGGCCAGTTTTTTTCTCTTATTATGAAAGACTGAAAACTGACGAAAAACTGTTACGGTTTATCAGGATTTTATGGTTGCTAATAAGCCGAGGTCTTTGATGCCTCGCTCCCCTACGACTACATAGGTTAGGCGTATAATATAAGGACGGGATAGCTCAGTGGTCCGCGCACTCCCTTTCCCCGAGCCAAGGTTAAGCAGAGTCGAGCGTGGTTACCAATTGGATAGGTGACCGTTTGTGCGCCTTGGCTTCAGTACAGTCCCCCTAGTTCACCCAGCTGTAAATGCGTACCTGCCCTTTTTAGGGTCAGGGAAGGTAAAGCAGCGAGGGAGAGGAGATGGGCGCCGCCCTCAATATGCTGGCTCCTAGAGAAGCTGAGGTCTCTGATGCCTCGTTCCCCTACGACGACATAGGTTAGGAGACATCTACCTAAGTCAGAATACATAACCAGTATTTGTTGCTTTCATTCCCCCTTCAGTTTTCTTTTCCTTTCCAGTATTCTAAATCAAAATGTAAAACAGGTTCTTCACGGTAAATTTTGTCATTAGACATTCAGTAGAATTATCTTTGTATTTCATAGGTAATCCGTCAAAGTCTTTCTAATGAGACCACAAACCGATGTCCCGTGTACGAACGCACGCAGAACATCTTACGCAAACGCTAAAACTCATTTCACTTTTCGGAAGGGTAGGCTATTGCGTGCCAGTGGGAACAGATGACAAAACTGGCAAAACTGCATACCATCTAGGACTGGACGTAAAAAAAAAAAGCATACTAGTGCTTATTCCATTATCCTCAATTAAAATAACAACAACAACAACAACAATAATAATCATCATCATCATCATCATCATCATCATCATCATCATCATCATCATCATCATAACAATAATAATAATAATAATAATAATAATAATAATAATAATAATAATAATAATAATAATAATAATAATAATAATAATAAAAAATCATAAATAAGATCAAGAAATAAATTAACAAAATGTCAAACTGATTTCAAAACACACAAAAAAACACCCTTATAGGAAACTGTTCATTTCAAGGAGAAAGACACTGAAACACCACCAACAACACAATTTTAATACAGAGACTCATCTCGGTTACAATGCTGGAAGATAGACACACATAGCTCCCTCAGTGCTCCTTCAAGGAAATCGGGTTGGAGTTCAGTGACTAATGAATCGGCAGCACGCAAACATGACGATACCAGAAAACAGGGAACTGTCTTTGCCTTCCGCACACTGACAGGAAAGTCACGAGGACCAAGCAAGGAGGATGGTGGATATGATAACGTGAGAAAATGATGGCGGCTGGCCATAGATAAATTGAACGCTGTCTTGGGTTTCATCAAATCTCACTTCAAGGTCTTGCAACTTTCTGTGGTGATCAAAGCCTTTCTCTCTGAAGTCAGAATGCGGCTAACTCCCTTGGTGAGAGTTGTTCTTGTTGAAATTTGACGTAGATCAAACGAAGTCAAGATGATGACAGTCGTCCTGTGCAAACAATAGACTAAGTAAGTCCCTTGTCTCCTTTAAATTGGAATTAGTGTTGATTTAACACAGATCATGTTGTTGTTGTGCCTTGATGTATGAGGGATTGCTCTCTCTCTCTCTCTCTCTCTCTCTCTCTCTCTCTCTCTCTCTCTCTCTCTCTCTCTCTCTCTCTCTCTCTCTCTCTCTCTCTCTCTCTCTCTCTCTCTCTCTGTCTGTCTGTCTGTCTCTCTCTGTCTCTGTCTCTCTGTCTCTGTCTGTCTGTCTGTCTGTCTGTCTGTCTGTCTCTGTCTCTGTCTCTGTCTCTGTCTCTCTCTGTCTCTCTCTCTCTCTCTCTCTCTCTCTCTCTCTCTCTCTCTCTCTCTCTCTCTCCCTTTTTAACGCCTATCACTTTTTTATATACTGAATCCCCCCTCCCCCTCTCTCTGTCAAAATGTAAAACTTTTTACTTTCAGTAGTACTTATGTCATTAAACATTCATGTGCATGTAAATCACTTTTTTCTAACTAAATCTACAGAATGTCAATTTGGTTTCTCTAGCCCAAACGATAAGAGAAAGACTTGTTTGGGTTTAGTATTTGTTGTTTTGAGGTGGAGGGCAGGAGTTAAAAAAAAAAAAGAAGAAAGAAAAATAATTGCAGGCACTAATCTAGCTTATAAGGTGGAAGGAATAATATATATATAATAATATATATAACACGCCATCACTCCCTCTTCTGAATAATTGATAGATATAAAAAGCACCTGAACTCGCTACAATCTTCTTCTAGCCCAGGCCAAAAATCTGTATTAGTAATTGATGTCATCTATTCGCCAAGGCCTACACAACATCGCTGTTATATTGTAAAATGTTATGTTAAGATCGCCCTCAGCCATGACAAGCTCTTAACACAACAGCCTGTACTCTCCTTTAAAGGAAAAACAATCCTCTGAAGTCGGAGTATGGCTGCCTATATGGTGAGGTACTTGAAAACAATCTTACTAGCAAGCTTCTCATTCAGTGTGTAATTTCAGTCTCACAGTGATTCCCAGGTGGGATGAGTCAAAGTCAAAGTCAAACTTTTATTTCCAGATGGTACATTGAGTAAGCAGTGCAATTGCTTTTTTTCATCAAGCCATCCATCTAAGAAAAAGAAGAAGAAAAAAGAGAATAATCATATATGAACAAGGAAAAACTTTAAAAAGATATGTCGTACAAATGAAAAGATTAAAAATGAACTTGAAAAATGAGTCAGAGTGCACATTTTGGGTGACACCAAGAGTGTTAATCTGGGGAATGTACAACAACTGCTACAATCTTGAAAACAGGAAGCACGCATCAGGGGTAAGGGTAGGGATGGGGGTGGGGGTGCAGTGAGGGAGGAGGGTGAGTAATGGGAACCCAAAACTATCCTCTACATAGGTAAAGGTGTACCATAACCTATGTGGTCGTAGGGAAGCGAAGCATCAGAGACCTCAGCTTCTCCAGGGGCCAGCATATTGAGGTCGGCGCCCATCTACTATCCCTCGCTGTTTTACCTCCCCTGACCCTGAAGAGGACAGGTACCTATTTACAGATAAGTGAACTAGGGGAATGGACTGTACTGAAGCCAAGGCGAGCAAACAGTCACCCATCCAGTTGGTAACCACGCTCGATGCTGCTTAACCTTAGCTTGGGGGAAAGCGAAGGTTCTGACCACTGAACTACCCCGTCCCCTTTATACAAACAGGACAAAAAACAAAGGAAATAGTATAATTTCTATTCTCCTCGAAATAAAAGCATAAAGAAATGAGTACAAAATAAAGCTAACGTTGGAGTGTGGCCAAAGACAGGGAAAAAGAAGAAGAAGAAAGAAGATGACAATATCATATCTTACATGTGCATGGACGGGGGCCAAGCTACCTGTCTCCTTTCTCGTGGTTATCGCTGATGTGGTTTGGAAATATTATTCTGGCTCTCCTCTGGCGTGTAGGGAGGATGACTTTTTTGTGGGGTTTTTTTTCTGTATCCTTCTGTTTGTTGGTTTTTTGGGGGGTTTATATCCATCTCTCGTTCTGTTTCTGTTTTTTTTTTCTTCTGTCTGACCTGTGTCTGTCTGTCTGTCATCTTTATGTATCTCTGTCTCAGTATGCCTGTTTGTTTGCCTGCCTGTCTGTCTCTGTCTGTCTCTGGGTCTGGGTCTCTCTGTCTCTCTCTGTGTCTCTGTCTGTCTGTCTGTCTGTCTGTCTCTGTCTCTCTGTTTCTCTCTCTGTCTCTCTCTCTGTCTCTCTCTGTGTCTCTCTCTCTGTGTCTCTCTCTGTCTCTGTCTCTGTCTCTCTCTCTCTCTGTCTCTCTCTGTCTCTCTCTGTCTCTCTCTGTCTCTCTCTGTCTCTCTCTGTCTCTGTCTCTGTCTCTCTCTGTCTCTGTCTCTGTCTCTCTCTCTCTCTCTCTCTCTCTCTCTCTCTCTCTCTCTCTCTCTGCTATGGGAAAAGCTTTTAAAGAGTGGGATCGAGGTTTCCTCTGTGCGAGTAACACAAAGAAAAACTTGTCATCGCCTATCTTTGTGTGTGTGTGTGTGTGTGTGTGTGTGTGTGTGTGTGTGTGTGTGTGTGTGTGTGTGTGTGTGTGTGTGTGTGCGTGTGTGAGTTGTGTGTATGTGTGTGTGTGCCTGCCTGCCTGTCTGCCTGTATGTGAGTTGTGTGTGTGTGTGTATGTGTGTGTGTGTGTGTGTGTGTGTGTGTGTGTGTGTGTGTGTGTGTGTGTGTCTGTGTGTCTGTGTGTCTGTGTGTCTGTGTGTGTCTGTGTGTGTCTGTGTGTCTGTATTTGTGTGTATGTACGTGTGTATGCGTGTGTATGTGTTCGTGTGTGTATTTGTGTGTGCATTTGTGTATGTGTGTGTGTGTGTGCGCACGCACACGCGCATATGTATGTGTGTGTGTCCGTATGTGTATTTATGTCTGTGTCTGTATCTGTATTTCTGCATGTAAATGTGTTCGTGTGGGCGTCTGAGCATGGCTGTATGTTTCTTTCTCCCTTGTCTTCAAAAACAAAAGCATGTTTGTAAAATCTTACTTCCTGCAATCAAGTTGTTTCCTTCTTTTTTCCTCTTCGCTGTTCCGTTTATTGTGCAGGCTCATTTTATTGATGATATTGTGGTCACATATTTCTTACATGGCTCTCTTATGAACAACATAGTTTTAAAGATATTAAACGTAATCTCTCTGTGTCTGCCTGTTTGTCTGTCTGTCTTCCCCCTCTGTCTCTAACGCTTGTCATGTGCCATTCTTCATGCCAAATTTGCTTTTGTATTTTGGCCTAAGGCCGATGTACAGTAAAAATCTGAAGTCTGTCTGTCTGTCTGTCTGTCTGTCTGTCTGTCTGTCTGTCTGTCTGTCTGTCTGTCTGTCTGTCTCTCTCTCTCTCTCTCTCTTCTCTCTCTCTCTCTCTCTCTCTCTCTCGCTTCGAGCCGGGGTTCCAGCCCAAACCGAGACACCCTTTCAAAGGAATCCCCCCCTCCCCTGGAGTTAACATAAGTATTCACACCACTTCCCTCCAAGTCCAAGTGAGACTGTCAACCAAGACCTCGTGTGTGAACGCACACAGAACATATTGTGCACACAGAAAAAGAAAATGTTTTGCCTTTCGAAAGAGTAAGCCATTCGTGCCTGTAAGAACGGGTGGTAAAATTAAAAAACAAACAAACAAACAAAAAACATGCGCACTGGTGTGGTGCTTAGGCATAATCCATGAAGTCGGAGTATAGTTACCTTTAATTAAGATGGGCTAAACGATCGTAAATCACACGAGCGGTGAACCTTGGAGCTCTAGCCGAAGAACGAAAGATAAGACCATTGATATATTGCTATTAGTTCATTATTAATAAGCTGCTAATACAGTGGTATTGTAAATCACTCAAAGGCCAGCATAGCTCCACGCAGCGCTTCTATCTGTCTGCATGTTCTGGATTTGGTTTCTCCACCAATTATGGCATTTTACTTGTCAGCCTCGTAGGTATGGATAGACTTAGCAAGATTTCAATTCCTATGAACAGAAACTGCTCCGTTTATTTTGTAAATGCCAGATGATAACGTGTATTCTATACTATCGGTATTTTGATCGTCTTCCTTCTATAAGTATTTTCCCCCCGAGCATTCAATTTGGATTCGTTGGTTGTAAACAGAAATTCAGACAGAACGTGCCTTCGGAAAACGTGTTGTCGCTTAACTCTCACGCGTCACTATAATCTCATCGCGTTCCTTAGAGTGAAAATAACGTGACAACGACGTCATAGAGATAGTTGCTCGTGATAATTCTATTTTCAGAAATAACATTTTCAAAACGACGACAGTATTCCGAGAACCGAACGCACATGTATAGCCTACTGCGTAGTTTGCAATGCCTATTCTCGATCACTCTTGTCCTGGGTTTTGTGGTGTGGGAAATAAACGTGTCGGCGACTTGTATTGCAGTCTGGAAAGTCCTACACTTTACACCACTTCAGTCAAGGTAGATTTCTCTCCGTATTATTCGGGCAGCTCTCTCCGGGGAGAGAGCGTTACCATAAGAACAGCACCGCCCATTATCGTTTTTTTCTTTTCTGATTTACAGCTGTATTTGTTTCCCTATTAGAGTGGCCGTTTTCTACCGAATTTTACCAGGGAGAACTCTCTTGTTGCCGTGGGTTCTTTCACGTGCGCTAAATAAATATGTGTAACACACGGGACCGCGGTTTATGGTCTCATCCGAAAAACTAGCACCCAGATCATCACTCATGGTCTGGTGGATGGGGAAAAGTTTTGGGCCCAAACGGGGATCAAACCACTGCCCACTTCCCACCCGGACTTTCCGCTTTCTAGGCAGGTGCTTTACTTCTAGATCATGATCCACTAGACAGACCTCAACGGTGGAAAATCGATCGGGTACCACTTCGGATGAGACTATATAAACCTAGGCCTCGTGTGTGAACACACGCAGAACATCTTGCGCACATGTTAAAAACCTGTTCCGCTTTTTGGAAGAGTATGCCATTTTGTGCCGGTGGGAACAGATGACAAGATTAAAAAAACACAAAAAACTGCATACACACGGGGACTGGATGTAAAAAAGACACATAAGTGCTTATTCCATTGTCATTGATATAGTATGAAATAAATCATAAATGAATAAATAAATAAATGAATGAATAAATAAATAAACAAATGAATAAATAAATAAATGTGGACCCGTGGTTTGACGTTCATTTGACTCCAGCAGCCATTTTTTTTGCTCACTTCCTGCTCTCAAGGGATTGGTAGCTTCAGTCTCCCCTTACTTACGCCAAGGAATTGGAGCCTTTCTTTTTTCCCTTTGACTAGTTTTACCCGAGAGAAGCTGCTTCTCGTTGTTGTTTGTGCGTTTGGTGTCATTGTTGTTGTTGTTGGTGTCATTGTTGTTGTTGTTGGTGTCATTGTTGTTGTTGGTGTCGTTGTTGTTGTCTGTGTGTTTGGTGTCATTGTTGTTGTTGTTGGTGTCGTTGTTGTTGTCTGTGTGTTTGGTGTCATTGTTGTTGTTGTTGTTGTTGTTGTGTGTTTGGTGTCATTGTTGTTGTGTGTTTGGTGTCATTGTTGTTGTCGTTGTTGTTGTTGTTGTGTGTTTGGTGTCATTGTTGTTGTTGTTGTTGTGTGTTTGGTGTCATTGTTGTTGTCGTTGTCGTTGTTGTTATTGTTTGTGTGTTTAGTTTCATTGTTGTTGTTGTTGTTGTTTGTGTGTTTGGTGTCATTGTTGTTGTCATCGTCATTTTGTTTGTGTGTTTGATTTCATTGTTGTCGTCGTCGTTGTCGTTGTTGTTTGTGTGTTTGGTGTCATCGTTGTTGTCGTCGTCGTTGTCGTTGTTGTTTGTGTGTTTGGTGTCACCGTTGTTGTCGTCGTCGTCGTCTTTAGACAGTGGTGCAGAGTGACAGATTGCGACAACGGAGGAGATAAGGCAACAGACTTTTAATCCTGGTGGTTATGTTATTTATTTTATTTTATTTTATTTTAATTATTCTTTCATATCAAGGATAATAGAATAAGCACATATGTCCTTTTTTTCTACATCTACTCCCTGTGTGCATTCAGTTTTGTAAATTTTGTCATCTGTTCCCACCGGCACACGATGGCCTACTCTTACAAAAAGAGGAACAAGATTTTATATGTGCGCAAGATGTTCAACGTGCGTTCACACAGGGCCTCTGTTGATGGTGTCATCCGAAGGACTTTTGGGGAGAGTGGAGTCAGCACTGATGTAAACTCCAGGGTGAAAAATCCCCTCGAACGGGATTCGAACCCGGGTAGTCAGATTGCTAGCGCAATGTTCTGACCGCTAGGCTATCCCGTTAAAGGTGGCGAGTCATGGGTTCAAGTATCGGCAGTGCCTGAAAGGTCTGTTTCCCAGCGAAAGTGGGATTTTTCTCTCTACAGAATTCACCAGAGTTAAAGTCTCCAGCCACCTGAGGTTTCTGTAATGCCACGATTTCAAGCAGCACATGGGACCGACATTTATCGCTTCTTGCAAAAAACTAACACACACAAAGCTGCCAGTTTCCCCCAGTTTTAGCTACTCCCAGCTGCTATTCATTCCAACCCAGCTGGTGCTAATCATAGCAGAAACTGACCACACTTGGACTTTGTAAAAAGAAGGAGCTAATTTTAAACACTGGGCCCTGGACCCTTGACTGAGTTATGCTGGATTTGCTGGCTATGAGCACTCTGACGGTCCCTCAAGGTGTAAAGGAGGACGGGATAGCCTAGTGGTCAGAACATTGCGCACGCAATTTGACGACCTGGGTTCGATTCCCGTTCAAGGGGACTTTCCCCCTGGATTTAACGTCAGTGCTGACTCCACTCTCCCCAAAAGTCCTTGAGATGAGACTGTAAACCGAGGCCCCGTGTGCGAACGCACGCAGAACATCTTGCGCACAGTTATTCTGTTCCGATTTTCGT
>CM060317.1:71017589-71020089 GCA_030674155.1 Stramonita haemastoma | reverse complement strand
TGTCTTTTTTTCCAAGCAAAGTATCTCCTTTACAAACAAACATGATTTTTGTGGTAACATGACTATACCAGTTTTCTCCCGTATGTTCCGTCTGGGGACGGGATGGCTCAGTGGTCAGAGCACTCGCTTTTCCCCGGCGTGGTTACCAAGTGGATGGGCGACCGTTTGCGCCTTGGCTTCAGTGCAGCCCCCCTCTTCCACCCAGCTTAATTTTACGACATTTTTAACATAATAATTATGTACAGATCCCTAGTTATTGTAATGAATACAATACTTAAGCACACACGCACTCACTCACCACGCACGCCACCGCACGCCCACCCCCCCCCACCCCTCACATACACACACACAAAAGATTATAAGATTTCAGGATTTAATTTGCCTTTGACCCCTCGTGGGGCGTGGAGGATTTCAGTAAACAAGATCAACCGTAAGAAAATTTGCATGAACAAAATACGGTTATAAGACAAAATTTCACAGAAATAGATACACACAGACACAGACACAGACACCACACACACACACACACACACACACACACACACACACACACACACACACACACACACACACACACAACACATAAAATATACATATATACATAATATATATATATATATCACTTAATAAAAAATAGATATCAAATAAAATAAAAGACAAAAAAAAGCACCACAAACGGATCAAAGCAATCAAAAACACAACAAACACACAACAAACAAAACATGCAGAAGTACAAGAATTGCAGTCTACCAACAAAAACAACCAACCAACCAACCAACCAAACAAACAAAAAACACAGAAAAAACAAATCATGGCAGAGAAGTCCTTGAGAAGAGGAAACAAAGATCCCTGAAAATGTCAGTCACTGTGGGGGGTTGAGTACTCTGTGTGGTGTTGTTGTGGTGTGTGTGTGTGTGTGTGTGTGTGTGTGTGTGTGTGTGTGTTGTGTGTCGTGTGTCTGTGTGTTGTGTGTGTCTGTGTCTGTGTGTTTGTGTGTCTTGTGTGTGTATGTTTATGTGTGTGTGTGTGTACGTGTGTACGCGCGCGCGCGCGTGTGTGTGTGTGTTGTGTGTGTGTGTGTGTGTGTGTGTGTGTGTGTGCGTGTGTCGTGTGTGTGTGTGGTGTGTGTGTGTGTTGTGTGTGTGTGTACGGTGTGTGTGGTGTGTGTGTGTGTGTGTGTGTGTGTGTGTGTGTGTGTGTGTGTGTGTGTTTTGTGTGTGTACGTGTACGTGTTTTTATTTTTATTTATTTATTTATTCTTTTATATTTATTTATTTATTCTTTTATATCGAGGATAACAGAATAAGCAATCATGTGCTTTTTTTTCATCCGGTCCCCGTGTGTATGCAGTTTTTGTAAATATTGTCATCTGTTCCACCGGCCACGATGGCCTACTCTTACGAAAAGCGGAACAGGATTTAACGTGTGCGCAGATGTTGCTGTGTGTGTAGTGTGTGTGTACTGTGTGTATGTGTGTATATGTGTGTATGTGTGTGTATGTGTGTGTGTTTGTATGTGTGCGTATGTGTGTGTGAGTGTGTATTGTTTGTTGTGTGTGTGTGTGTTTGTGTGTGTGTGTGTGTACGTGTGTGTGTGTATGTTTGTGTGTGTGTGTTGTGTGTGTGTGTGTGTGTGTGTGTGTGTGTGTGTGTGTGTGTGTGTGTGTGTGTGTGTGTGTGTGTGTGTGTGTGGTGTGTGTGTTTTCAAACAGGTTTGGAAGGAAAAGCGGTAAACGGAGACAGCAACAGTAACAACAACAACAGACGTACAAATCATTTTCTTTCTGAGCTGTGCGTAATTATGACTGACTTGGTAAAAGACTGAACAACTCTTTGTCTGTGGCTCTATGAAAAAGATGTAAAAACATATGTCTGTCTCTCTCTATCTCTGTTTCTGTCCTTGTTCTCTGTTCTCTCTCTCTCTCTCTCTCTCTCTCTCTCTCTCTCTCTCTCTCTCTCTCTCTCTCTCTCTCTCTCTCTCTCTCTCTCTCTCTCTCTCTCTCTCTCTCTCTCTCTCTCTGTCTGCGTCTGTCTGTCTCTCTCTCTGCGTCTGTCTGTCTTTTCGTCTGTCTGTCTTTATATCTGTCTGTCTTTTTGCCTGTCTTTTTGTCTTTTTGTCTGTCTGTCTGTCCGTCTGTCTCTGTCTGTCTGTCTGTCTGTCTGTCTGTCTGTCTGTCTGTCTGTCTCTCTTTCTCTCTCTCTCTCTCTCTCTCTCTCTCTCTCTCTCTCTCTCTCTCTCTCTCTCTCTCTCTCTCTCTCTCTCTCTCTCTCTCTCTCTCTCTCTCTCTTAAAACAGCTTAGCCTGCTGTGCAAATAGAAATGTGCCTCTTTCAAAAACAACAATACGAAAAAATAAGTTTAGAAAAAAATCAATGAACTAATAGATTAACGAACAACTCAGTATATTCATAACAGCATCATAACCGTTATCATAGCCAACATGATTTGCATCATCATTATGAACATCATTATCTTGTGTCTTTTTTTTGTTTGTTTGTTTT
>CM060317.1:70995089-71012589 GCA_030674155.1 Stramonita haemastoma | reverse complement strand
TAGCAATGGTAAGCTTCTTTTTTTTCTTATACCCCTATTCATGGAGTTTTGCTGCTTTTTTTGTCACAGCGTGGAGTCTCTGATTTCCACAGCTGTACAGTTGTCCACGATTTCAGTCTGCTTCCTGAGTGTCACAGCGTGCAGTATAGTCCGTACAATCCACCCCCCTCTGCTCCAAGAAATCCATATGGAACATGCTTCATCAATGATTTGAATACTTTGGTAACATCCTCCTCTTTTCTTTGCCACATGTAACACGAAGTACTGGATCATTATAGAAAATGAATTATGGGCTTATCTGCATGCGTGTGCACACGACAAGGCAAAAGTCTTGAAAACAGAAAGAAAGAAAGAAAAGAAAGAAAGAAAGAAAGAAAGAAAGAAAGAAAGAAAGAAAGAATGAAAGAATGAAAGAATGAATGAAGAAAGAAGGAAAGAAAGTATAATATTGTATAGTCATCTACAGCCCATGAAATAAGATGTTGATTGCTTGATCATTCCTTGCTTGCTTGTATGCTTGACTGATTGATTAATTGGTTGATTGATTGATTGATTGGTTGGCATCCAGTAATATCCACAACAACTTCCACCTCCACACCACCACCACCACCACCACCAACAAAACAACACACCAACAACAACCAAAACAAGTTGAGATGGATAAAACACACAGTTCCTATTGTGGTTTTCTTCCTGTGTTGGCCCACCCCCACCATATCTCCACGCTTACCAGTTTCTTCAAAACACCTCTGCTTTTCTCATTCAGTCCACAATGCCGGTTCATGATCCTAAAAAATGTAAGGATGCGGGATGAGCGTGGAAGTGGAGTGGGTGTGGGGGTGGATGGAAGTGGGGTGGGACAAAATCGTCAAACAAACTGCAGGTGTTATTCCGTTTTTTGAAACATCATACCGGAAGTTTGTTGTGCGTATAAACAGAGTGCGCATGCGTTCACACGCGCACGGAAGTATGCACACACTCACACACAGAGACTAGCACGTACAGAGAGAGAGAGAGATGATGATGATGATGATGATGATGATGATGTCGCCATCTCCGTGAAAATGGTATTTGCAAAAAGAATATCTCTAAAGCTATTTAAAGAATAGATAGATAGATAGATAGATAGATAGATAGATAGATAGATAGATAGATAGATAGATAGATAGATAGATAGATAGATAGATAGATAGATAGATAATAGATAAAGATGAGAGAGGGGTGGGGGAGAAAAAAACAAGTCTGCTGTGTTTAGTCCACCTGTATCGGATTTCCTCGGGAAAGCTCTGTTGTTTGTCAAGTTGTGTGTGTACGTGTGCATGTGCGCGCGCGCGTGCGTATGTGTCTGTGTGTGTGTGTAGGTCTGTTTGTCTGTCTGTCTGCTCATGTTATGCCTGTCTGAGTCTATTCCCTGCGTGTCTGTATGCAGTTGATTGTCTATTCTCCCAGTTAGGATAAAAAAGAAAAATCGAGACAAATGCAATCTAAAAAGTGAGTCATCTGTCTCATATTCAGCATTAATCAACCCAAACTACTAACAAACTCTTTCAACCTAATTTGTCTCCATAAGAGGCCTGTGGTAGTTTGTGACGCAGTTTATTCTTCAAAGGCAGGTTGTCTGCGAAGTATTCCGCAACTATTTTTTCTGTCTTGTCACTGGTAACCAAAACCGCCCAAAGGACAGCAATCTGCCCCTCTCTCTTCGACAGACCTGTGTGTGTGTGTGTGTGTGTGTGTGTGTGTGTGTGTGTGTGTGTGTGTGTGTGTGTGTGCGTGTGTGCGTGTATGTGTGTGTGTGTTTGTGCACGCGTGAATTCTGGCGCCTGCGCTGCCTGTGTATTCATCTATGTTAAGTGATGTGCCAAGTATTAGTAGCTGCTGTTCGAAACGAAACTTTGAAGAGAGAGAGAGAGAGAGAGAGAGAGAGAGAGAGAGAGAGAGAGAGAGAGAGAGAGAGAGAGAGCTGTCCACAGCAAAAGGAAGTTGAAACAAGTCCCTTCTCAAAAATAAACACAAACAGAAAACAGCAGAGGGGTAAAATACACCAAATATTTTCACTTGAAAAACCAGCAGAACTTTTTAACTTGGAAATACAAAGTAGCCAAACAGTTATAAAACACAATTCAGTGCATGACAACTTGATACAAAAACATCACAATACAGTACAATAAAATGCAGTGCAGCATGCATAACTCAACACAATATAAAATGCAGCAGTACACAACACGATACAATACAATACAACACAACACAGAACAACACGGCAGAATACAGCGATTCAAGAAAATACAATGCAATACAAATTCAATGCATCACAACACAATATAAAATGCAGCACTAAACAACACGATACAATACAATACAACAAAAAGTACTGCACGGCAAAATACAACAATTCAAGAAAATAAAACACCACACAACCATAAAACGGCCTTCTGGTCTGCTATAGCTGTAAACACAATCCAGACTGAACAGACGAATCAATAACTTTCAATCACAATGCTTTACCCCCACCCACCCCAACTCTCCTAGGAAAAAAAAAACATCCCAGCAGACAACAAAACTCAATTGCAAGATCTCAGGGGCTTTGTCCATCCTGCAGGCCTGTGACAGACCAGTCTGCTGTCTCAAGTGGCCCAGATAAGGGAGGGTGATAAATGGAAACATCAACAACAAATCCCTAATTATTCACTACACATCTAGGTCAGGGACAAGTGTGCAGGCACACATGCACAAACACACACATGCGTACTGCCTGCGCTCCCGTTACGCATGCGCGCGCGCGCGCACACACACACACACACACGCGCGCGCGCGCGCGCGCGCGCGTTTGTGTGCGCACACACACGTGTGTGTGTGTGTGTGTGTGTGTGTGTGTGTGTGTGTGTGTGTGTGTGTGTGTGTGTGTGTGTGTTCAAGTATTAGTAGGGGATAGGATAGCCTGGTTTTCGGAGTGATGCGTTCATGATCTGCTGACCCCATTTGAATCTCGTTCAAGAGGATTTTCCCTCTGGTTAACATCAGTGCCCCCCAAAGTCCTCGGATAAGGCTGGGAACGGATGACAATATTGACAAATTTGTATACACACGGGGACTGGATATTTAAAAAAAAAAAAAAAAAAAGCCCATGAGTGCTTATTTCATTATCCTCGAAAGAAAAGATTTAAAATTTACAAGCAAAGAAACACACAGACACAGATACAGACACACACACACACACACCACACACCACACACACACACACCACACACACACACACACACACACACACACACACACACACATGCATGGCAGTGGGATAGACCAGTGATCTGCCACCTAAGAAGCCTGTGTGGTTAGACAGACAGCCCCAAACACCATCTGTCTTTTCTCTCTCTCCAGGTCCTGCTATTCTAAAAAACCCTTTATCAATGTGACTGTGTTGGGCAAGTTGAACATAGGAAAGGCGATCCTATTCCAGGTCAGTCTGTGGGTTGCTTGTTTGGTTTGGGTTTGGTTTTTTAATGGGATAGGAGTGTTCTTTAAGGATTGCATGCTGGGTATGTTTGCCTACTCTTCAACAAAAGGACAGATGGATCTTTCAGGTTTGGGCAAGATGTTATGTGTGGGTTTGTGGGTATGGCGTAGTTGACAGTCTTACCCTAAGGATAAATAAAACTCGATGTCTGTCAGTATTGTAATTGCCCTCCATGAGATGATTAAAGTGTTTCATTTGACTTGATTTGGACATGTACAATAAGATGCCAGATTCCTGAGGAATTCATTTGGAGCCTCTGACTGATACCAAAGTCGATGGAATATGACAGAATACAAAGAAATGTATCAATTTATCTGAAGAAACACAACATAAAAAATAGATAAAAATTTCGAAAACAAATTCACAAGGACTCTTTACTTTATGCATATTATCATTAGACAGCAATATCAATTCAAATAAAAAGTCTATTTCAAGGCATTTCACTAATGAAGTAGCATTAGTTGTGTTAGCTTTTAAACTGCACCTCCTAATGGACACAAACCACTATTAAGGACTTAAGAAGGGTTTTACATACAATATGAAGAATGTGGTAAGACAGGGTCCTAAGTAAGATTTCCAAGAGAAGCAGCAGACATCTCACCACCAACAGCTTCAGCCATACTGCATGATCTTTCAAAATCTGAAAACAGGATGGCCGGATCACAACAAAGTCAAACACTGTTTTGTGTGTGTGCATGCGCGCGCGCGTGTGTGTGTGTGTGTGTGCGCGCGCGCGGTGTGTGTGTTGTGTGTGTTTGTGTTGTGTGTGTGGAGAGAGAGAGAGCTATTTGAATCCTAATGTTTTTGTTTAAAGTCAGGTTGAGGATGAAGTCATGGACAAAGAGTTACACAACAAATACCAACACATTCGTCCCGAACTAAGCATGGGGCTACCTTAGTGGTGGGGAAAAACGGTCGCACACGCAAATGTCTCAAAGTCAAAGTCAAAGTCTTCTTTCCAGATGGTATATTGAGTATATTGGGGACTGAAGAGCTCAGTGGTCAGAGGGCTCGCTTTCCCCCAGCCAAGTTAAGCAGCGTTAAGCGTGGTTGTCAGTTGGATGGGTGACCGTTTGTGCGCCTTGGCTACAGTACAGTTCCCCCAGTTCACCCAGCTGTAAATGGGTACCTGCCCTCTTTAGGGTCAGGGAAGGTAAAGCAGCGAGGGAGAGGAGATAGGCGCCGCCCTCAACATGCTGGCCCCTAGAGAAGCTGGGGTCTCTGATGCCTCACTCCCCTACGACCACACAGGTTACGGGACACCTTTACCTTTACCTCTATATTGAGCAAGCAATAAATTTGCTTTTTTCACCAAGCCATCCATCTTGAAAAAAAAACCCCAACCAAACACCATTAATTTTGTGAACCTTGGAGTTCTATCTGAGGAACTGGGAAACAAAAACGACAATATAAAAAGATGTCTTGAAGCAAGGCTATACGTTTCTCTTCTTTGCCAGTATCCATTTCAGTATTTTCTTTGGGTATTTCGCCAAATAATTAGGTTAGAGACAGTGCCAGAGAAGTAAGCACGCAAAAGACGACTCTGTAACTGAAAGTAGGGCTATTCCTAATTTAACCAAAGTAGGATACAGACTCTAGCTGGTGATTTTGTTCCTCAACTAAAAGTATTTTTATTTTCACCTTTATTACTTCCACAGTGTCTGTCCATCTTCCTGTCTGTTATGAAGTTTTCTTTATCACCTGCCGCTGGAGGTTCCGTTTCTGTTTCAAAATTTCCGGTTTTTCAAGGGAGTTGTCTCGGTGGACAAAATGTTCCATAAGCGCACCATCAGAATTGATTACAAACCATTGTGGCTGACAGTTGCCACTGGAATATAACTCAATGCACCTCGCTCGAGGACGCCATTTTGGAAAACCTGACCAATCATTTATAATGATGATAATGATGGTGATGATGATGATGATGATGATGATGATGATGATGATGATGATGATGATGATGATATATAATAATAATAATAATAATAATAATAATAATAATAATATAATAATAATAATAATTTATATAGGGCTATATCTTGCACAAAAAAATCAAAGCACTTGCATTCGACCTATACAACACACAAGCTATCAATGACATATATGTATTGTGGGGTTTCAAAATGAGAATGTAGGCCTACATAAAAGCAGGCAGAAAATGCATTAGAAATAGCAGTCATTTCTATGTCCAAAATATCCATAAGGGGTAAGGGGATAGCCCAGTTATTCCCCTATCAAACTCGGGATCTGAGTGTACCTAAGAATGTACGTTTCAATCTCCCCTGACGTGTCTGTTTTGAGGTGGGGGGTTTTCCCAACCCGAGTTAAACTTTGGTTTCCACTTTCTTTTGCCCACCAAGTCCAGAAGACACCCAAGCCTTAGAAGATTTTAACCATGCAAGCCTATGATAACGCACGCACAACATCTTGTACACACAGTGAAATCCAATTCATTTTTCCTAGAAGATCAACCCACTTCACATCTCTGTAAACCAAGAGCAGCTTACTTATGGCTGGTAGCATGAATGATGCCAACATATCCAGCATACACACGATCTAGCTTTACGAGTTCAGTTCCTCTCTGACATACAGTCTGGAACATTCAGTGCAGTGTCTCAGAGACTCTTCGGGAAGTTAAAGAAGTGAAGTTGTCCATGGTGCAGTAGCATTTATTGAACTCATTGATCTCTTGAGGCCGAATAATTTAGTTGATACTGCATTAGGTGGTGATTCAGACACTATCGTGATTCAGACACTACCGGTGATTTCAGACACTACGCGGTGATTTCAGACACTACGCGGTGATTTCAGACACTACGCGGTGATTTCGACACTACGGGTGATTTCGACACTATCGGGTGATTTCGACACTAGCGGTGATTTCAGACACTACGCGGTGATTTCAGACACTTCCGGTGATTTCAGACACTATGCGGGTGATTTCAGACACTACGCGGGTGATTTCAGACACTATCGGTGATTTCAGACACTACGCGGGTGATTTCAGACACTACGCGGGTGATTTCAGACACTACGCGGGTGATTTCGACATGCCGTGATTTCAGACACTACGCGGGTGATTTCAGACACTACGCGGGTGATTTCACTATGTGTTTCAACACTACGCGGTGATTTCAGACACATACAGACCAGTGAGACATGGGGGTGACCTAGCGGTGATATTCAGACACTACGGGGTTGATTTCAGACACATCGGTGATCAGTCGGGTGATTTCAGACTATCATTTCAAACATGCGGGTGATTTCAGACACTTAATATCGGGTGATTTCAGACACTACGCGAGTGATTTCAGACACTACGCGGGTGATTTCCTAGATCAGCACTACGCCGGTGATTTCAGACACACAGGGGCATATTATGTACAAACTGCTGTGGAGCTGTCACAGTAATGTTTGGTTCCTAATCCCTCTGCCCTGCAGGCCTATCCAGTGAGGCAATGGGGGACCTATGGTCAAGTGGTTAAGACCGTTTAGCTTCAGTCTCATGGGTCCATGAGGTCGTGGGTTCGAATTTCAGTGACAGCATCTGGTGAATCACTGGTGGGGGGGGGGGTTAGGTTCTCCATGTCAAAGTTAAGTGTAGACCTGCCAGTGCCTTAATTTTCTTTGGTGTATATACACACACAGAAGATCAAATATGCCTGTTAAAGATCCCGTAATTCATGTCAGCGTTGGATGGGTTAGGGAAACACGATCATATTCAGCATGCTACCTGTACTAGCAAATGAGCTGTTCTGAAGTCGGAATGAGGCCAGTGGGCAGACCTCCTACAAAATGACACGTACAGGAGACCAGAGAGTACAGGAGACCAGAGAGTACAGGAGACCAGAGAGTACAGGAGACCAGAGAGTACAGGAGACCAGAGAGTACAGGAGACCAGAGAGTACAGGAGAAGACCAGAGAGTACAGGAGACCAGAGAGTACAGGAGAAAACCAGAGAGTACAGGAGACCAGAGAGTACAGGAGAAGACCAGAGAGTACAGGAGACCAGAGAGTACAGGAGACCAGAGAGTACAGGAGACCAGAGAGTACAGGAGAAGACAGAGAGTACAGAGGACAGAGAGTACAGGAGAAGACCAGAGAGTACAGGAGAAGACCAGGAGTACAGGAGAAGACCAGAGAGTACAGGAGAAGACCAGAGAGTACAGGAGAGACCAGAGAGTACAGGAGAAGACCAGAGAGTACAGGAGAAGACCAGAGAGTACAGGAGAAAACCAGAGAGTACAGGAGATCAGAGAGTACAGGAGAAGACCAGAGAGTACAGGAGAAGACCAGAGAGTACAGGAAGACCAGGAGTACAGAGAAGACCAGAGAGTACGGAGAAGACCAGAGAGTACAGGAGACCAGAGAGTACAGGAGAAGCCAAGAGTACAGGAGAAGACCAGAGAGTACAGGAGAAAACCAGAGAGTCAGGAGAAGACCAGAGAGTACAGGAGAAAACCAGAGAGTACAGAGAAGACAGAGAAGTACAGGAGAAGACCAGAGAGTACAGGAGACCAGAGAGTACAGGAGAAGACCAGAGAGTACGGGAGAAGACCAGAGAGTACAGGAGAAGACCAGAGAGTACAGGAGAAGACCGAGAGTACAGGAGAAGACCAGAGGTACAGGAGAAAAACCAGAGAGTACAGGAGAAGACCAGAGAGTACAGGAAAACCAGAGAGATACAGGAAGAAAACAGAGAGTACAGGAGAAGACCAATGTACACACCCCACGGGTAAGGAAAAGCAGAGAAGAGAGAATGAGGCAATGAACCGAATTTCTGTCTGAGTGTAATCTGTTATTTTGTTTTAGAATCAAAACCATCTCTTAGATACAATTCCAGTGTTGGCTGATGGTGTGGACAGGCATGCATTTCCAAATATTCATCAAAGTGGCATATCATATTCTTTGGGTAGAAGCTGAACATGTGTGAAAACTTGCTTGTCTGTTTTTTTGTTTTTGTTTTTTGTTGTTGTTGGGTTTTTGTTTTGTGTCTTTTTTTTTCTTTCTTTTTTTTTTTGGGGGGTGGGGGGTGGGTTCTGACGCAGTACGTCGTAGCAACGCAGTTCGTCGCAACTGTGCGAGACCTTTAGTTTTGACATTTTTTTGTTTAGATTTCAGGGAGCTGCGTTTGACTGGTTGTGTACATGAGCCATGTGTTGTGTGTGTGTGTGTGTGGTGTGTGTGTGTGTGTGTGTGGTGTGTGGTGTGTGTGTGTTGTGTGTGGTGGTGGTGTGGTGCGTGCGTGCGTGTGTGCGTGCTGCGTGTGTGTGTGTATGTGAATGTGTGTATGTGTGTGTGTGTGCCCACGCACGCCCTGTCTCTACTTTGAACACGGTTGCGCATGTATAGGGAAAAAAGGCCTAATTAATAGGGAGAGAGAGTGGAAATATTTTGTTGGTTTTATTTTCAGCCCACATCCTGAGATACCCCATTCAGGCTGTCATACGTCAATTTGTCATTTTAACGCCTCGCTGCACTGGCAACCGATATCAACCAAATGTGGGGTGCATTTTGGGGGGGGAAAAAAGGGGGGGGGGAATGAGAGTTTATGTCTGAGTGTGTGTGTGTGTGTGTGTGTGTGTGTGTGTGTGTGTGTGTGTGTATGTGTGTGTGTGTGTGGTGTGTGTGTGTGTGTGTGTGTTGTGTGTGTGTGTGTGTGTGTGTGTGTGTGTAAAAGAGAGACAAGGCAAGGCAAGCAAGGCAAATTCTTTTATTCGAGGATAATAGATAAGCACTCGTGTGTTTTTTTACATCCAATCCCTGCCCTTTTCAGGGATAGCATCAAGATAAAAAGATAACTTCAATTAAACAAGAACAATTATAATAAAGATGAATAATGAAAAGAGAGAGAGAGAGAGAAGAGAGAGAGAGAGAGAGAGAGAGAGGAGAGAGGAGAGAGAGGAGAGAGGAGAGAGAGAGAGAGAGAGAGAGAATAATCTTTAATATTCTTTTCTCTTTTTTTTCAAGGGTTACAGAGTAAGTATTACACACTTTTTTCATCCAGCCCTTGCCATGATTAGGGAATATATATACAAAAAAATTACACTTTAAACAGTGATAACAACCCCTTTCCCCACAAACCACCATCACCAAAAACAACAGTTCAAACTATAATTTTAAAAAGAGATGTGATACACTAAAGAGAGAGAGAGAGAGAGAGAGAGAGAGAGAGGAGAGAGAGAGAGAGAGAGAGAGAGAGAGAGAGAGAGAGAGAAGAGAGAGAGAGAGAGAGAGAGAGAGAGAGAGAGAGAGAGAGTTTACGTGGTTTACTGATTATAGACATGGCCCCTCAGGAAGGTATAACATGTTACCACAACACAGCAATGAGAGCAGAAACACGTCAAGACAAACAGAAAGGGGCATAACCACAGTAAGACTCCACTCCCCAAAAAGTCCTTCCGATGAAACTATAAACCGAGGCCCCCGGGTACAAACACAGGCAATACATCTTGCCCACACGCTTGAAATCCTGTCGCTTTTCGAAAGAGTAGGCTTACCTTTATGGTTCTGTTTACAAGATCTTCACATATTAAAAAAAAAAAAACAACTCTATAGTCTTGGAAAAGATATACCCAACTTTGACCGCTTGTAATAAATATTATCATAAAAACACTCTCCTTTACCCCCTAGATAAACCACCCATTACGAAATACTACAATATCACTTTTTTTTCATATTGACATAAAAGATATAGTTGGGCAGCTACTTTTAACTGTTTAGAGAGATACAAGGCCAGTGAGAGACACAGGACGATAGGGAGAAGTACTAGTTCTGGCCCACACAGCAAGGCACTACAGCGGCAGTGGCACCGCTTCACTAAACAGAAAGAAAAAAGCAACACAGCCAATAACTGTGCCAGTCACCACCACCAGAAAGTAGACGCAACAACAACAACACGATGCTCTACGCATACACGAGCACGTGGGGTACGTAACGTAACCCCTTTCTCCTGCTGCATCCATTATTAGCAATTACAGTATTTATCTTCACAGCGCCGGCCTGGGGAATGACGGTTTGTCACTTGGACTCGCTTCACCGGACCTGCAGCCTGTATTCGCCAGATGAGGAGGGATCTGTCACATAATTGGCCACCCATGCCATCGACCTGTCAGCAGCCGATAGCCTATATATTGATCTAGCTCCGCTGTGTCACAGCAGGCTCGTTAAGGTGCTTCTCTTCTTGCTACTGGTGGTGGTGTGTTGCGCACAGTGAAGCTGGTTGTGGGTTTGTGGTCATGCTCTCTTGAGTTGGGTTCTGTGTGTTTGTGTTTGTGTTGGTGTGAAAGTTGATGGAGGAGCGGATTTTACCAAGGTCATGTTTGGGATGAGGATAAAGAATTGGTGAGTGTGTCATTTCGTTGTTGTTGTTATTGTTGTTGTTTTTTTTTAACCTTTTGGGGAAAGTGGTGTGTGTGTATTTGTTCGTTTATTTGTTTGTGTGTATGTGTGTGTGTGTGTGTGGGAGAGAGAGAGAGAGAGAGAGAGAGAGAGAGAGAGAGAGAGAGAGAGAGAGAGAGAGAGAGAGAGAGAGAGAGAGAGAGAGAGAGAGAGAGGAGAAAATTGACAGAAGGAGAGGCACGAAAGTGACAAAAGTTGTAAAGAATTCAATTGTAAAATTTCATGGCACCCAGTTTCTAAAAAAACACAACTACACACACACACACACACACATGCGCACACACGCACGCACACACACGCACGTACTCACCACACACACACACACACACACACACACACACACACACACACACACACACACACACACACACACGAACAGAACAGAACAGAACAGAACAGAACAGAAACAGCTGGTTCTTTTTTCATCAATAGTTATGCCAAAATTGATTTAATAATTTTCTTCATGTTTTGCACATGCAAAGAAAAGCATTTCATAAATAAAAATATTGAAGAAAAAAAGTTTGCTCCATCAGCAAAGTGTTGATGGTTATTATCTACCATTAATAGTTAGCTAGGACATATCTCTGCGTAACTTGCTTTGAAAAAAGATTATATAGATACTCGAGATTCCATGTTTGAACACGTGCAGAGTTTGCACATGCTTTAAACTCAATCCATTTTTATGCATGAAGGCTGTGTAGTTTGGCCAAAGGTATGGGCGATAGTGACCAACGTTTTTGGCTTGAAACAAAGTGTTAAAGACCCTTGTATTTTACATTATATTTATTTATTTATTTATTTATTTATTCTGTTATTTCGAGAATAATGGAATAAACACATGTGCTTTTTTACATCCGGTCCCGAGTGAATGCAATTTTGTAAATTTTGTCCTCCGTCCCCACCGGCACACAATGGCCTACTCTTCGAAAAGCGGAACAGGTTTTAACGAGATGTTTTGCGTGCGTTCGCGCTGAGGACCACCGTTTATAGTCTCATCCATTTTAGTCTCTTCAGCTTATGACTGAATTATCTTGTACACCAGAAAAGACAGCTATTTTATTTACTGATATATGACTTACTATGAACTATCACCACCAACAACAAAATAAATAAATAAACAAATAAAATAATTTAAGATACCATGAACTATGAGTTCGGTGACTGTTGTTACTGCCAGGACTGTCGTCTAATCATTACCATTGTGGTATTTTCTGTTACCAATGTCATGCTGTTATCGGTTGTTTTTTTTTTTGTTTGTTTTTTTTACATTTCTTATATATGATTGAGTTATGATTATATCTGTTGTCTTGTGGTTGATTTACGCCTCATGGTTGATTATCATTTTAAACTTGAACTATAGTGTGCGTTGTTATTTAGGAGGTGGGTGGGGGATTTTTTTCAAATAGCTTTTTTTTTATAAATGTTTTTGAGAAGAAGGAGGAAACTTGGTTTATGACAAGTTTGACTATAAATTTGAGAAAAGGGTACTGGGATATAACTTGTGTGTTTGTAAGCATGGGACTAAGATAATCTGAAATGAGGAAAGAAGAAATTATCTTTGCTTCAGCCCCCATGCAAACATACCCCTTTCAGGTGGACACATGTCAAGTTGTGTTATCACCCTCGTTGTATAATCAACAGACGTTCCTCAGATGGTCCTGGATGTGGAGAAGGGGTGGGTGGGGTGGGTGGGCTGTGGTGGTGTTGTGTCTGGGATTCTGTACGTGGTATGTCTGTGGAGGAGAGGAGAGAGAGAGAGAGAGAGAGGAGAGTAGAGAGAGAAGAGAGGAGAGAGGGGGGGGGGAGAGGGAGAGAGAGAGAGAGAGAGAGAGAGAGAGAGAGAGAGAGAGAGAGAGAGAGAGAGAGAGAGAGAGAGAGAGAGAGAGAGAGAGAGAGATGGAAAGAAAGAGAAGTATAGAGAGACACACAGACAGACAAAAACAATCAGAGGGAGGGGGGAGGGAGAAAGAGGGAGAGCCTAGAAGTGGCAGACAGACACAGTGACAGACAACACTTGGTTTTGGCTGGCACACAACAGAGGCACTCATCCCTTCATGGGAAAACAGCCACTGTCACTTGGACTGTACTGGTTGTAAGAAGTGGAAGCCTCAACTGACGTATGCATGCCGACGTGAGCACGTGGTATACGTATACGTATTCTTACCCCTTAAAAAAAAAGATTAAATCAATAGCAGTGTAGTAGCTGTGGCAGTATTTATTCAAACAGCGCTGCTTTCCCAAAGACACTTTGTCACTGACTGTCTCCACTGGATCAGCAACGTTTATTGGGTGGATGAGGCGTCCTGTCACAGGATTGGCTACTGATGCGCAATGATTGCCAGCAGCTAATGGTGTGTACATTGACTTACTACTGTTTGTGTGTGTCACAGCAGGTTTGTTTGTTTTTATGTTTGGGGTTTTTTGTTGCTGTCATTCCTTGGCTAGAGCTCTGGAGTTTACTGATTTAAAAAAAAAAAAAACCATTTCTTTTACACCATTTTAAATCACGGCAGATTTCTCTGCATGAAATTCGGGCTGATCTTCCCGGGGAGAATAGCGCGTTGCCACAAGAGCAGTGCCACCCATTTTTTGTTCTTTTCCTGTCTGCAACTGTATTAATTTTGTTTCGCTATCAGAAATGGTGACAGTTTGCGTTATGCGTCCATTATCCCACTATTAGGGTACCCACATTCCAGCTTCAGGGGTAATGTCTGAACAGGATACCAGTGTGTATACAGTTCTGTAAATTTTGTCATCCATTCCCATCAACACAAATGGCCTACTCTTCTAAAAGGTGGAACAAATTTTAACATGTGTGCAAGATGGGTTTTTTTTGCATTTGCATAGGAGAATTTGGTTTGTAGTCCCACCACAGGATTTTGGGGAGACTGAAGCTGGCACTGATGTTGATTCCAGAGGAAAAATTCCCTCAAACGGGTGCCCCAAAGGTGGTTCGAACCTTGGCCATCATACCGCAAGCACACAACACACGCTCAAACCACTAGGCCTTCTGGTATCCCAACAACATGTTCACTATGGTAGTCCCATGGCTTTTGTGTAGACAGCTGTCAGACGTTTTGTGGTCATTCTCACTGAAGCCTTCTGTGATGTTGGGCCCTCTGTGTGTGTGTGTGTGTGTGTGTGTGTGTGTGTGTGTGTGTGTGTGTGTGTGTGTGTGTGTGTGTGTGTGTGTGTGTGTGAGGTGTGTGTGGTGTGTGTGTGTAGTGTGTGTTGTGTGGTGTGTGTGTGTGTGTGGTGTGTGTGTGGTGTGTGTGTGTGTGATGGAGGATTAGATCCTACTTCTGTCACTTTGATGTTACGGAGATTGATTGAGATTTGTGAGGCTTTCATTCAATTACTGACCTTTTTTTAAATGAAGAAGAAAACAAGTGAGATGGGAAAAAACAAGGAACGAAAGAGAGTAAGTTGGGGAAAACCAAAGTTAAGTGGCAGAAGGTTGAATAGAACCAACCGCTGTTTGGAGTTTCCAGGCTCTCTGTTTGTGTTCTAGTTCGAACCCGCTCTGTAAACTATGCATTCATTCAAGATCAAAGTCTGAGACTTAAGAATGAACGTGATCCTGCAGTTTTATTTGGGAAGCTTCATCCGACAAGCCCATACCACGCCACGTGATCACTTTCTTGTGACGTCACAGATTGAACACACTTGTTCTACAAAAATGAAGGCAAAAACGAAAAGCTATAAAACTAGTTCTTCTACTAATATCGACGGCAAGGTTAAAATATTTAACTTTTCACGTTTTGCCAAAGCAAAGCAAAATATTTTATTAACTGGTGTAGACAGGTAATTTTTTGTTATGGTAGCAGGGAATACCTATCTTCTATGAAATGATTGCGGCATAAAAAAAAAGTGTTTTGGATGGGGGTGGAGAGTAAACCTAAAATACTCTTTGTGCTTGAGCGTAGGAGGGTGTGGTGTGTGTGTGTGTGAAGGACTGAGAGAGAGGGGGACAGAGAGACAACAGCAGAGAGTACTTATAAGCTCTGGCACCCACTGACAGACACGCAGACACACACATACCCACGCACACACACACACACACACACACACACACACACCACAACTCACTCACTCACTCACTCAACTCACTCACTTGCAACAATACCATCCCTTCACAAACTTTTTTTTTCCGAAAGCAAGGCTGTAACTTTTTTGCTGCCAGCTGTAGCAGGAACGTGACTATATCTCGGAACGAGCACCTGGCATATTCATCTCCCTCGTTTTCCTTTGACACACCAATAACAGCCAAACAGCAACCACAGCCTTGAGTATAACTACACTTGCCTTCTTCCAACGACAGTTTGTCATTTTTTTGACTCGCTTCACCGAACTTGCTCGATGAGGTTTCGTGTCACATAATTGGCTCACTCGTGTGCAATGACCTGTCAGCAGCGATGGTGTATGATATATTGATCTACTACTGCTGTGTCACAGCAGGTTCGTTATGGTTTGGTTTGGGTGAAGGGTTTTGTATGGCTCCTGAGCCACACAGCGAAGTTGTTGGTGGTTTTTTTGGTGGTGGTCACTACCTGTTGAATTCTTGATGCGTTGGACTGTGTGTGTGTGTGTGTGTGTGTGTGTGTGTGTGTGTGTGTGTGTGTGTGTGTGTGTGTGTGTGTGTTGTTATTGTTGTTGTTGTCTTCAATATTACGTCTGTTCACTATCAGTAGTGATATTAGACGAATTTATATGTTGTGTGTGTGTGTGTGTGTGTGTGTGTGTGTGTGTGTGTGTGTGTGTGTTGTGTTGTGTTTGTGTTGTGTTGTGTTGTGTTGTGTTGTGTTGTGTTGTGTTGCGCGCATGTGTGTATGTGTGTGTGTGTGTGTTGTGTGTGTGTGTGTGTGTGTGTGAGAGAGAGGAGAGAGAGAGAGAAGAGAGAGAGAGAGAGAGAGAGAGAGAGAGAGAGAGAGAGAGAGAGAGAGAAGAGAGAGAGAGAGATGATGATGATGATGATGATGATGATGATGATGATGATGATGATGATGATGATGAGATGGAAGGTATCAGTATGCTGAATAAAATCAACTACAATAAACACAAAGCACATTATTGTAATTTACTAACAACAACTCCTAACAAAAACATGTTGTATGCTTCCAAAAATGCTCACAGGCAGTTGGTATGGAAAATAGCTGTTGTCTTTGTAAAGTGGGTGGTACAAGTAAAAATTCCTTTAATGTTATGACTGATCAGTGTGTATATTCTGATGATTTTTTCCAAAGAGTGTGTTCCTGTTAATAATGGTAATTCCCCAAAGCAAAATACTTCGAACGGGAATTTTCCTTCAAGAGGAATTTTCCTTTGGTGTTAATATCAGCGCCGACTCCACTCCCCCCAAAGGTCCTTCGAATGAGACTATAAACCAAGGTCCCGTGTGCGAACGCACGCAGAACATCTTGCGCACACGTTTAAAAACCCGTTCCGCTTTTGGGAAGAGCAGGCCATTGTGTGCCGGTGGGAACGGATGACAACATTTACAAAATCGCATACACACGGGGACTGGGTGTAAAAAAAGCATATGAGTGGTTATTCCATTATCCACGAAATAAAATAATGCTACTACTACTACTACTACTACTACTACTACTACTACTACTACTACTACTACTACTACTACTACTACTACTAAAGTGTCCTTGGCGTTAGTTCAGGAGAACTAATGGGTTACATAAAGAGAGTGATCACTGGCAGGGTAACTGCATGTACCCTCGGCATTAGAAATACACACCCACAACTCTAAAGACGTACGGGTCTTGGGATTGCTCCCATCCAACAATTATGAAGACTTTAGATCTCTGATCAAATGAGCTCATTAATATTCATATGATGATATGCATGATTCGGCTTAAGATTAAGCTACATCAGAACTTTGAACGCGTCAAGGGATATGAATACTGCGCTTTGCATTCGGGGAAAAAAAAAGTTTTGTCATCTGAAGTTGACGAGACTGTTGCATTTATGCAAATATATGCCAGCCACACAAAAAACTGATAACGAATTCATAAACCAAAGTTCGCTGGCTAACTGAGAGGACAGACTGCTTAAACCAAATGGCAGTCCCCCCCCCCCCCCCCCCCTTTTTTTTTTTTTTTCCTTCTCTTTCTAATTAACATGATGACACAAAACCGTCTAGGTGGTACGTCACAAAACAAAAAGTGTTATGGATGGGATGAAGGGTTTGGGTTTTTTGGTTGAATCACCGTTGTTGAAAGTTATGTCCATGCCAAATTTGAAAACAATTTATTCACAACAAAAAGAATGTATGTACAAGTGTCTACGGCCAACAGGACATAAAGATATAGGAATGAAGGTTTGGTGCGTGGCGACACAACAGCTTTGAAACAACATTCCCGAAAGGGGCTGCTGCCTTTGAGCGATGTGATCATTGCGTGTAGCTGTGGATTCCCTTGTGGCTGAAATGATTATTTCTGTCTTCCACGAAAAAATTATTTATGACGGGAAATTAAGCGATTTCCCCCTAGTGTGTTTATGAAGTGGCCACACAAGTGTGTAAGGTGCCTACTCTCTCTGTCTCTCCTTCTTTGTCTCTCTGTTTCTCTG
>CM060317.1:70984913-70989913 GCA_030674155.1 Stramonita haemastoma | reverse complement strand
GGGGCTGTTGCCTTTGAGCGATGTGATCATTGCGTGTAGCTGTGGATTCCCTTGTGGCTGAAATGATTATTTCTGTCTTCCACGAAAAAATTATTTATGACGGGAAATTAAGGGATTTCCCCCTAGTGTGTTTATGAAGTGGCCACACAAGTGTGTAAGGTGCCTACTCTCTCTGTCTCTCCTTCTTTGTCTCTCTGTTTCTCTGTCTGTCTCGGTCTGACTGTTTCTGTTTGTCGGTCACTATTTGCCTGTCTCTGTCTCTTTCTGTGTGTGTGTGTGTGTGTGTGTGTGTGTGTGTTGTGTGTGTGTGTGTGTTGTGTGTGTGTGTGTGTGTGTGTGTGTGTTGATACATATATATATAGATTATACAATAATGCTTGCCTTCCTCTCTCTCTCTCTCTCTCTCTCCTCTCTCTCTCCTCTCTCTCTCTCTCTCCTCTCCTCTTCTCTCTCTCTCTCTCTCTCTCTTCTCTCTCTCTCTCTCTCTCTCTCTCTCTCTCTCTCTCTCTCTCTCTCTCTCCTCTCTCTCATCTCTCTCTCCTCTCTCCTCTCTCTCTCTCTCTCATGTGTGTGTGTGTGTGTGTGTGTGTGTGTGTGTGTGTGTGTGTGTGTGTGTGTGTGTGTGTGTGTGTAAGAAAGCTTGATATCTCTCTCTCTCTCTCTCTCTCTCTCTCTCTCTCTCTCTCTCTCTCTCTCTCTCTCTCTCTCTCTCTCTCTCTCTTTCTTTCTCTTCTCCTTTTTTCCATCTTTTGTCTTGTTGCATGTTATTCAATTCTATGGTTGACTTATTTTTTTGCTATTTTTAGGGCGCGTAGGCGTGAGGGGAAGGAGAAGATATGACAAGGAAAACAAATTCACCAGACGAACAATGAAAGAAGCAGGAAAAATGACGACAGTATAGCTACTTTATGACGGTAGTTATCATTTTTAAAAGATATCATGCCTGGAAGGGAAATGTTCCCGTTATGTAAAATATTGTATCAATATTCCCATCTCTGACGAACACAAGGCAGACCAACTGTCGTTAGCTCAACCAGGCAGATGATTGTAATAGTTTTGCCTGCCTGTATTATCGATTGAAGCGTTTATGATGGAAGCGGGACCTCTGCTTATCGTTTACATGGCTTGCATAACCAGTTCACCAGTGCTGCTTTATATTCGGCACCTTTCCCTCAGAATATCTTTGCACGCTTATCATCATTCTGTTCCTCCTCCTCCTCCTTCTTCTTGCAATTCTTCTTCTTCTTCGCAATTCTTCTTCTTTGCATTTTTTTCGCATTCTTCTTCTTCGCAATTCTTCGCACTCTTCTTCTTCTTCCACTTCTTCGCATTCTTCTTCTTATCATCCTCCTCCTCTTCCTCCTCTTCCTCCTCCTCTTCCTCCTCCTGCTCTTCCTCCTCCTCCTCTTCCTCCTCCTCCTCCTCCTCCTTTGCATTCTTCGAATTCTTCTTTTTTGCATTCTTATTTTTCTTTGCACCATCTTCTTCTTTGCATTCTTCGCATTCTTTTTCGCATTCTTCTTCTTCGGTTTCTTCATTTTATCCATTCTTCTTCTTCTTCTTCTTCCTTCTTCTTCTTCTTCTTCTTCTTCTT
The DNA here is from genome assembly GCA_030674155.1 of Stramonita haemastoma. Classification (NCBI taxonomy): domain Eukaryota; kingdom Metazoa; phylum Mollusca; class Gastropoda; order Neogastropoda; family Muricidae; genus Stramonita; species Stramonita haemastoma. The sequence goes on along the minus strand of CM060317.1, from coordinate 70,988,319 downwards.
CTTCTTCTTCTTCTTCTTCGCAATTCTTCGCAATTCTTCGCAATCTCTTCTTCTTCTTCGCAATTCTTCTTCTTCTTCTTCGCAATTCTTCGCAATTCTTCTTCTTCGCAATTCTTCGTCTTCGCAATCTTCTTCTTCTTCTTCGCAATTCTTCTTCTTCGCAATTCTTCTTTTCTTTAAAAAAAAAATCCCCTCCCTCACTACCTTTTTCTGTTGTTGGTGGTGGTGCTGCTGCTGCTGCTGCTTCTACGGCTGTTGTCATTGTCGCTTTGGTTGTTGTTAGTGTTGATAATGATGCTGTTGATTTTGTGTCTTTTTTTTTCTTCACATGTTCTTCCTCTTTCTCAATGTCGTACTCCTTCTCTTTCTTCCTCTTCTGAATTCTAACATCAACATCAAGCCAGCATCTTGCTTAAAATTTCATACTATTATTATTTATGTCCTGTAGTTTGCCATCTTTCTTCTGTTACTTTTCAACATGATTTCTATAAATCAGAAAAAAATAGTGTATGTTCCTTAAATAGTATGATTTGTACATAATCATGTAAACAGTGCTAAAATAGTGACTGAAAGTTATTTTGATTATTACTAATATTAGATCTATATTTGTCTGCTTTCTTATGCAGTTTTGATTGACATTTTTTTTTTTATTCAACACTGCTTTCCATTCCTCATCCTCCTCTTTATCTTCTGCCTCCTACCCCTCCTAGCCTTCCTCCCCTCCACCTCCCACCCCTCTTCCATTAACCATCTACCCCCCCCCCAAAAAAAAAAAAACAACCCAAAAACAAACAAACAAAAAAACTTCTGCTAATGACGACATTTTGAAGGCAGTCTGGTACATGACGTAATCATGATTGCCTTTAGATGCTCAACCGATTATCCGACGGTGGTTCGTTTCTGAGTTATGGTCTTCAATACAGAATCTGTCACCCCCCACCCCCCACCCCCCACCCCACCCCACCCCATCCGTGCCATTGCAGCAAATGTAACGAGATGTGGGGCATATATCATGGGCATTTGGAAGATGCAGTGTTCAGTCTATTTTGGTTTGGCTTGCCTTGACTTTGCTTGGCTTGGTTTATAATGTTCGCATCAGGATCTAAGACCTTAGTGGCTTGTGTAAGAAGATGAAGATGAGCCTGCGTGCGTGGGTGTTCCTCCGGACATCTATAGTTGTTCGTGAATTTTTTTGTTTAGATTTGGAATGTTCGCCAAGGCAGAACAGAGAGAGAAATGGAGGAGGAACTGGTTGTCAAGTCTTCAGGGGTGCCCCCACGGTCGCCAGACTAGGGACAGATAGATAGATAGATAGATAGATAGATAGATAGATAGATGTTGGCCATGGGTGCTCTAGATGAACTGGGAAAGGCGAGACTCCTAATAGTAATGGGGGTTTAAGGGAGCAGGTTTTTATGACCTTTCAGGAGCAGTGAAGAGTGTGACGACCTGCAAATGATTTCTTCATTTCCTCTCTCTCTCTCTCTCTCTCTCTCTCTCTCTCTCTCTCTCTCTCTCTCTCTCTCTCTCTCTCTCTCTCTCTCTCTCTCCCTCTCTCTCTCTTCTTCTTCTTCTTCTTCTTCTTCTTCTCTATATTCAGGGGTGGGTTTTTTTGCTCCATCTTTGTACGGTCTGCTGTTTGTCTTTTTTTCATAGCCATGAGATGCTCAGTTGATGGCAGCTTGCAGCGATTTGTTTGGGAGTTACAGTCTTCATTGCGGGATCTTTCACCCCATGTGGCTTACGTAAGAAGATGAATATGTGGCACATGAATGTTTCGGGTGACACAGTTTCCAGTTTTTTTTTTTGGCTTGGCTTGGCTCGGCCTGCTTTGGCTTGGCTTGGCTTGGTTTATTAGGCTTGCTTTGGTTTGGCTTGCTTTTGTTTGGCTTGAATTGGCGTGGCTTTGCCTGGTTTGGCTTGTTTTGGCCGGGCGTGGCTTGCTTTAACTTGGCTTGGCTTGCTTTGGCTTGGCGGGCTTGGCTTGGCTTGGCGGGCTTGGCTTGCTTTCATAATCTTTGCAGCATGGCCTGTGACCGTAGTTACGCGTGTGCATAAGATGCCTGTTCTTGGGTGCGTGGGCGTATGGGAGATACAATTGTTTGAGAACTTTGGGCTTGGCTCTGGGAATGTTTGCAATGGGTGCATCAGGTAGAGTAGAGAGGGGAAGGACTTGTAACTGTAATGGGATTAAGGGCTGATATTTTTTACGATATTCCAACCAGTTTCTATGCAGACTCAGTATTGCCTCTCCTTCCACTTTTTTTTTTTTTTTTTTACTATTTTTTTGTTTCTTTTTCCTCATTCTTTTCTTTTGTCATTTAATTTCTTCTCTCCATTTTTTTTCGGTGGATGTTTTTTTTTCTTCTTTTTTTGTTTGTTTTGGCTTTGATCCGTTCCGCCCCCTTTCCCCTCATCTTCCCCCTTCCAACTGTTTTTTTTTCATTTCTTTCTTTTTTGTTGCATCACAGTGAGATGCGTAGCTGAGAAGCAGAAGCATTCAAAGAAATGAGATAGATCAAGTTCTGATCGATCGAGGACACGGGCAGTGCAGATCGAATATCGTTTGCCACATCAGTCGAATTTTTGCTATAACTGTGACATTATGAATGAATGGAGCTTATTGATTCTCTAGCCTGTGCAACAAGAACGAAGCAAGATTTTACTGCAACTTGTGTGCTTCTTTAGATGGAGACGGGAGAAAGACTGGTGGTTAGAGTGTTATGCGTCGCTGTCTGACGGCCCAGGTTCAAGCCCAGGTTCTAGCCAACCACCCGAGACGGGAGGGGACGGGATAGCCCCGTGGTTAGAACATTGCGCTTGCGGTCTGACGAGTCGGGTTTGCATCCCGTTTCAAGGGGATATTTCCCTTTCTCAAAATATAAAAAGGTTTCTTTTAATTTGTATGTAGATAGTACTCGTTTCAGATCGTTTGTTCTTAGTCTTCTTCTCCTCGTCCTCCTCATCCTCTCTCCTCCTCCATCTCCTCGTCCTCCTCCTCGTCGTCGTCGTCGTCGTCGTCGTCGTCCTCCTCCTCCTTCTTCTTCTTCTTCTTCTTCTTCTTCTTCTTCTTCTTCTTCTTCTTCTTCTTCTTCTTCTCTTCCTTTTCTTCTTCTTCTTCTTCTTCTTCTTCTTCTTCTTCTTCTTCTTCTTCTTCTTCTTCTTCTTCTCTTCCTTCTTCTTCTTCTTCTTCTTTCTTCTTCTTCTTCTTCTTCTTCTTCTTCTTCTTTTCTTCTTCTTCTTCTTTTCCTCGAATTCTTTGAATTCTTCTTTTCCTCCTCCTCCTCATTCTCCGCATTCTTCCTCTTCTTTGGATTTTTTTTTCTTCAATTAAATCTTCCAGTCCTTCAAACGCTTCCTCCCTCTACCCTCTCTTCCCCTTCTTCTTCCCTTTCTTTTTCTACTT
>CM060317.1:70969913-70974913 GCA_030674155.1 Stramonita haemastoma | reverse complement strand
CACTAATCCATCCTTACTGGTCTAAGAAGACATTTTGTTGGCTTCACCACTGATGACTGAAATACATCCCTTGATTCTCTCGGGGATCAATCATTTCTTTGTGGACCTCCTCCCTTGTCTGTCTGACCACACTACACAACACTGCAGCCCCTAGCTTCAGACGGACGCACAGACAGGTCACTTCGTCACTACACAGCACTGCAGCCCTAGCTTCATATGGACAGACAGACAGGTCGCTTTTGTCAGGATGAATGCTTTTTGTGTTTTCCTCGGCCAAAGTTGTCGGCTGACAGTACAGGAAGTTCTAACAGAGTTCTCTCCCTCTTCCTCTTACGTACACCCTCTTCCTCTTTTCTACTCCCCCCCCCCCCCCCCCCATCTTTTCCATCCCCTTCTCATCTGTCGTCTGTTTGTCGACTGTTTTCCTGACAAGATTAACAGAGTAGCTCCATTTTCAAACTTTCGAAAAATGCTTTTTTTTTTCTCTTTGATTCTAAAATATACTTTTAGCTTCGGGGATTTTGTTTTGTTTTGTTTTTAGAAGGTACATTCTGGACTAAACATAAGTTAAGCCTGATACTTTGGTTTCGGTAAATCAGTTTTAGCTTCGGGTTTTTTTTTTGTTTTGTTTTGTTTTTAGAAGGTGGACTTAACATAACTTAAGCCAGACACTTCGGTTTCGGTGAATCATGGAACCAAACAAAGGCAAAAACATTAATTTTTTCTCGAGATTTTTTTTGTGGAGCTACTGAACTTTATCATGTAGACGTATATTTGTCTTTTAGAAGCTGTGTCTTTTTAAAACATGAGGCCAGCTGCTGTTGATGCCTTTATCACACATGTGTTCCCCCCCCCCCCTCTCTCTCTCTCTCTCTCTCTCTCTCTCTCTCTCTCTCTCTCCCTCTCTCTCCAACCAACAAACAAAGCAGAAAAAAAGAAGAAAACCCTCTCCAAACAACTCAAAACAGGAAACAGACAGAAAAAAAGAAAGGAAGAAAACAGACAAAAAACAAAGGAAGAAAACAAAGCAAAAACAAAGAAATGGTTGAAGAACCTAGGGATCTATCTCAGTCGTCAGTGGTCAAGCCAACAAAATGTCTTCTTTGACCAGTAAGGATGGAGTACTGGGTCTATATGTTCCATTTGAGAAAAAGTCCTTCGGATGAGACTTTAAACCGAGGCTCCGTGTGCGAACGCACGCAGAACATCTTGCGCACACGTTAAATCCTGTTCCGCTTTTCGTAAGAGTAGGCAATCGTGTGCCGGTGGGAACAGATGACATTTACAAAACTGCATACACACGGGGACTGGATGTAAAAAAAGCACAAGAGTGCTTATTCCATTATCCTCGATATAAAAGAATAAATCAAATCAAATCTGTGTGTGATCGTACACAAATCATGACTGGACTGTTTTTAGTTCTCTTTTGACTTCCATTTTGACTGGTCCATCAGCATCTCAGTCCACGCCTTTCAACTCATACAATGCATACACAACTCTGCAGCTCCATCTGTCCTTAGAAAGAAAAAATCTGAACACATCGCTCCTATTTTGTGATCTCTTCACTGGCTGCCTGTTTCACATAGAGTGAAGTACAAGATCGGTACCTTCTGTTACAAATGTCCACACAAGAGTGCACCTTCCTGTGTCTGTGATTGTCTTCACCTATACACTCTTTTGTTGTTCCCTCCGTTCTGCTGCAGATACCATGTGCTTACAAACACTTAGGTGAAAAAAAAACAAGTGTAGGCTGTCGTTCTTTCACTATTTCTGGCCCATCTATCTAGAATGAACTCCTCTCACTTTTCCAAAATCCTTCATTTTACACTTTCAAATCAAGCCTAAGGACACACTTATTTCCTACCTAGGATCTTCCTCCATCATTACACCTTACCTCTGCCCCTACTTTCAATCAGCCTCCTCCATCTCTATCACCTTGCCTTAGTGCGTTAATGTGTGTGTGTGTGTGTGTGTGTGTGTGTGTGTGTGTGTGTGTGTGTGTGTGTGTGTGGTGTGTGTGTGTGTGGTGTGTGTGTGTGTGTGTGTAAATTTAAAATCTGTTAATCTTGTTTCTGAACGGTCGCATGCGCGTGAATGATTTGAATGCAAGTGCTTTGATTTGTTTGCTTTGCTCAAGATTCAGCGCTATCAAAATAATTCCATATATTATCATTATTATTGTTGTTATTGTTATTGCTATTATTGTTATTATTATTATTATCATTATCAAATCCATAAACAAACTAGCAGCTCCCGCTGAGCTCCCACAGCCAACAAACGAGGCCATTAATTAAGCAGCTGAAAAATATGCCATCACCCCAGCTGAACGATCCTTTCAAAACAAATAGGGTATAATCCATAGATTTCATGTAAGATACTTTCAGCATTGACATTGCTTTGAGGTTTTGGCTGGGGAGTTGTCTGTTTGAATGTTTTTTGTTGGTTTTGGGGGGGGGGGTGGTTTGGGGGGGGGGGGGATTTTTCAGTTTTGTCCTGGGGAGAGGGCATAGGAAATATGGAAACTGTTTATTTTGCAACATGTTCGTGGGAGGAAAACATGCATTATTTATTTTGCTTACAAAGTTTTGAAAGGAGAACATTGGGTTTTCATTAGCTCTCTCTTTTTCATACCACGAAGTTACTCGGTACAGATGACACCAGTTGGAAAGTAATCGTACAATCATGTGCTTCTTTTTTCCACAGAGTGGCTAATGCCGCTTAATCATTATCTGTTGAGTTTCCGAATTCCATGAGGTAAAGGCCTGAGAGGACGGGATAGCTCAGTGGTCAGAGCACTCGTTTTCCCCCTGCCAAGATTAAGCAGCATCGAGCTTGGCTACCAATTGGATGGGTAACCGTTTGCGCGCCTTGGCTTCTATACAGTCCCTCCAGTTCACCCAGCTGTAAAATGGGCACCTGCCATCTTGAGGGCCAGGGGAGGGAAAGCAGCGATGGAGAGGAGATGGGCGCCGCCCTCAATATGCTGGCCCCTAAAGAAGTTGAGGTCTCTGATGCCTCGCTTCCCTACGACCACACAGGTTATGGAGCACCTTTAACCTTTTTTTTTTCTTTTTTTTTCACGAAGGTCTGATGCGGCCTTCATGGTCTACTGGGCCTGAGCTGTATACACCATTGTTACTGGTAATGGGGGCTCGTGTGCTCCTGTAGCAGTTTCTTGATTAGGGGGACGGGATAGTCTGGCTGGTTAGAGCGTTACGCCTTGAGCTCGTGATCTGCTGACCCGGGTTCGAATCCCGTTCAAGGGGATATTTTCCTCTGGAGTTAACATCATGCCGACTCCACTCCCCCAAAGTCCTTCGGATGAGACTTAAACCGAGGTCCCGTGTGCGTACGCACGCAGAACATCTTGCGCACACGTTTGGCTTTTTCAAAAGCGTTGTGCATTGTGTGCTGGTGGGAATGGATAACAAAATTTACAAAGCTGCATAAAGCGCATGAGTGCGTATTTCATTACTCTCGAAATGAATAAATAAATAAATAAATAAATATATAAATAAATAAATATCTAACTAAAGCGAATAACTTGTAAAAGACTGTTTTTCTTGATACCTTACCCTGGGATACATTTTTAGGATTTAGTTATTGGTTGTTTTTTTATGTTTGAGTTCTTTCTTTCTTCTATGTCTTCCTTTCTTTTCTCGTCTGTTTTCTTTCTTTCTTTTTTTTTTTGGTAATTCTGCCAGAAAACCAGCTATACTTTATTTTCTGGAAAGTCATGTCTGATACAACACACGTGTTTCTTTCTTCCAGACTAATTTGGCGAGCTATTCCTGTCATTCTGGGGAGAAAACACCACCGTTATCTTCTTTCAAAACTCGGAAACTGTTTGGGTGTCCTGTTTTCCTCCTCTCCCCCCTCCCTCCTCTTTTCTTTTCTTTTTTTTTTAACAGATATTCTGTTATCCGGTTGTGGTTGTTGTTTTTTTCTATTGGAATAACTCTGAAAAGAGCGTCTGTATGTGAACCAGTAGATGTCTGGCGTTCTTTCTTGTGCACATGCTCTGATGGTCTGCACTCTCTCTCTCTCCCTCTCTCTCTCTCTCTCTCTCTCTCTCTCTCTCTCTCTCTCTCTCTCTCTCTCTCTCTCTCTCTCTCCTCTCTCTCTCTCTCTCTGTGTATATAATATATATATATACATATACATACATTCATACATACATATATATATATATATATATATATATATATTATATATATATATATATATATATATATATATATATATATTATATATATATATATATATATATATATATATATATATAAGAATACATCAACTCAAATTAAATTTCTCTCTATGTATCATTTTTCTCCCCCCCCCCCCCTCCTCTCTCTCTCTCTCTCTCTCTCTCTCTGTGTCTCTGTCTCTCTCTCTGTGATAAACAAAATATAGGGATGCTTTTCTTCTTCTTCTTCTTCTTCTTCTTCTTCTTCTTTCTTTTTCTTCTTCTTCTGCTCCTTTGTCGTCGTCGTCGAACGTTCAGACAGCAACTATTGTTGTCTGTCATATGAGCAAAAATGCGTTGCACTGCCGTAAAACCCCTGACAATTCAGGCTCAGCGCATCCGACTTCGGCATGGAGGAGAATTGTTATCCTTTAAGCCTGCTTGAAAAAAAGGGAAGAAGAATGGACCAAGATGGTCGAAAGTAGACAGGAAGGGGTGTGACAGGAAGAAAAGGAACAAGGCAGAAACAAAGAGAGGGATAGAAAAGAGGGAATAATGAGCACATGGTTTCTAGAAGGTGGGATGCTGTTTATACTGCCAGGCCCCCAGCATCCCCATAGGGAAGGAACGCTTCTCTGTTCTCCTTAAGAAATCAAGTACGCTATAATCATCATCATATTATCATCATTATCTCTCTCTCTCTCTCTCTCTCTCTCTCCTCTCTCTCTCTCTCTCTCTCTCTCTCTCCTCTCTCTCTCTCTCTCTCTCTCTCTCTCTCTGTTGAGGGAAGGAAAGGGAAGTGGAGGGAGGCTCT
>CM060317.1:70956631-70969813 GCA_030674155.1 Stramonita haemastoma | reverse complement strand
TTTTTTGGGTTTTTAGATTTGGAATTTCCCAAAGGGGCAGAACAAGAGGGGAAAGGGGAGGGAACGGTTGTCAATTTTCAGGGCCCCCCCAGGGTCGCCAACAAGGGGGACAATAGATAAAAAAAAGATAGATAATAGATAATAATAGATGATAGATAGATAATAGATGATAAAGATAATAGATGTTGGCCGGGGGGCCAGAAAAACTGAAAAGGCGGAGACTCCAATAGAAAGGGGGTTTTTAAGGGGGAGCGGTTTTTTTATCCTTTAAGGAGCATGAAGATGTGACGACCTCAAATGATTTCCCTTTTCCTCTCTCTCTCTCTCTCTCCTTCTCCTCTCTCTCTCTTTTTTCCTCTCCTCCTCTCTCTTCCCCTCTCTCTCTCCTTTTCCCTTATTTTCTTCTTCTTCTTTCTTTTTCTTTATATTCAGGGTGTGTTTTTCTCTCCATCTTTGTGGGGTTGCTGTTTTTTTTTTTCCCCAAGCCGTGAGATGTCATTTGGGCACTTGCACTTTTTGTTTGGGTTTTTACAGTTTCATTACGGTCTTTCACCCCATTGGCTTACAAAAGAAAAAATGGGCCATAATGTTTGGGGTGCACAATTTCCAGTTTTTTTTTTGGGGCTTTTTTGGTCCCCTGTTTGGGGCTTGGCTTGGCTTGGTTTATTAGCTTGTTTGGGGTTTGGCTTGCTTTTTTTTGGGCTTGAATTGGCGTTTTTTCCCGGGGTTTGGCTTGTTTTGGGGGGGCGTGGCTTTTTTTAAAGGCTTGCTTTTTTTAGTTTGGGTTTTGGTTGGGGCTTGGCTTGGCGGGCTTGGCTTGCTTTCATAATCTTTCCCCGAGTTACCGTTGCAAAAAATGCCGGTTTTGGGGGTGCGGGGCGGGGGAGATTGGCTAAATTGGTTTGAAAATTTTTGGGTTTTGGTCTAATGTTTGCTTGGGGTGATCAGGTAGAGTAAGAGGGGAAGATTTTTTAAAAGGTTTGGATTAAGGGCTGATTTTTTTTTGATATTCCAAACCATTTCTATCGATCATATTGCCTCTCCTTCCATTTTTTTTTTTTTTAAAAAAATTTTTTTTGTTGCTTTTTCCTCTCTTTTTTTTCCCCCTTTAATTTCTTCTCCCATTTTTTTCGGGGATGTTTTTTTTTTCTTCTTTTTTTGTTTTTTTTGGGGTTTTTATCCTTTCCCCCCTTTTTCCCCCCCTTTCCCCCCTTCCTTGTTTTTTTTTCCTTTCTTTTTTTTGTTGCATTACAGTAGATTGCTACTAAGAGCAAAGCATTCAAAGAAATAGATAGATAATTCTGATCGATCGAGACACGGATGCTGAATATTTTTTCCACATCAGTCAATTTTTGCTATAACTGGACATTATGAATGGGGGGTTTTTGATTCTCTAGCCTGGCAACAAGAACAAAACAAGTTTTTTTTTTTTTTAAATTGGTTTCTTTTGATGGGGAGGGAAAAGACTGGTGGGTTTAAATTTTGTGCCCGCTGACGGCCCAGGTTCAAGCCCATTCTACCAACCACCCGAGACGGGGGAAGGGGGGGGGTAGCCCGTGGTTAAAACTTGCCTTTTGACTGAGATCGGGGGGCATCCCTTTCAAAGGGGGATTTTGCCTTTTTTAAAATAAAAAAAAGGTTTTTTAATTTGTATGAATAAAATTTTTTCAGATCGTTTGTTCTTGTCTTCTTCTCCTCCCCCTCATCCTCTCTCCTCCCCATCTCCTCGTCCCCTCCTCCCGCGTCTCGTCGCGTCGTCGTCGTCCCCCCCCCTCCTCCTCCCTTCTTCTTCTTCTTTTCTTCTTCTTCTTCTTTTTCTTTCTTCTTCTTCTTCTTCTTTTTTCTTCTTCTTTTTCTTCTTTTCTCTTTTTCCTTTTCTTTTTCTTCTCTTTTCTTCTTCTTCTTTTTCTTTTCTTCTTCTTTTTCTTCTTCTTCTCTTCTTTTTCCTCGAATTTTTGAATTCTTCTTTTCCTCCTCCCCTCCTCCTCCTCCCCCCCCTCCTCCTCCCCTCTTCCCGCATTCTTCCTCTTTTTGGATTTTCTTTCTTCAATTAAATCTTCCTGCCCCAAAAGCTTCCCCCCTCTACCCCCCTTCCCCTTCTTTTTCCCCCTTTTTTTTTTTTACTTTTCCATTGCTGTAATTTCCCTTTATGTGTTTTTCCCCTTTTTTTTTCTTTATCTTTTTTCCCCTTTGCCCCCCACTTTTTTTTGGCCCCCTAACGACATTTGAGTCCCCCCTGGCTGATCTGAGATGTAAGTGATAGGTTTTCTTTTTTTTTTTTGTTTCTTTTTTTTTTTTCGAAAAAAACGGAATAAGCACTTATACCTTTTTTTTTCATCTACCCCTTTGTGTAGCATTTTGTCAATTTTGTCTTCCGTTCCCACCACACTTTTTGTGCGCAATCTGTGTGCTTCTCAATGGACCCCCCGGGGTTTATATTTTCCCGAATGCTTTCGGGGCGGGGGGGGGGGGGGGGGTGGGGGGAATAAGCCGAGAATCGAACCCGGGTCACAATCAGAGCACACACTCACCACCAAGTTTTTCCTCCCCCCCCCTCTGTCTCGTCGTCTGTCTGTCGTTTCGTCTGTCTGTCTGTTGTCTGTCTTTTGTCTCTTCCTCTCTCCTCTCTCTCTCTCTCTCCTCTCTTCCTCTTCTTCTTCTCTCTCTCTCTCCTCTCTTCCCCTCCCCCTCTCCTCCCTCTCTTTCCTTTTTTTTATGGATTTTTGTAGAGATCCCCCAAAAAGTTGCGAAAGCATCTTATCCCCCGTGTCTTTTTTTTATGCCTCAACTGTGACGTCCCCCGTTTCACAAGCGTACAAAGATATAACAGATGAAGCATAAAAAAAGGGGGGTTTTTAATATCCATGTGTATGGCACGGGCAAACAGGGGAACTATATGGCGTTGTGGCCCAACGTATGAAAAAACTGTAATTGAACGCCTGGCTTTAGTACGCCCCCAGTTCACTCAGCGGGGAAAGGGGTTTTGCCCTCTTTAGGGGGAGGGGGAAGGGAAAAAAACAAGGGAAGGAAGGGCGCCGCCCCTCAAAAAGCTGGCTCCTTTTAGAACTAGGGCTTGATGCCCGTCCCCTACGACCCACAGGGTTTTTTGGGCCCTTTTTCCCTTATCTTTTTTAAATGAGGGGAAAACTTTAAGATTTATTTTTATTTAAGGGTTACAAGGCTGCTGTGGTAAACTTCCCTGGATGATAGAGACAATGGTAATTGGGATGATTGATACTTTTTCAAAAAAAATCAATTTACATATATATGATTACATAAAATGTTTTATTCTGTAACGACGTGCAAGCACATTTATTTTGAGTGTTGGGGGGGATTGCATTTTTTGGTAAATTTTACTGGTCTATAAAAGAAATGAAAATTGATGTACTTTCTTTAGAAAATGTAAAACGTAGAGATCTGTAATACTTATAAAAATTTTGGAAAAAAAAACACAGTACAAAACGATAAGAAGCCTATGAAAAAAATAAGCAAATCAAAAACAACCATGTAGATTTCTTAAAATTCCCGATAAAGAAAAACCTTTAATCTTTTTGTTTTTTTTCTGTTTGTTTTTTTTTTCTACATGCTTGTAAATATTCTTTTGTAACTTTTCCCCGAATAGTTTATCATTTTCCTGTTGCTCAACCGCACGTCTTCCCATAACTTCACTTTTATTTGGGGAAGAAAGAAAAGAGAGAGAGGATCGGGCTACTGTTGTGGCCTAGGGGTGAAATCAGTTTTGTGACGCGGATTGGGCACCACGTTTTTTTAAAAACAAATGCCCTGTCCTTAGCACACTTGGCACCACCAAAAAAGAAAAAAGCGATGGAGGGGAAGAGAGAGAAAGAGAAAAAGAGAGAGAGAGAGAGAAAAGGGGGAGAAGAAAAAAAGGGGAGAAGAGAGAGAAAAAAGGGAGAAAACCAGTCAAAGAGACGCATGAGAAAGACAGAGGGGTGGAAACAGAGGGGCAGATAACAAACACGAGAGTGACGAGAGAACCCCGACACAAACAGACAGACACGGAGAGAAAGAGAGAGGAAGGGGGGGGGGGGGTCTAGCGTGCTTTGGTGAAGTTGTTTGAATGCTTAAATAATACAACTGGTGTATCGCCCCACGCAAATGAATTTTAATGGTTTTTTGTTTTTTTCCCCCTTTCAAAGGGGGGGGGGGGGGGGTGAGGAGAGTAGTTGGGGACAAAATACTTTTTTTTGTAATTCTTTTTTCAAGTTCTTGAGGTAAATAATAGAAAGGTAACTTTTTTTTTCTTTGGGCTGCCCTCAACCTGGGCCGTTTTCCCTGCCATTAAGTTCCCACCCGTTCACTGATCTCTTCCCCCACCAACACAGATTCGTCTTTTTGTATCTTTAAGATCAAAATTTCCAAGGGAGAAATCAAGGTGGGGCCCCCGGGGGGCTACCAACCAAGGGCTGGTTGTCAATTTTTTAGGGGTGCCCTCACGGTCGCCAAATACAGGATGGATGATAATAGATAATAATAGAAATTTTAGATAGTAGATAGATAATAGATAATAGATAAAGATAGAAGATATTTTAAAAAAAAATGGGTGTAGGTATGGTAGAAGATAGATAGATGAAGATAGATAGATAGTAGATGATAGATAATGATAGATAAAAAAATGGGGGTGGGTGGGGGGTGGGTAGGTGGGTAGGGGGTAGGGGGTAGGGGGGAAGGTAGGGGGGTGGTAATAGATAGAAGTAGACGACAGAGGGGAGAGAAAAGGAAGAGAGAGAGAAAAATAATAAAGATAGATAGATGATAATAGATAGATAGTAGATAGATAATAGATAGAAAGATAGATAGAAGAAAGATAGAAAGAAAAAAAGGGGGGCAAATCGGTGTCACACTCACAAAAAAATCTCTTTTTTGGGTGACCCCAAGCTTCCTGAACCAAAAAAGGGGAAACAAAAATTAAGCTTTTATACAAAACAACAATCATTGGTTTATCTGCCCCCTTTAAAAAAGGGGCCAACTGGGGAAAAAGAAAACCCCTTTCCCTTGGGGGTCACATATAGGCCTTCCTTTGTCACAGACCAGACAAAAAATTGATGCAACCACCACAGCCCACGATTTAGGCGGACGGGGGGGACAGAAAACACAACAGGGGCCTTTTAGTCTGGAGCGTTTTCCTTTTTTTTTTTTCGGAGACGTCGGCTGACCCCACAGGGGGTTCTGTTGTGGTGTGGGGCGTACTGCGTGTTGTGTTTTGGGGGTGTGTTGGGGGGTGTGTGGTGTAGTGTTTGTGTGGATGTTTTCTTAGGGGGGGTTTTTTTTGTGTGTGTTTTGTGTGGGGGGGTTTAGTGTGTGCATGCGTGTGTTCGATGAGGGTTTTTTGTTATATGTATTTGTGCGCGTGATTTTGTGTGGGTTTTGGTTGAAGGGGGTTTCTTCTATCGTCTTCTCTTTTGTCTATCTTCGGTTGTCTGTCTTCTTCTTTTTTTTCCCCTCTCTCTCTCCCTCTCTCCTCTCTCTCTTCCCTCTTTTTCTCTCTCTATCAAAATATCATCTGCCCCCCTCTTCTCCCCCCTCTCTCTCCCTTTTCCCTCTCTCTCCCTCTCCTCTCTCTCATCGCTGTGTTTCCTGTCTGTCTTCTGTCTTCTTGTCTGTCTTCTGTCTTCGTCTGTCTTCTGTCTGTCGTCTGTCTCTCTCTCTCTCCTCTCCCCTCTCTCTCTTCTCTCTCTCCCCCTCTCTCTCTTCTCCTCTTTTCTCTCCCCCCCTCTCTCTCTCTCACCTACCACCCTTTTCCCCCCTCCTTTTTCTTCCCATCCTACTCCCTCTTTTCCGTTTCTGTCCACCGCTTCTGTGCCCCCCCCTTTTTCCCACTTTCGGGAAAACGTAAGCACTGCCACCATGCTGCACCTTTGGTTGTGTGGGTGTTGTGTGGTGGTGTGTTGTGTGTGTGGTGTTTGTGTGTGTGTGTGGTGTTGTGTCTGTCTGTCTGTCTGTGTAGTATGTATGTATTATGTATGATGAGTATGTATTTGTATGTAGTATGTATGTATGAAGTATGTTTTTGATTTTTTTTGTGTGTGTGAGAGAGAGAGATTTTTTTTGTGGGTGTGGGGTGGCGTGTGTGTGGCGCGCCCCGCGGTGTGATGGTGTGTGTGTTGATAAGAGAAGTATTGACGGGTTTTTTGTTTTTTTGTTTGTTTATTCTATTCGAAGAGGTTGGGGCCCAAAAAATGACCAATATACTTTTGGTTATTTTTTATTCGTTTTCTTTGTTGTTGTTTTTTGTGCACTGTTTACTTGTTTCGGGAGAGAATGTGAAGTTGCTTTGTTTTGTTCTTGGAGGTGTCTCTTTTTTCCTGGGATCCGGGATAGCCTAGTGGTTAGTGCGTTGTGCCTGTGGTCTGAAGACCCGGGTTCGAGCTGCCACCGAGGCCCCCGTTAAAGGGATTTTTTTTCCCCCTGGATTTAACATCATACCGACTCCGCTCTCCCAAAGTTATGCAGAGGAACTATAAACCGAGATCCCGTGTGCGAACACCCACACATCTTGCCCACATGCATCAAGATGGCTTAGACGTTCGCCTGTCAACAAGTAAACCGTGACGTTCTCGGTTCGATTCCCACCCTCGTCCTTTCTTCCCAGTTTGACAAAAATGTCGAACTTAATGTTTAAGTCAATTGGATGAGACTATAAACCGAGGCCACGTGTCCAAACGCACGTAGAACATCTTGCACACATGTTAAAAACCCGTTCCGCCTTTATGAAGAGCAGGCCATTGTGTGCCGAGAGGAGCGGATGACAACAGAAAAAATAAAACCCAGCATGCACACAGGTGTCGTGTTTTAGACACCATCCTATGAGGAAAAATCGGGGAGTTGGAGTCCCCAGGGCGGTTCGGGGCTGTATATGGCAACGTTCTGGTGTCTCCTGCAACGGAACTGGAACCATTCGTATCGGCGATTGCCTTTCCAATGGACCATTCTAGCGACATGGAGAGAGAGGGGGAGGGGGGTGTCTACTGCATGGGTAACAGCTTGCCCTCCATACTTACCTACCCAGGCTTTGCGCTCTAGAGTGCAACTCATAGTCTTCCGAGACTGATGGATGCCTACAATTATTTACAACAAATTAATGTGAATGCATAATCTTGAAGCCGAGGTTTTGTCTATAGATTTTTTTTTGTTTTCTTTTGTTTGGGGGGGGGGGGGGCGTGTATTTGTAGCTTTTGTTTTTGGGGGGCTAAGATTGGGAGGGGAGGGTGGACAGGGTTGAGGGATGTTTTGTTCTGTTGAGGTTGTCTTTATAATCCTGCCATTTTAAGCCATCAATACTTTGTCAATCTTTAAAGTTTCTGCAGATTACAAAAAAAAAAAAAGAATATTATTTCTTCCTGCCTGACAGGTTTTTATCAGAGCTCTGTGGACAGAAGCACCATCATCAGCTCCTCAGCTCCTGCTAAGCTCTCCCAACAGCTACTTCAGTGCCCGGCCTGTTTCTCCTTTCGTGTCTGCTGACATTGATGCTGATATTTGGCTGGCACGCTCTCTTTTCCCGCCTCTGTCTCTTGAAGTAACAGCGTCGAGTCTGTGAAGGGTAAATGTTCGTTGTCTAATGTTTAGCATTTTGCCTTTTGTACGACTTTTTTTTACTTTGTTTGTCTCCTCTGTATGTCTGTGTGTCTGTCTGTGTGTATGTCTGTATGTCTGTCTGTCTATCTGTCTGTCTGGGGTGTCACTGTCTCCCTGTCTCTGTGTCTCTATCTGTCTGTGCGTGTCTGTCTGTCTGTCTGTCTGTCTGTCTGTCTGTCTATCTGTCTCTCTCTCTCTCTTCTCTCTCTTCTCTCTCTCTTCTCTCTCTCTCTCTCTCTCCCCTCTCTCTCTCTCTCTCTCTCCTCTCTCTCATTCTCTCTCTCTCCCCTCACTCTCCACACACCTATTCCCTATCCTTTTACACTGTGATGTGCTTAACTGGTTTACATGTCCCTAATGGACTAAGACGTTCATCTAACCGCGTAAACGTGATCAAAACGTAGCTGAAAATATCTTTTAAAACTGGCAAATACATCACTTTTATTGAACATAAATGAAACCATGACCCAAAATAATGCCAATAATATATACAAATACAAAAAACACAATACAAATATTATATCCAATATATATATATGCCAATATATATATGCCAATATTTATTTTATATATATGCCAATATATATATATATTTATATATATATGTATATATATGTATTATTATGTATGTATGTATCTGCATGATGATCGATGAGATTGAGGATATATAATGCTGCCCTTATGGAAGGGCATGTGCTTTGAAAACTGCTTGGACATATATATTGAACGAAAATTCAGTTGGCACTGCGACCGTAAAAACGAGTGTTCCTTTACAAGGCACTGTAACACAGCTTTTAGACCGAGATAGAAGTTTTCCTCTATCCACTTAAGGACAACAGTCACATAACGGACACACATATCTCCCCCCCCCCCCCCCCCCTTCCTTTCCCCTTGTTTTTTTCTCCCGTGCTGTTCTTTCCGGCTGCTGCCACACTTTGTCCCTTTTACCTCCTAGAACAGTGCTGAGAGCAGCTGCTGAAGGTTGTGTGCATTCTGTGTGTGTTGTGGTGTGTGTGTATGTGTGTGTGTGTGTGTTGTGTGTGTGTGCGTGTGTGTGTGTGTGTGTGTGTGTGTGTGTGTGTGTGTGTGTGTGTGTGTGTGTGTGTGTGTAGTGTGTCTGTCTGTCTGTCCCGTCTGTCTGTCCTGTCTGTTTGGAAGGATACGTGCTTGATTTGGGGTTTTTTGGAGGAGGGTCTTTTAAAGGGAAGATAAGGATGACACAGTTTTTTCAGGATTTTCTGTATTGCTGCGTTTATTTTGATGTGTTTGTTTTGATTCTCTTTGTGTTTGTGTTTTTGTTTTGTTTTTTGTTGCTGTTGTTTTTTTTACCGGGGGGTGGGGGTGGAGGGGGGGTGGTGACAAGTTTTTTTTTTTTTGTTTTTTTTTTTGGGGGGGTGGCGTAGGGAAAAGTGTGAAGGTCATGGAGATATCTTTTGATCATCCATATCATATTCCTACAACCACCACCCATCCCAAACCGGCAACACTATTTAGACAGCAATCATCATAACAATAGCTATTTCCCTCACCAACTTGCCAATGCTGTTTTCAAGCATATAGCCTAGATGGACTTCTTCGTGAGGTAGCCTACATCACAGTCCAAATAGCCAGAGCATTTTTTCTCCCGCAAGTTCAGATGGTCCTAAAAATAGCAGGCTTTAATCTTGGTAATGCTGATTTGTTATAATAAAAGGGTGTGTCAGTTCGGGGATGAGACTGTGAGCAGATCTTGATAAATGTTGTCCCATTTGTGCCCCCAAAATATCCTACTCTGTGACGTGGTTTTCTAGAGGTGGCAAATGGAGTCATTCTGTTTCGAAAATTTATGGAGAAACTCTACCCATATATCCATCTAGAGGTGTATAGTCGGATGAGACTATAAACCGAGGCCCCGAGTGCTAACGCGCGCAGAACATCTTGCGCACACGTTGAAGACACGTTCCGCTTTTCGGAAGAGCAGGTCATTGTGTGCCGGTAGGAGCAGATGACAACAACAACAAAAAACCCAGCATGCACATAGGTGTCGTGTTTAGACACCATCCCTGGGAAATAATAGGGGAGTTGGAGTCCCCAGGGCCATACGGGGCTGTAGGCCTATGCAACGATTTGGCGGCTCCTGCGACGGTACTGGAACCATGTGTATCGGCGATTGCCTTTCCAATGGACCATTCCAGTGACGTGGAGAGGGGGGGTCTGCTACATGGGTAACAGCTTGCCCTCCACACTTACTTACCCAGGTTTTGCGGTCTAGAGCCTAGAGCGTAACTCCATAATCTTCCGAGATTGACGGATGCCTACTAGGTGTATAGTAACTGGCTATTTATCTATTCTTTATTGTTTATTCATTCCTTCATTCTAGGATAATGGAATAAGCACTCATGTGTTTTTTATTACATCCAGTCCACGTGTGTATGCAGTTTTGTCAACGTTGTCATCTGTTCCCACCGACACACAATGCATAACTCTTCTGAAAAGCGGAACAGGTTTTAAACGTGTGCGCAAAATGTTCTGCACACAGAGCCTCGGTTTATAGTCTCATACGAAAGACTTTCGAGGGAGTAGAGTCTGCACTGATGTTAACTCCAAGGGAAAATATCCCCTTGAATGGGATTCGAACCCGTTCGAGACCATGTCATGGTGAGGCTCTTCTGTGTGTTTTCTCTGCCTTGATCAAATGGAATTTCCTTTTTTCAGTGCAATTTGTTTGTCGTTTTTTCCATTCAAAGAGCTGCTTAGTATTGATTATTTATCATTGCTATAAACTATCAACTGATTTGAGGTGTTTGTTAAAATATCGTGAAGTTTTGTTGTTGTTTTTTTTAATTGTAAAGAAAGACATAAACAGATAAGATACAAACAGATAAAAGAAAGTATATCTTAGAATGCATGAATTTTGTTTTGTATATGGGTGGGGTTTTCTTATTAAAAGAGTGACGGAACTAACAGACACGTAAACAGATGATAAAAAAGAAAGAACAAACAAAGCAAAAAACATTTTTAAAGAACTTTTCAAACAACTCAAAACAGGAAACAGACAGAAAAAAAGAAAGGAAAAAAACAGACAAAAACCAAAGGAAAGAAAACAAAAGAAAAACAAAGAAAAGACAACCAGAAAAAAACATGAAAAATAGGATGGTAAGTAAGTTTTCGCACCCCCCCCCCCCCCCCCCCCCCCCCAAAAGAAAAAGAGATGGAACATCTAGACCCACTAATCCATCCTCACTGGTCCTAAGAAGACATTTTGTTGGCTTGACCACTGATGACTGAAATACATCCCTTGATTCTCTCGGGGATCAATCATTTCTTTGTGGACCTCCTCCCTTTTCTGTCTGACCACACTACACAACACTGCAGCCCCTAGCCTCAGATGGACGCACATACAGGTCGCTTTTGTCAGGATGAATGCTTTTTGTGTTTTCCTCGGCCATATTTGTCGGCTGACAGTACAGGAAGTTCTAACAGAGTTCTCTCCCTCTTACGTACAACCCTCCTCCTCTTTTCTACTCCCCCCATCTTTCCCATCCCCTTTTCTTCTGTCGTCTGTTTGTCGACTGTTTTCCTGACAAGATTAACAGAGTAGCTCCATTTTCAAACTTTCGAAAAATGCTTCTTTTTTTTCTCTTTGATTCTAAAATATACTTTTAGCTTCGGGAATTTTGTTTTGTTTTGTTTTTAGAAGGTACATTCTGGACTAAACATAAGTTAAGCCTGATACTTTGGTTTCGGTGAATCATGGGACCAAACAAAGGCAAAAATATTATTTTTTTCTCGATATTTTTTTTCTAGTTACTGAACTTTATCGTGTCGACACAGATTTGTCTTTTAGAAGCCGTGTCTTTTTAAAACATGAGGCCAGCTGCTGTTGATGCTTTACCACACACATATCTCTCTCTCTCTCTCTCTCTCCTCTCCTCTCTCTCTCCTCTCTCATCTCTCTCTCTCTCTCCTCTCTCTCTCTCTCTCTCTCTCCTCTCTCTCTCTCTCTCTCTCTCTCTCTCAGAGGGGATGGATAGCCTATTGGTCAGAACATTGCGCTGGCAATTTGACGACCCGGGTTCGATTCCAGTCGAGGAGATTTTTCTCCTGGAGTTAACATCAGTGCTGACTCCACTCTCCTCCAAAGTCCTTCGGATGAGACTTTAAACCGAGGCCCCGTGTCCGAACGCACGCAGAGCATATTGCGCACACGTTAAATCCTGTTCCGCTTTTCGTAAGAGTAGGCCATTGTGTGCCGGTGGGAACAGATGACATTTACAAAACTGCATACACACGGGGACTGGATGTAAAAAAAGCACAAGAGTGCTTATGCCATTATCCTCGATATAAAAGAATAAATCAAATCAAATCAAATCAAATCAAATCAAATCAAATCTCTCTCTCTCTCTCTCTCTCTCTCTCATCTCTCTCTCTCTCTCTCCTCTCTCTCCTCTCTCTCTCTCTCTCTCTCTCTCTCCTCTCTCTCTCTCTCTCTCTCTCTCTCTCTCTCTCTCTTATCATATATAGTGTCCTTATTCTTGTGTGTTGCTTGGTACTGCGTAAAATTTTATTGTTTAGTATCTTTTCATCTTGATGTATCCCTGAAAAGGGCGGGGACTGGATGTAAAAAAGCACACGAGTGCTTATCTATTATCCTCGAATAAAATACTTTGCCTTGCCTTGCCTTGCCTTGCCTTGTCTCTCTCTCTCTGTATTAATTGATCATCGATCAATTGGTTTCTCTCTGTATGGGAATAATTTTTGTTTGGGCTTTGTGAAATATTTTCGGAGGAGGAGAGGAAATGGGGATGGAGATATAGAGGTTTGGGTTTTTGTTATTGTTGATGGGGAGGGGTGTGATTGTTGAAAATAACAGATCGTACACAAATCACAATTGGACTTTTGTAGTTGTCTTTTGACTGGTCTATCAGCACCCCCATCCACTCCCTTCAACATATACAAAACTCTGCACCTCGACTTGACCAAAGAAAGAAAAATTCCGAATACATCGCTTCTGCTTTACGATCTCTTCGCTGGCTGCCTGTCTCACAAAGACTGAAGTACAAGATCGGCACCCTCTATTACAAAGCCACAAGAATGCACCTCCATATCTCTGTGACTGTATCCACATGTACACTCCTCGTTCCCTCCATTCTGCTGCATATACACTGTTTACAAACGCCCAGATTCAAAAATCCAGTGTCGGATGTCGTTTTTTCACTATTTCTCTTTCATTTATCTGGAATGACCGCCCTCTATCCCTTCGCCAAAATCCTTCATTTGACACTTTCAAATTCAGCTTCAAGACACACTTATTTCCTACTGAGGATCTTTCTCCATCACCTCACATCTGTCCCTATTTTTGTCAGCCTCCTTCATCTCCATAACCATGCTATGGTGCGTTACTCTCTCTCTCTCTCTCTCTCTCTCTCTCTCTCCTCTCTCTCTCTCTCTCTCTCTCTCTCTCTCTCTCCTCTCTCTCTCTCTCTCTCCTCTCTCTCTCTCTCTCTCTCTCTCTCTCCCTCTCTCTCTCTCTCTCTCTCTCTCTCCCTCTGTGTGTTGTGTGTGTGTGTGTGTGTGTGTGTGTGTGTGTGTGTGTGTGTGTGT
>CM060317.1:70935161-70937661 GCA_030674155.1 Stramonita haemastoma | reverse complement strand
GGTTAAAAAAAAAAGGGGGGGGAAAAAAAGAAAAAAAAAAAAAAAAAAAAAAAAAAAAAAAAAAAAAAGGGGGGGAAAAAAAAAAAAAAAAAAAAAAAAAAAAGGGGGGGGAAAAAAAAAAAGGGGGGGAAAAAAAGGGAAAAGGGGGGGGAAAGGGGGGGGAAAAAAGGGGGAAAAAAAGGGGGGGGGGGGGAAAAAAAGGGGGGAGGGAAGGGGAAGAAGGGGAACCCGGGGGAAAAAAAAAACCGGGGGAAAAAGGGGGGGGGGAAAAAAAAAAAATTTGGGGGAAAAAGGAAAAAGGCCAAAAAAAAAAAAAAAAAAAAGGGGGAAAAGGGCCCCGGGGGGGAAAAAAAAAGGGGGGGGGGGGGGGGGGGGGTTAAAGGGGGGGGGGAGGGGAAAAAGGGGGGGGGGGGGGGGGGGGGTTTTGGGGAAAAAATTTTTTTTTGGGGGGGGGAAAAAAAAAAAAAAAAAAGGGAAAGAGAAAAAAAAAAGGGGGAAAAAGGGGGGGGGGGGGGGGAAAAAGAAAGGGGGGGGGGGGAAAGGGGGGGGGGAAAAAAAAAGGGAAAAAAGGAAAGGGGGGGGGGGAAAAAAAGGGGAAAAAGGGGGGAAAAAAAAAAAAGGAGGGAAAAAAAAAAAAGGGGGGGGAAAAAAAAGGGGGAAAAAGGGGGGGGGGAAAAAAGGGGGGGGGGAAAAAAAAAAAAGGGGAAAAAGGGGGGGGAAAAAAAAGGGGGGGAAAAAAAAAAAAAGGGGGAAAAAAAAAAAAAGAAAAAGGAAAAAGGGGGGGGGAAAAAAAGGGAAAAAAAAAAAAAAGGGGGGGGGGAAAAAAAAAAAGGGGGAAAAAAGGGGGGGGGGGAAAAAAAAAAAAAAAAAAAAAAAAAAAAGAAAAAAAAGAAAAAATAAAAAAAGAAAAAAAAAAGAAAAAAGAAAGAAAAAAAAGAAAAGAAAGAAAGAAAAAAAAAAGAAAGAAAGAAAGAAAAAGGGAAAAAAAGAAAAACATTCTGAAAGATCAGAAAAAAAAACCCATCTTGCGTAACTTATAATAACAAAAAAAGTGGGGTTTCCATACACTTAACGGGCCGCCACTTTGGGGTTTCTACAGTCAAGGAGGGCCCCCCATGGGAAAGGGAGCCGCATTCTGGCTTTTGGGATTTTTTAAATTTTACAAGGTGTTCCGACGAGACATAAAAAATAATAAAGCCAAAAATTTAATTCCCAAATTTAAACCCCAAAAAGGTTTATCATACCACAGAACCCATAAAAAGGGAAGGGGAAAGGTGCCATAACCTGGGGGGTCCGGGGGGGGCGAGGGGTCAGAGACCCACTCTTTAGGGGCCCTATTGGGGGGTGGGGCCCCCCATCTCCCTCCCCCGTGCTTTTTTCCCCCTTTTCCCTTGGGCCCTTTAAAAAAAGGGAGGTACCCCCTTTTTCAGCTGGTTGAAAGGGGGCGTACTGTAGCCTGGCGCCAAACGGTTTACCCATCCAAATGGCCCAACCCCGCTCCCAAAGCTGCTTAAAATTAAAACGGGCCCGGGGGAAAGCGAAACGCTTGGGCCAAATGAGCTACCCCTCCCCCCAGTAAGTGTTCTTTTCACCCCCCTTTGGGTTTTTAAAGTGATTGGAAAAAAAGGGGGGTTTTTTGCAAACAAAAAGGTTTCAATTTTTGCCCCCATTTTGCTTTTCCCCTGTGGTAGGTCCCCAGTAGAGAAATAAAAAATTCGAGAAGGGGGGCAAACCCACAAAAAGCCAAAAAAACAAAAAAACCCCCGAAAACACTTCCAGTTGTCAACCTGAAAAAAAAAAAGGGGGGACGAGGTTTGCCCCAGTGGTCAAACATTGAGCTGCAATTTGACGAACCCCGGGGTTCCCATTCCCGTTCGAGGGGGCTTTTCCCCCCTTGGGGGCTAACATCCGTTCTGCCCCCACACTCCCCAGAAGGGCCTTTGGAAAGAGGAAATGTTTAAAACCGGGGGGGCCCCCCCCCGTGTTTCGAACACACGCAGAAAAATTTTTTGCACATGTTTTTAAAAAACCCGTTTGCTTTTGGGTTTTGAGGAGGCCATTGTTGCCGGGGGGAAAATGTGACATTTCCCCCAAAATTTTTTTACACACGGGGAAATTGGGAAAAAATAAAAAAAAAGCCAGGGGGTGGGTTTTTCCATATCCTCGATATAAAACAATAAACCCTTTAAAAAAATAAATAAAAAAAATAAAAAAATAAATAAATAAAAAAATAAATAAATAAATGAATAAAAACAAAATGCGTTGCCAGTAAAAATTGCGCGCGAAACGTCAAAGACAGTTCCCTATTAGCAACAGCCCTGAGATATCGGAAGGAAAAATGGAATCTTCTTTACCTTGTGGAAAAAACTACACGGGAGATGACGACATGTGAAATTATTTGCTTGTTATACTTTTTCGCTGGCATTCCGAAAATAGGGATGTTTGACATTTTGTGTGTGGTCCATTTTTAAAATGTTCTGAAATATTTTTTTATGATACT
>CM060317.1:70927661-70932661 GCA_030674155.1 Stramonita haemastoma | reverse complement strand
AGAGAGAGAGAGAGAGAGAGAGAGAGAGAGAGAGAGGAAGACAGACAGACAGACAGACAGAGAGGAAGACAGACAGAGAGAGAGAGACAGAGACACAGAGAGAGAGAAAAAGGAAGACATACAAGAGAGAGAGAGAGAGAAGAGAGAGAGAGAAGGAGAGAGAGAAGAGAGAGAGAGAGACAGACAGACAGACAGACAGACAGATAGACAGACAGACAGACAGACAGACAGACAGACAGACAGAGGCAGAGAGAGAGAGAGAGAGAGAGACAGAGAGAGAGGCAGACAGAGACAGAGATAGAGAGACAAGAGAAGACAGACACATGGAGAGAGACACAGACAGACAGACAGACAGAAACAGACAGACAAAACAGACAGACAGACAAACAGACAGATCCACAGACAGAATCAATACTATCGAAACCCACAAAATACCCACTCTTAAGTGTGGGTGGAAGAGGGTGACATGACAAAAGGTCGCGATTTGCGTCTGTTGTGAAAAAAAAAACACGGCTGGGAGAAATACTACGACTGTGGGAAAGAATCAGATGGTATGCTGATGCCTATTGTTTCCTGCTGATCACTAAAAGCGGACGGTTGAACTTTTGACATTTTTTGTTGTTTTTTTTTTGTTGTTGTTTTTTTAATAAGGTGAGGTATACCAGGGAGTAGGTGAAACAAAATTGTGAACAAGGAGAAACTCCTACTTCAGCAAAAAAATTTATGTGTGTGTGGTGGGGGGGGGGGGGGGGGGGTGGGGGGGGGGGGGTGCTGGTATGTGTGTGTGTGTGTGTGTGGGTAGGTGGGTGGATAGGCGTGTAGGGGTAGATGGGTGTGGGGGGCGTAGATGTGTGTGTGTGTTGTGGGGGGGTGGGGGGGGAGGGCTTGTGTGTGTATGTGTGTGTGCGTGTGTTTGTGTGTGCGTGTGTCTGAGTGTGTGTCTGTGTCTGTGTTTGTGTTTCTGAGTTTAACGATACAAAACCACCAAAAACACACCACTGTAGAAGTACAAATCCTATCTATGAAACATCAATAAATACTATCATTGCTGTCTACTTTCAAAACACACTAATCTTTATTCCTCTTTTTTCTGAATTTCAGTGCCTGCAACTCCAAACTGCTCCTCACCAAAAAAAAAAACACCAACCCCAGTTCTAGTGGCTACTTTGACAATACTTCAACATCTACCCAAGGACTTTTTTCCCCAAGACGTGAAATTCCAACCAGAAAACAATCCACCGTCTTGAAAACGAATATTGAAAGCTCAGTGTTCCTCATCATCATTCAGTAAAACTCTCCAACATCCTCATTCACCAAGGTGTGGGAGGACTATTGTGTGCCCCTTACCCTCAAGCAGCGAGAATCAATGTCTCCTCAAGCGGACACAGTATTTTCTTCATGGATTCCAAAGAGCAGACGATAAACACACTTTAGAGCTATGCGATGAAAGATTCTGGGTTGTTCACTTAAAAGGTAATGTAAGGTAAAAGGGGTAAAAGGGATTGTTCACTACGCTGTTCATAAAACGATGATTTTTTTTTTTAAAGAAAGATGTGTGAACAATAATCGAAGATTGGTTTTGAACTCTGAGACGGTATAAACACGCTTGAGGCTCCTTATGCCGAACAAATAAAAGCACAAATGAACTGAAATAAACATAAAAAATACCTTTTAATATTTGTGCTGTGACAAAGCTGTTGCTCTGAAAGGAGGTAACTGAGACAAAACACAAACAAACCAAACCAAAACAACAACAACAACAAAAGGAACTCATTAAAGTCCATAATTGTGCTTTCATACAGCTGACGCATAGCAAGAATCTGAAGCAGAAATAAAACAAACCAAAACGTTTTTTTAACATCACTAATGAGAGTGTTTAAAAATATAAAAAACTGTCTATCTGTTGCATTACTGCTACTACCTAAAGAGAAACTCAAGCAAAACCTACCAACCAACTCATCAAAACCAAAATCAAACACTCAATAAAAGCAAAATACGACATAAAATATCGCCCATGTCCTGTGATACAATACATGCCCCCCAAAAGGAACTTAAAAACACAACAAACTCAACTAAACTAAACAAACAAAAATAAACTAAATAAACTAAACTAAACTAAACTAACTAACACAACACAACACATACACACACACACACACACACACACACACACACACACACACACACACACACACACAACACACACACACACACACAACACACATACACAACACCACAAAGCAATAAAAGCAAAAACAATAGATTACAAACAAAAACCACCACCACCCACCACCCAAAAAAAAGAAAAAACCTGGAACAAAAAATAGTTATAATACCTCCATCTGATTCCCTGAAAAGGATCTAAATCAAAACAGTGAAAAAAATAGAAAAAAAATAAACACCACCACAACCCCTAAACTCACAAACACACACACACACAACACACACACACATACACACACACACACGCACACACACACACAAACATACATACATGCATACAAACACACACACACAAACATACAAACAACATACAAACAAAGCAACATATAAAACCCTAAGACAGATACTTACATCTGTGCACCATACACAACTCCGTGACCTTACAGCCAGCAAATCATACACAACTCGCTGACCTTATAGCCAGCAAAGCACACACAACTCGCTGACCTTATCGCCAGCAAATCATACACAACTCGCTGACCTTATAGCCAGCAAAGCACACACAACTCGCTGACCTTATCGCCAGCAAATCATACACAACTCGCTGACCTTATAGCCA
Organism: Stramonita haemastoma; assembly: GCA_030674155.1. Taxonomy (NCBI): domain Eukaryota; kingdom Metazoa; phylum Mollusca; class Gastropoda; order Neogastropoda; family Muricidae; genus Stramonita; species Stramonita haemastoma. The sequence goes on along the minus strand of CM060317.1, from coordinate 70,929,879 downwards.
GCAAAGCACACACAACTCGCTGACCTTATCGCCAGCAAATCATACACAACTCGCTGACCTTATAGCCAGCAAAGCACACACAACTCGCTGACCTTATCGCCAGCAAATCATACACAACTCGCTGACCTTATCGCCAGCAAATCATACACAACTCGCTGACGTTATAGCCAGCAAATCATACACAACTCGCTGACCTTACAGCCAGCAAATCATACACAACTCGCTGACCTTACTGCCAGCAAATCATACACAACTCGCTGACCTTACTGCCAGAACACAACTCTGTGACCTTATAGCCAGTAAATGACGGTCACCCATCCAACTGGTAACCACGCTCGATGCTGCTTGTCTTTGACTTGGGGGAAGCGAGCGCTCTGACCACTTAGCTATCCCGCCTGTTAACCTCACTGGTCACAAGCAAAAATCAGAAACGTGACGTCAGTGCCGTTGGAGTTGTGGAGAGAAGTGTGCATGGGTCCTTGTGAAGACTGGAACACAAACTGACCATGTCCAGCACAGTGTCCACTCCTACACTGACCACTCTCAACAACACTATGTCCGCCACTGATGCCTCCCAGCACTTAGAGGTAAGCATCGTCGTCGTCGTCGTCGTCTTTGTCACTTGTTGTCGTAGTCATCGTTATTATCTATCTATGATAGCTGTTATCATTGACATGTGTTTTGTGATGATCATTGTCAGGATGATTCGATTTGTATGTTGTGGTTTGGTAGAGTCAAAACAAGGTTTCTTAATGTCTTCTCTCTGTCTCTGTCTCTGTCTCTGTCTGTCTCTCTGTCTCTGTCTCTTGTGTCTGTCTGTCTGTCTGTCTGTCTGTCTGTCTGTCTGTCTGTCTGTCTGTCTGTCTGTCTTCTCTCTCTCTCTCTCTCTCTCTCCTCTCTCCTCTCCTCTCTCTCTCTCTCTCTCTCTCTCTCTCTCTCTCTCTCTCCTCTCCCTCTCCCTCCCTCCCTCCCTCCCTCCTTGTAATCGTTTAGGTTATTATTTTGATATCAAGGTCTCCTCCGGGCGGAAAAGAGTGTTTGGTAAACAAACATGCACGCAGGAGATGGGCACCGCGTTCAAGGTGCTGATCCCCAGAGAAGCTGAGGTCTCTATCACATTGCTCCTCAACGACCGTATAGTTTATGGGACACCTTTACCCTTACTTGAGGGGGGGGGGAGTGTTTACAGGAACATGGTATACATTATGTCAGAATCTCACTTGACTTTATCTCCTTGCATCTCTCCTCCCATCATCTCTTTTCACATCACCTGACGTTTTATTTTCATCTTCATACTGACTTTTCATGATCTGGTCTCATCTCCATCCTGGTATCTCATGATCTGGTCTCATCTCCATCCTGGTATCTCATGATCTGGTCTCATCTCCATCCTGGTATCTCATGATCTGGTCTCATCTCCATCCTGGTATCTCATGATCTGGTCTCATCTCCATCCTGGTATCTCATGATCTGGTCTCATCTCCATCCTGGTATCTCATGATCTGGTCTCATCTCCATCCTGGTATCTCATGATCTGGTCTCATCTCCATCCTGGTATCTCGTGATCTGGTCTCATCTCCATCCTGGTATCTCATGATCTGGTCTCATCTCCATCCTGGTATCTCATGATCTGGTCTCATCTCTATTCTGTTTTCTCATGATCTGGTCTCATCTCCATCCTGGTATCTCATGGTTTGGTCTCATCTTCGTTCTATTTTCTCATGATTTGGTGTCGTCTTCATTCTGTTTTCTCATAATCTGGTCTGATCTTCATACTGTTCTTTCATGATCTGGTCTCATCTTCATTCTATTTTCTCATGATCAGGTCTCATCTTCATTCTATTTTCCCATGATCTGGTCTCATCTCCATTCTGTTTTCTCATGATCTGGTCTCATCTTCATTCTATTTTCTCATGATCTGGTCTCATCTCCATTCTGTTTTCTCATGATCTGGTCTCATCTCCATCCTGGTATCTCATGATCTGGTCTCATCTCCATCCTGGTATCTCGTGATCTGGTCTCATCTCCATCCTGGTATCTCATGATCTGGTCTCATCTCCATCCTGGTATCTCATGATCTGGTCTCATCTCCATTCTGTTTTCTCATGATCTGGTCTCATCTCCATTCTGTTTTCTCATGATCTGGTCTCATCTCCATCCTGGTATCTCATGGTTTGGTCTCATCTTCGTTCTATTTTCTCATGATTTGGTGTCGTCT
>CM060317.1:70910161-70917661 GCA_030674155.1 Stramonita haemastoma | reverse complement strand
TTTGGTTTTTGTTTGTTGTTTTTTGTTTGTTTGTTGTTGTTGTTTTTTCTCCTTGCGCACACGTTAACACCCATTCCGCCTTGCAGGAAGAGTAAGAATGGATGAAAACTTCTTTTATTGCAGGCACTGGTGTCATGTTTAGACATTAGTCCCGAAGCCGGAAACCGATGCCTTAGTGGTAGGCAAAAAACGGTCGCATACACAAAATCCCACCGTTGGTGAATCTGGGAGTTCTAGAAAGCTGAGAAACGAGGGAAAATGATAAAGACAGCTAGCTGTCAGTTCCGTGTATAAAAACCCTTGCAACATCATCTAAAGGATAACATAAGCATCACCCATGAAGCGTGGAACCACAGCTTCCCTTCCCTACACTGAAAAGCTTGAAAGAAAAGACACGACCCAGAGCATGAAAACTACACTCGATTCACTGACAATCATTGATTTTCCGCCGACACATCCTTCTCTCTTCAGGCTTTGGCTACTCACCGGACAGGCAAACTCTAGGGCTGATTTGATCACCCTGGCAGTTGAAGAGCACTGGCCAGGTCAAATTCTGTTATCTGAGACAGACGAGCCCTCCCTCTATGTCACAGTCAGCTTTTCTGAAGCAACTGCTGTTGTGAAGAAACTTGGGGAGTTCAATTAATCCAATCCGGATCAAGCACACTAACGCGTGATAAGATAGAGATCAGTCATCAACAGTAGGTAAAAGAGTTTTCAGGCGTTCGCGGGATGTATCTCATCTTATTTCAGGTTCTATTCCCGTCTGAGGAGAAAGCACATTCCATGGCCAGAAATGCCTTTACGTCCGCTGTCCAGAGGACTGTCATTATTTTCTGAGGTATCCTAAGGACGACACGATCAGCCAAGGTCCTGTGTGTAATATGCATTTCCGCAACGTCCTCGGTATCGGGGGAATGGACACTTGCAAATTTCTGCAGAGAATTTTATTTTTACAGACCAGCTAGTACTAGTATACACATGGAGAAAAATGAGTTGTACCGTGCTGTGGTAACTATTACAGGAGAGAGCTGCTCGCCTGAAAATTTGATGCACACCGGAAAATTTGCTTTGATTGTAATTTACATAATCTCAGTGGTATATATTACACTACACTGCAACATTGTTCAGTACAATACACAGTGTAACACAATATCATATAGTATTTTTTAAAATATGTTCTGGTTTAAAATGCTTTGAACTATTTTCTGCGTCCCTCTACCTACACACTGATAACTGGATTAAAGGAAAACCCCTGTACAGTTGGAGTGAACTGATTTAGGTCTAGACTTCGACTTTTACCCTAGTTTTAGATTTCAGCGTTTTCAATTTCTCTGGGAGACAGAAAAACTAAAGGCAAATGCACAGGCTTGCCTCTTTACCTGTGTGAGCTGGAAAAAAATGGGTGGTGTTTTTTTTTAGTATCTTGAAACAAAAATGTATGATCTGAGAGATTGTTTAGCATGGTAGTGCATTCCTGTCAGGATAACTCACTCCTAGTTTATGTGAGGTTCAGTCCTGTCAAGTCCTAGGTCTAGAACATTATTGTACATTTCTTCGGTACACTATCGGACAGGTAGTCTATGCTTGAAATAAATAATATTTGTATAATTTGATTTCCATATAAATTATATATATATATATATATATATATATAATATATATATATACATATAACTAATGGTTTTTGGATTGATTGATTAGTTTATGATAAACGATAAACGAACAGATGACTAGACAAGTAAACCATGAACACTTTCGGAACAAACTTATTTTCTATTGCTAAGTCACTACGGCCTACTTCACTGATCACCCACCTACTACACTTCTAAAATCTATCTCCTCACACAGCAAACAAAAATTAGAAATGACATCTCTAGTCCTGGCCCAATGCACGGTGTGTCTGCGTTGAAAACAACTTTTCATCCATGATATATTTTTCAAGCCTTAGCCAAGTGCCAGGATTATGTGTGACCAGAACAAAGGTAAAGGTGTCCCATAACCTGTATGGTCGTAGGGGAGCGAGGCGTCAGTGACCTCAGCTTCTCTAGGGGCCAGCATGTTGAGGGCGGCGCCCATCTCCTCTCCCTCGCTGCTTTACCTTCCCTGACCCTAAAGAGGGCAGGTACCCATTTACAGCTGGATGAACTGGGGACTGTACGACCAGAACAAGGCAAGGCAAAATTCTTTTCCTTCAGGAATAACATGACGTATTTACATCCAGACCAGTGACACCAAAAGCGCTCTTGTTGACAGAGTAATAAACCTTGTCCTTTCACCCATACCTCTAAACCTGTCATGACCAGCTGAGACTCACAAATCTGTTCTTTTATTTTGTGAGAGGTAAATGCGTCCACTTCAAACTAATTGCCAAGACAGATCTATTCCTCAATTATTGCTCCATTATCTTGTCTCAAGTGAAGGTGTTCTGGATTTGACCGAATTCTCATGAACACACACACACTGGTCAGTATTTCACAAGACAAGGACTGAATCTAGATCTAGATCTCGTAAGTGAGGCTGGCCTCGTAGCCCTAGGTCTACCCATATCCTGTCCCTGTGTCCCCTGTTGGTCTTTGCTTCAGTCACTGCTAAGTCTCACTAAGCCAGCTGTCTCCGAACATGACAGTCCCTTATTCTTTGCCGTACACCGTGGTGTACTCTCACCCACACCCCTATAGTTTTGCTCTGTAACTCAAGAGCGGGACGGGATGGGTCAGTGGTCAGAGCACTCGCCTTTCCCCAGCCAAGGTTAAGCAGCATCAAGCGTGGTTACCAGTTAGATGGGAGACCGTTTGCGCACTTTGGCTTCAGTATAGTCCCCCAGTTCACCCAGTTTTAAATGGATACCTGCCCTCTTTAGGGTTAGGGAGGTAAAGCAGCATGGGAGAGGAGATTGGCGCAGCCCTCAATATGCTGGACCCCTAGAGAAGCTGAGGTCTCTGATGCCTCGCTCCCCCTTTGACCACATAGGTTATGGGACGCCTTTACCTTGTAACTCAAGAACTTTTAATGCTGCTGCCCTGAAATTTTCTGACTGTGCATAAACATCTGCCCTGCACATCCACAAAAAAATTGTTTGTTTGTGTTTTTAAAAAAGTGAATTAGTAACCTGAAAACACCTGACTATGTCACGGTGTGTACACACCCATACTCTGAAATAGGCCATAATAGAATGACGTCATTGCCCTATGAGGCTCCCTACATCCTGGTTGCTAGGACACCTGTCCTTGTACTGAGATTTTTGCTCCCTGCTAAGCTGTGGTGGTAGGCTAACATGATAGTACTTTTCAGAGACTGTAAAGTGTGTGTGTGTGTGTGTGTGTGTGTGTGTGTGTGTTGTGGTGTGTGTGTGTGTGTGGTGTGTGTGTGTGTGTGTGTGTATGTGTGTGTGTGTGTGTGTGTAAATGCCTGCACATGTGTTTGTGTGTGTGCAGACGTGCATGTGCATGCATGCGCGTGTGTGTCTGCGTGTGCGTATGCGTGCATGTGCATGTGCACACACACAAACACACACATACACACACACACCACCATCACCACCACCACCACCACCACCACCACCACCAACTGTTTTGACCAAAAACTAGGCATGACCTTATACAACACACAATATTTGTTATAAATCTATACTGCTGATCATTTCCAGTTTTAGGGTAAATGCAAATATATTAGGACATAACAGTTTTCTGATGAAGCTGATCGACATATCATCATCAAGGCAGAGTTTATTGCCCTAGAAAAGATCTGATAGACAGACTGTCGGGCAAAACGGCCACTGAGGTTTCTCCGCCCTTACCTCCCCTTACCTTATCTCCCCTTCCACGTAGACTGAAAGACGGTGTGTCATGACACCAGTTGTCCTTGAGTCAGCTGTCGCAGGAAAAAAGGTTAGCTAAAGTAAGCTTTTGTCCTCTCTGTCTCTGTCTGTCTGTCTGTTTGTTTGTCTGTCTGTTGTGTGTGTGTGTGTGTGTGTGTGTGTGTGTGTGTGTGTGTGTGTGTGTGTGTGTGTGTGTGTGTGTCTGTCTGTCTGTCTGTCTGTCTGTCTGTCTGTCTGTCTGTCTCTCTCTCTCTCTCTCTCTCTCTCTCTCCTCTCTCTCTCTCTCTCTCTCGTTTGTTTATTTAGTCATGATTTCTGAAGTTACATATTCAATAGTGTACTGTGTTGAGTACACGCGAAGGTATTATGGTAAAGCCTTATCAAAGTTTACGAGAAGTAATATTTCATTTTTGCATCTTCCCAATTTTGCCCCTGAAAAGTGTATTGTGGCCTAAAGCCGATGTTCATTAAACAATTTCAGTGTTTCAGTGTTCTCTCTCTCTCTCTCTCTCTCTCTCTCTCTCTCTCTCTCTCTCTCTCTCTCTCTTCTCTCTCTCTCTCTCTCTCTCTCTCTCTCGCTCGCTCGCTCGCTCGCTCTCTCTCTTCAGCCCTGTCCTATTCTATCCATTTGCAGCTTCACTCTTTAAGTGAAAAGGGCTGGGCCTAGCTGCAAGACATTGATGAGGACTGAGTTTGCTGTTGCTGATGATTTATTACTACTTGAATATTTTCCACGTTGTCAACGTATGAAACGGTCACTTTGTAACGTTTGTTACCAGTTGCCATGGCACAGTAGTCACCACGTCGGATTCTCGGTTGCAAGGTCGAGCGTGTAAATTCCATAAGAGTGGTAGTTAGGGGGCGGGATAGATAGATAGATAGATAGACAGACAGACAGACAGACAGACAGACAGACAGACAGACAGACAGACAGACAGACAGACAGATAGATAGAAGACTTACTACGTGGTGTCCTGCGTGTGCTGGCCCAGAAAAAGGCACCCCTGAACACCACTGAAGTGATCCAGCAGAAGTGCAGGGCCGTTCTGGGTGGTAGTCCCACGGCGGCCTAACACTGATGAGCTGTGTGCAGACTCCTGACGCTGAGGACACACGAGGATCCTGGGTATGGCTTGGGTGACAGATTGCAATGAGCAGCTGGGGAACAAAAGGATATTAATGTCACCCCCTCCCCCCCCCCCACAAAAAAAAAATGAGGCACCCCCCCCCCCCCAAAAAAAAAATGAGGCAACCAAAACCAAAAGTTTGACACACTTCTTATAAAATGGTTTTCTCCTTGTTATCGCACACATACGCGCATTCGTACGTGTGTGAGGAGGAAGGGGAGGAGAGGTGTGTGCGTGTGTGTGTGTGCGTGTGTGTTTGTGTGTGTGTGTGTGTGTGTGTGTGTGTGTGTGTGTGTATCTGTGTGTGTATGTGTGTATGTGTGTGTGCGTGTTTGTGAGGTCTATGTAAGTGCGTGTGCACGCGCACGCGCACACGCACACACAAATGCACTAGCCTCCGTGTGTCTACGCATACACGCATGCATATGTGCGTACTTGCATATTTACTTGCGTGCATACCAACCGATATGACAAAGACATATCATACAAAAGATACAGCTGAGAAAGAAGGAAAGTGAGGTTATGTTCCCGAAGTATCGCACACAGAAGAATGATGCCAGTTGTACAAGTTGCTGCTGTATACTACCGTGTGTGTGATAGATGTAGCCATTTCCCTCCAGGTTTCCAGTCCATTACCGTCACCTCCATCTTCTCTGTGGTCTGCGTCACAGCTATACGTCACTGTGAAAGGCTTTGTCCTCCTCACGAGGTTTGCCGCGTTGTCCATTTTATTTATCTATCTATCTATCTATCTATCTATCTATCTATCTATCTATCTATCTATCTATCTATCTATCTATCTATCTATCTATCTATCTATATATCTGTCTGTCTGTCTATCTATCTATCTGTCTGTCTGTCTGTCTATCTATCTATCTATTTACCTATCTATTTATCTATTTATCTATTTATTTGTTTATTCTTTTGTATCAAGGATCATGGAATAAGCAATCGTATGTTTTTTTACAGCCAGTCCCAGTGTGTATGCAGTTTTGTCAATTTTTGTCATCTGTTCCCACCGGCACACAATGGCCTACTTTTCCGAAATAATATATATTAGAGAAGAATTGGCCGCCCCCAACTGCGCTACAAAGACGTCTGCAAGCGTGACATGAAAGCCTGGACATCAACCTAGAGAACTGGGAGGAGGTAGCGGCTGACCGCAGCAAATGGCGCAGTGTTCTCCACAAACAGCTGAAGTGTGGTGAAGAAAAGATCCACACCGCAGCAAACGAAAAGAGAGCCAAGCGGAAGGCATGTACTCCAGCCACCTCAACAAGCCACATCTGCATCAGATGCAACAGAGACTGTCACTCCCGCATCGGACTGACCAGCCACAGCCGGAGTTGTCGCTGAAAAATGACCTGTCTTTTGGCGCGAATTCCATAGTCGACACCGACTGACGGAGGCCTACAAAATATATTATATATATAATATAAACGAATAAATAAATAAATAAAAGTGGAACATGATTTAATGTGTGCGCAAGATGTTCTGCGTGCTTTCACACATGGGACGTCGGTTTCTAGTCTCATCTGTGGGACTTTTGGGGAGAGTGGAGTCTGCACTGATGTTAACTATAGGGGGAAAATCCCCTAGAACGGGATTCGAACCCAGGTCATCAGATTGCGAACGCAATGTTCTAACCACTAGGCTATCCCGTCGCCCCTCCAGGGAACATGAACTGTTCCGGTGTGACAGCTGCCAATTCCGAGCTGTCATTAACAGTTACATGACTGTGTTGGTGATTGTTTTGTCTTTTGTGTTCCATAAAACCATCATCATCATCATCATTTTTGCTATCGTCATCATCGAGTAGGGTGAGGATTGTTTGCTGGGTTTTTTTGTTTGTTTTTTGTTTGCATTGCAGTTGTGTAACACTTTATACGCTTGAATATCATATTTTGATTGAATTCTTTGCATGTCAACACCAATCCAATCCAGTTAAATCCAGTCATGTTGTTTATAGCACTGCCGACCACACAGGCCATATCGGGGCTGTCACTTCGTCAAATTTAAAACTCAGATTAAAACTTTTGCATGTCAACACAAAAAACTTTGTAGTGAAGCCAGGTTTTTTTGTTTGTTTGTTTGTTGTTGTTGTTGTTTTGGGGGTTTCAAAATTGCTTTATTCGTTTTTTTAATGACAAATCATAATTGAAAAAAACATTTTGGGGAAAATTAAAAATAAGTTGAAGTCACTTCTTGATTACTGGCAGGATATACAACTACGACACTAACTGAGGGTTTTCGAGTCATCTGCATTGTTCAAAAAAAAACTGTCAGTCAACTTGTCGATACAACACATTAACAGAAAAACGAGCATAAAAATAACCGGGTCCTACAAAACTGATCACAAGTGGTTGGGGCAGAAAGCTGGCGATCAGCTGAGAGTTACAATTCGATTTTTTTTTCCAAAGAAGAGATTGTTTTAATCAATGGGTCAATTTAGGGGTGGGGAAGGGGAGGGAGGGGGGACATGTGTTTTGGGCATGGTTTTTGTTCTTGCTGTTGTTGTTGTTGTTGTGTGGTAGGTTGGTTGGCTAGGTTGTT
>CM060317.1:70895161-70905161 GCA_030674155.1 Stramonita haemastoma | reverse complement strand
TCTCTCTTATCTCCTCAGCCTGCATCTCTCTTATCTCCACAACTTCGTATTGTCCCTTTTATTTCGAGGATAATTGAATAAGCATTCATGTGCTTTTTTTACATCCAGTCCCCGTGTTTATGCAGTTTTTGTAAACTTTGTCATCTGTTCCCACCAACACACAATGGCCTTCTCTTCCGAAAAGTGGAACGGGTTTTAATGTGTGCGCAAGATGTTCTGTGTGCGATCGCACACGGGACGTCGGTTTATAGTCTCATTCGAAGGACTTTTGGGGAGAATGGAGTCAGCACTGATGTTACTCAGGAGAAAATATCCTGTTGACCTGTATCTCACTGATCTCAGCAACTTTATTAACCAGCATCTCTCTGAGATTTCCGACACAACTTTTTTTTCTTTAACCGGCATTTTCTATCTCTTCACAACTTCGTTAAATTCACCAAAAAACCATCATTCCTCTGTCTCCCTCACAACCTTTTTTTAAATTAACCAGCATCTCTGTAAAAAATCTTCCCCCAAATTTTGTCCATCAACCAAACCGGCCTCTCCATGTCAGGTTCCTAGGCAGCTGGAGTTCGGCGTACAGCTGCTGGATCCTGGTGTGCATGGCCCTGGAGCGGTTCATGGCGGTGCGGTTCCCGCTGAGGACCACCACCACCTACAACGGCTGCAGCTCCGCCAAGGTGCTGGTGGCCCTGCTGGCCGTGGGGGTGCTCGTGGCGCTCATTACATGCCGCTCCTCTGGACCAACCACCTCCTCCACGTTAAGGTGCTGCAGTGTCAGGTGAGTTGAGTAGAGTAGGGGGTGGGGTGGAGGGGGTGGGTGGTGGTGGGGGAAGTGGGGGGGGGAAGGGGGAGGGGGGGGGGGTGGAGGGGGGGGGGGGTGGTGGAGAGTGGGGGGAGATGGGGGAGGGGAGAGAGGGGGAAGGGAGAGTGAGAGGGGAGGGGGGGTGCTCGTGGCGCCATCACATGCCGTGCTCTGGACCACACGTCCTGCACGTCAAGGTGCTGCAGGTCAGTGAGTTGAGGAGGTGGGGATGGGGGGGGGAGAGGAGAGTGGGGGGGATGGGTGGGGGGAGGGAGAGGGTGGGGGAGGGGAGGTGGGGGGAGGTTGGGAGAGGGGGAGGGAGGGGGATGGGGGTGGGGGGGGGGGAGAGGGTGGGAGGGTGGAAGAAGGAGAGGTGCTGGCGCCGCTGGCCGGGGGGTGCTCGTGGCGCTCATCTACATGCCGCTCCTCTGGACCAACCACCTCCTCCACGTCAAGGTGCTGCAGTGTCAGGTGAGTTGAGGGAGTAGGGTGGGGGGTGGAGGGTGGGAGTGAGGTGAGGGGGTGGTTGTGGAGGTGGGTGGGATGTGGGGGAGGGAGAGAGTGGGGTGGTGGGGTAGGTGCTGTGGAGGGAGAGGGTGGGGGGGGGAGGGAGGGGGAGGGAGATGGGGGTTGGAGGGAGGGAGATGGGGTGTGGGAGGGAGGGGGGAGATGGGGGGTAGGGAGGGAGGGGGGGAGGGGGGAGGGATGAGATGGATGGATGAATGCACCTGTATGTATATTTTTTTTTTATACCACTCTACGTCACTGCAGATTTCTCTGCGTGAAATTCGAGCTGCTCTCTCCAGGGAGAGCGCAACGCCACAAGTGCAGCGCCACCCGCATATAATAATATATATTATTATTTCATATAATATATTTAAATGACGCTCCAACATATAAGAGTCGCATTGCACCAAGGTAAATATTTAGTTATTGATATTTTATTAATCTGCAATGAAATGGCTATACAATAGAAAAAACAGATTGAAAATCGGACAATTCTATGAACAGTTATTACAAGTTGAAATGATAGACTGCAGGAAATGACAAAACGAGAAATGGACAAGTTTAGCATCATAATAAATGGTCAGAATGCGGGCTTGGGCATTTTTAAAGCACGTTTAAAAGCAAAAGGATACAAAATTATGACTTGATGTTTCATTACAAGGTAGAATAATGGCTATAGTTTTATAATCAATCAAAATCAGAAAATTGCCAACTTGACCCCACCTGCCTTTAATGGCTTCTAGCGGAAAAGTGGGTTACGTGCTAAGCGACTCCTTTCGTGGTGGAGCGTCACCTATGATAATTATTATACTGTCTTCTCCTCCTCCTACCACAACAGTACAAGCCGCAGTACGCTCCCTTCATGAACACGGTGTTTTTCTGGATCTCGGCCTGTGTGTACGCCTTCGTGCCTTTCTGCCTGCTGACTCTCTTCAACTGCCTCATCGCCCGACAGATCCGCATCTCCCTCCAGTCCCGCACCGTCGTCCGCAACGTCCCGCTCATGCCCAACGGTCAGCCAGGTGTCTACGAGGTGGGACGATATTGCCAAGTGTCAGGTGCGTTTTTGTCTGGACACCAAGTTTTGTGTGTGTGTGTGTGGGGTGTGTGTGTGTTGTGTGTGTTGGTGTGTGGTGTGTGTGTGTGTGTGTGGTGGTGTGTGGTGTGTGTGTGGGTGTTGTTGTGTGTTGTGGTGTGTGTGTTTGGGTGTTGTTTTGTTTTTGTTTTTGTTTTTTTTTGTTTTGTTTTTTTTTTTTGTTGTTATTTTTTGTTGTTGTGTTGTTTGTTTTGTTTGTTTTTTTGGGGGGGTTCTTGCCCGAGTTTGGAGCCAGAGTAGCGTTTGTTGTTTGATTTGGTTTGGTTTTAAATTGTCCATTCACTACTTGGTGATACAGACACACCCTCATTCAAACCTTCACTCTCTCTGTCTCTCTGTCTCTGTCTGTCTCTCTGTCTGTCTGTCTCTCTCATATATATATATATATATATATATATATATATATATATATATATATATATATATATATATATATATATATATATATATATATATATATATATCTCGTAAGATTTGTTGTATATTGCATTATATACCACGACACACTTTGAACATGAATTTGTCGCTTTCTAGTTGGTGTATTACCTATGGACTGCTTATCTGCCTTGGCTTAAAAGTTTACTGTGTTTTGAAACTTAGCGTGTTTTTTTTTATTATTGTTTTTTATCTGATTTTGTTTTAATGAAATCCTCATGCCCCATAAGGGCTCGAGGGCTAATCAAATCTGGATATTGTTCCTTGTTTGCTCCTCAGGGTTAGTTCCTGGTCAGAAAATGAGCATTCATAGTAAAGAGAGGAGAGAGTAGGAGGAGGAGAGAGAGGAGAGAGGAGAAGAAGAGAGAGAGAGAGAGAGAAGAGATGAGAGAATGAATATGTCTGTATATATTTCAGTAATGAATGTTTATCAAAGGTATACTCTCAGTGGTGCAATCTGCCTGGAAACATACTGTAACATAATTTATGACAAATACAGCAGACCCTACATCTGTGTGTTCACAAACTTTTTTTCTTTTTTCTTTGCAGCGACAGCAACGAAATATCCACGCCATCCAAGCACAGGTGAGCTGGATCTTGAATGTAGGGTAAAGCATCTCATCACAAATCAATCCCCTAGGTCGGAATGCACCTACCTTGAAGGATGAAAGTAAAGGTGTTTCCATATCCTATGCGGTCGTTGGGGAGCGAGATGTCAGAGACCTCAGCTTCTCCACGGGCCGACATATTGAGGGCGGCGCTCATCTCCTCTCCCTCGCTGCTTTACCTTCCCTGACCCTGAAGAGGGCAAGTACCCATTTACAGCTGGGTGAACTGGGGGATTGTACTGAAGCCAAAGCCCGCAAACGGTCACCCTTCCACTTGGTAACGATGCTCAAAGTGGCTTAACCTTAGCTTGGGGAAAGCGAGTGCTCTAACCACTAAAGCTATCCCGTCACCTATAGCTACTTATTAATGATGGGCAAAAATGGTCGCATACGCAGAAATTTTGTCATTGGTGAACCTCAAAGCTCTAGTCAAGGATCGACTAAGAATCACAAATCACACTTAAATAAACATGGTGCACTTAATTAAGTAGACTAAGTTTCTTCTTGATTCAGACATGCCTCTGGACCAGGCCTGTATGCAAGAATGTTCGGGTATTTTTTCATGCAATCCTATTTCTTTTTCTTCTCTTTTTTTGCATGTTTAGTTTTTCTCGATTCCAGTGTCTGCACTGCCACGTATTTTCGTTTATTACTATGTCACCACTACCAAGAATTCAACATTGTAGCCTAAGCAACAAAAACATAACCCAGCAATCTCAAAAACCCTCTAAAACACTCTGGTTTTATTCATGTTCAATTAATTAATCAGCACTGAATTCTCACAAGAATAACAAAATGGTTCTGAGGTTGGGGTTTTAAACGAATGCTATCTCTACTATGAATCAGCCTTTTTGAAAACCAGTTTGTTTTGTAGTATTACATCTTAAAAAAGGTGTTCAGTTGAACACACACACACACACACACACACACACACACACACACACACACACCACACACACACACACCACACACACCACCACACACACACACACACACCACAACAACAACACAACACACACACACAACACACACACACACACACACACACACACACCACACACACACACACACACACCACACACACACACACACACACACACACACACACACACACACACACACACACACACACAACACACACACACACACACACACACACACACACAACACACACACACACACACACACACACACACACACACACACACACACACACACACACACACACACACACACACACACACACACACAACACACACACACACACACACACACACACACCACACACACAACACAACACAACACACACACAACACTACACCTCCTCCTCCTCCTCCCTCCTCCTCTTCTCTCCTCTTCCTCTCCTCCTCTCCTCCTTCTCCTCTCCTCTCCTCCTCCTCCTCCCTTCTCCTTCCTCCTCCTCCTTCCCTCCTCCTCCTCCTCCTCTCCTTCCTCCTCTCTCCCTCCTCCCTCCTCCCTCCTCCTTCTCCTCCTCCTCCTCTCCTCCTCCTCCTCCTCCTCCTCCTCTCTCCTCCTTCTCGTCACCGAAACTGACTACGGGACTGCTGTGGACTGCTGCAGGTGAACCTGATGCTGCTGTCAGCGGCGGTGGTGTTCCTCATCCTCACCTTCCCCATCTGCATCTTCATGCTGGTGGACTGGCACGTGCAGGTGGAGCCGGGCTACACGCGCAGCAACGCCGTCAAGTTCCTGTGCCAGCAGCTGGCCTTCGTGCTGGTGGACTCCACTCACGCCGTCAACTTCTACCTCTACTTCCTCACCGCTCGCCGCTTCCGCCATCACTTCCTCCGCATGCTGGCCTGCAACTCGTGTCGCTGCAGCATCAAAAACCTCTGCCGGCAGGCCAAGGGCAGTAACCCCAGTGAAGAGGAAGATCTGTAAGGGAGTTCTTGGTTCTTTGTGTGGGAGAGGTTTTTTTGTTGTGTTTTTTTTGGGGGGGGGGAGTCGATGGAAATTTCGCTATGATTTAGGGTGGGGGGGGGTGTTTTTTATGGCGTGTGTTGTTGAGGTTGTTTTCTGGAAAAAAGTTGTTGAAGGTTTTTTTTTCTGTTTTAGTGAAGCCTTTCGTGGGATTACAGTCTTGAATTTTGTTTGAAAAAATTTTGTTGTAGGCTAATGGTGGTATTGGACTGATAGGGAATGAAGGCAAGTGGAAAGGTGTTGAATTGTTATGTACATAGTATACATTGTTTCTTTTGCATCTATATTCATTGGCTCATTATATGTCATTGTCAATACAGGTCTAAAATATAACCAGTCGTTATGTACATGCATTGTTTCTTTTATATCTGTATTCATCAGATTATGTTTGACAATATATCATTGGCAAGAAATGTATAAAGATATCTAAATGTTGTGTAACATATCAGTATTCATGAAATTGTTACATATGGTTTGAGGATATTGTTACTGATTATGTTATGATTATCCAGGATGATGGTTATGGTGTTGGTGGAGGTGGTGATAATGATGGTAGGGGCAGCGTTGAACTCATGGTGGTAAAAAAGGCAAAGTAAAGGTAAAGGTAAAGGTGTCCCATAACCTGTGTGGTCGTAGGGGAGCAAGGCATCAGAGACCTCAGCTTCTCTAGGGGCTAGCATATTGAGGATGGCGCCAGTCTCCTCTCCCTCGCTGCTTTACCTTCTTGGCCCTAAAGAAGGCAGGTACCCATTTACAGCTGGGTGAACTGGGAGGACTGTACTGAAGCCAAGGCACGCAAACGGTCACCCATCCAATTGGTAACCATACTCGACGCTGCTAAACCTTGGCAGGGGGGAAGCGAGTGCTCTGACCACTCTGAGCTATCCCGTCCACTCATGGTGGTAATGATTGCTAATGTGTGGTTAAAATATGTCTAAAACTCCCCAAACCCTCATCTTTCTCTCCGTGGTGACACTAGGTTGTAAATACTCTGTGGTGGATTGATTGTGGATGAGAATGACGACGACAAGACTCCAGGAAAGTTGGTTATCATTGCACATCATGTGGGTTGTTTGTGGGTTTTTTCACCTGGTTCTACTGTCTTTTTCGTGATGATTTTTATTGTCTTCTTGGAACTGTTGATGTTTTGTTGCTTTCATTTACTTTTAAAGTTTCTTCTTGTTGGCATTACTGACTAAAACCTGTAGTCAACCTATCGTAAGTTTTTATTTGTTGTCTGTCATGTGGTGATCTCTTAAGCTGCTGTGCTTTCACGTTATAAAGTTACTTAAACTTGTTATTATTGATTATTCAGGATCTGTTATGCGTTTGTTTCGGTTATAGATCTAGATGATACCTATCCGCTCTTGAATAACACAAGGGAGAGCTTGGACTTTTCCCATTCATATCACCTGATGCCACTGGGATCATCAGGTACATAAATATCAAGAGACCAACCTACAGATGGATGGATGGATGGATGGATGGATGGATGGATGGATGGGTGGATGGATGGTGGGTGGGTGGATGGATGGATGGATGGATGGATGGATGGATGGATGGATGGATGGATGGATGGTGATTGACAAGCATGGGGAGGGGAAAGAGAAATGCACATAAGAACTCAAACAGTCCAATAAGTAGAAGAGAAGTATGCATACAGGTAGAAAGAAAGATAAACGGACAACAGAAAGACTGATACAATCAACGGCTACTGACTGGACAGACCAGTAGGCGACAGGCAGATATTCTACACGTGGGTAAGCCAGCATGGACACAACAGAAGACATGACACCATGGCAGATGGGTAGACTGAACAGTAGATCATACACACAACTTTTTTTTTCGTCCTTCAGCTAAAGCTTCTAGGTTCATCCACGGAGAGATTTTGCGTTTGCGACAGTGTTTGCCCACCGTTAAGGTAGCCGCATTCTGGCTTCAGGGATGATGTCTTAACATGACACAAGTATGCATGCTTTTTTTTTCTTCTTTTTTTAAACATTTCATATATTCCTCCCAGAACTTGTGGGCCTACTCTTCCCAAAGGCGGAACGAGTTTCAAGTGTGTGTGAAAGATGTTCTGCGTGCATTCCTACTCAGAACCTCAGTTTATAGTCTCAGGGTAGTGGAGTTTACACTGATGCAGCTCCAGGAGGAAAATTCTCGGGCTGAATCCGAACAAACACATCTACCAAGCCTACGTAGCTAGCTCTATAAGGAGAAGGGGAGGGGGTAAGTTTGGAGGTGAGAGAATAAGTATGTGCATACATATATGGGTATATGTTTACAATGCGCAAGTGTGTGTGTGTGTGTGTGTGTGTGTGTGTGTGTGTGTGTGTGTGTGTGTGTGTGTGTGTGTGTGTGTGTGTGTGTGTGTGTTTCAACTGAACACCTTTTTTATATAGATGTAATACTACAAAACAAACTGGTTTTCTAAATGTTGTTCTACTTCTCAAGTCTTCGAGGGACAAAGACACAACTGTTGGTCATTTTAATCCCTGTGATTTCGAAGCAGTTTTTTTCCCCCTGTTTTGTGACTTGATAGTATTACATCTCTTGTTGCAGGGATTTGATATTTGTTGTACATATCAAACATTATTCAATATATCTAGGGCATTGATTGTTATAATTATATAATTTTCATTCCTGCTGCTTTGCTGCACCCCGGTGCGATGTCTGTAACTGACATATATGGCCTTTTGTTACAGATTTCATATTGCTATTAGTATTAGCCATGAAATTCGAAACTTAATATGTACAGTACAAGCATACTAATTCACACTGGTTTTCGAGAGACGCTATAGCCGAGTGGTTAAACCCCTTTGCCCTCAACCTTACTGGTCCATGAAGTCGTGGGTTCGAATTTCAGCACCAGTGTTAGGTGAATGAAAGATGTGGGTGGGTTTTTATTATCTCCTAGGTCAACTTTAAGTGCAGACCTGCCAGTGCCTTCATTTCCTTTGTGTATGTATAGCCTACACATCTTTCACCACCTCCACCTACCCGTAGTTCCTTGGACCATGGGGGCACTAGTTCCCTCCCCTCTCCGTGGTCGTCTGCTTTCTGTAGCAATCGTTTCACTCATTATACTCATAGAGAATATCAAATATGGGCATTGAAGATCTCGTACTGTATGTCAGCGTTCGACGGGTTACGAACACAAATCATGAACATACCATGCATCCTCTACAACAACAAAATGTGGGCTGCTCTGAAGTCAGAATGGGCCAGTATCGCACACCTCCAGCAGAGTGACAAGCACAGGAGAAGACCTGGCACTATTTTCGTTTGATATTATACTAGAGTCCCGGCGGCATTGTTCTGATTTAGGGATTAAGGTAGCAGGTCATCCCACTTCGGTGCCTCGGGCCACCCCAAAAATATCCCAATTCTATAAAGCAACTACACCAGGCCCGCGCTAACACAAGTGCTGCAAGAGCCTGAGGTCATATAGCCTACCTGGCACTAAACATTTTCCTGTCAAAACTCCTGCACATGACCACATCATGTTTGCCCTAACTTATAGAAAAGTCAGAAAGCGCCTGGGGTTTATCACAGTTCTTAATTAATTAAACCATTGACGCTGGGGGCAACAACAAAGTAAGAGGCGGCTGTATGATCAGTGGTGTTCCCACTCATGGAATTCCACTTTACAGCTTAGTCTTTAGTGATCGACTATGACTCTCTGACTAGGAGGCTTGACTTGCACAGTCTTATGTGCTGCAGCCCTGGGGGCTAGTTGGCCTTTGGAGAACATCTCCAACGCTGACTGTCCGTATGCCCTCTTGGCCGAGAGAGTGGGGGTGTACTGTGGGCAAGGCATCTCCACTATAATCAAATTCTGCCCAGTTCCCGAAACAGCAGCTGCCTCCTCTGCTGTTTTGGAGGTCATCGTCGAACACGACGGACAAACAAACAACAAAACAACGCACCCCGCCCTTTAATATAAGGGAATGCAGATAGGCGATACCGGTGTGATCCATACTGGGTGATATGACAAACACAACACAGCAAAAGGTGTGTACGTGTGTGTGTTTATTTTTACGTCTGTTCACTTAAAGTGATATTAGACGATAACGTTTGTGGAAAAGGGTTCATTAATTAATTCCCTGGCAAAGCCAACAGAACGAGAACTAATCCTGTATGTGTACAGTTGAGCTGGTGTGTTCGTTTCCTTAAGAGCTGACGACAATAAAGAAAACTTGTTGAAAACGTTTTAACTGTTGTTGTAAAGATGAGCTCTGAGGATTATTGTGTAGTGGATACAGCTTTTCAGAATAAACTGACCAGATTTTAATTTGTGACCATGAACGGGTTTTTTTTTTTCTTGTGGTTTCTTCTCTCTCTCTCTCTCTCTCTCTCTCTCTCTCTCTCTCTCTCTCTCTCTCTCTCTCTCTCTCTCTCTCTCTCTCTCTCTCTCTCTCTCTGTGAGTGCAGGCGTGCGTGCGGGCCTACGTGCGTGTACGTGCGTGCGTGCATGCGTGGTGTGTGTGTTTGTGTGTGTGCGTGAATGCGTGCGTGCGCCTTGTAACTGTATTACTGCGTGAAATAAAGTTAGTTTGATTTGTTGGTTGGGATTCTTTCCTACATGTAAGTAGAAACAACACA
>CM060317.1:70772661-70887661 GCA_030674155.1 Stramonita haemastoma | reverse complement strand
TTTTGTTCTTGTGAGCTTGATCACATATGAATGCACATACATGTATGTGTCTTAATGCACCAAAGAATACACTATCTTGATGCCTTTGTGCACAGTGTGTAAAAATATGAAGGAAATAGTCATAACATAAAACCAGCCCTAATCCTTCAGAAAAATAACAACAAAATCAACACACACACACACACACAAAACTGCCACTGTGCAACCCCATTGAACAAAATATCCAAATAATTTTTTTTCTTCACAACACCTATGTATCAGCAACAAAATGGAATGCATAAGGATGTTAACAATGCATGAAAACCAGTAACCTTGATATGATGATATATTCATGACATATCTACAGCTAAAACAAAAATAAAACTATAACAAACTTGAATGTAAACTTCACAAAATGATGAATGTAAATACAGTCAAAAAACTATAA
The DNA here is from genome assembly GCA_030674155.1 of Stramonita haemastoma. Lineage (NCBI taxonomy): Eukaryota > Metazoa > Mollusca > Gastropoda > Neogastropoda > Muricidae > Stramonita > Stramonita haemastoma. The sequence continues at coordinate 70,887,234 of CM060317.1, read as the reverse complement.
CAAACTTGTATATAAACTTCACATAACAATAATATCCTCTCAGACTAAAAAAAGAAGAAAAAAAAAAAAGAAAACAAGAAGAAGAAAAAACACTTGTACATCCTTAACAGAATGTGAATAAGGACCACAACAAAGTTGTTTTTTTTTTAATCACAGATGATTTGAGTTGAAAACAGACTGTTTCTGATGCTCTGCCACATTGAAAGATAAAAGGTAAAGCTGTACCATAACCTATGTGCTCATAGGGGAGCGAGGCATCAGAGACATTAGCTTCTCCAGGGCCAGCATAATGAGAGCGTGCCCATCTCCTCTCCCTCGCTGCTTTACCTTCCCTGACCCTAAAGAGGGCAGGTACCCATTTACAGCTGGGTGACCTGGGGAACTGTACTGAAGCCAAGGCACGCAAATGGTCATCCATCCAATTGGTAACCATGTTCGATGCTGCTGAATCTTAGCTTGGGAAAAGCGAGTGCTCTGACCACTGAGCTATCCCGTCCATTCTGCTGCACTACACAGCACTTGATCCTTTAACTCGGATAAGTAATGGGACACTGCACTGGTCCAAACATTGCACTCACAATTTGACACCCGTGTTCGATTCCCATTTGAGGGGATTTCTCCCCTGGAGTTAGCATCAGTGCAGACTCCACTCTCCCCAAAAGTCCTTCGGATGAGATATAAACTGAGGCCCCGTGTGCAAATCGCACGCAGAACATCTTGCGCGATGTTAAATCCTGTTTCCACTTTTCATAAGAGTAGGTCATTGTTGCCGGTGGAAACAGATAACAAAATTTGACAAAACTGCATACACACAGGGATTGGATGTAAAAAAGCACATGAGTGCTTATTCCATTATCCTCGATATAAAAGAATAAATAAAACAACCTGAAATAAATACATAAAACACAACTCTCCATTTGTGGGAGTCATGTGCTTGCTTCAACAAAAACCAGAATTTGTTCACCAGCAGTCACGCTGATTTATCCCTAACTTTTGCCTGAAGGTCAGAGCTGCTGTGGAGATCTTCATAGCACTACCAGAGTCTCTTCTTCAAACCTGGAGATCAGTCACAACTCCTGGCAGTCAAGGTGGATCGATGGTGCCATAGGATTTTCTTTTTCACTTTTACTTATTCTTTTATTCTTTTATTTCAAGAATAATGGAATAAGCAATCATGTGGGTTTTTTTTACATCCAGTCCCAATGTGTATGCAGTTTTGTCAATTTTGTCATCTGTTCCCACCGGCTCACAATGGCTACTCTTCCGAAAAGTGAAACAGGTTTTACGTTTTGCGCCACTATTTTTCAAATAGTCAGTGTACTTTTTTATCTATCCTATCTATAAAGAGTCAACAGAGTTATGCTTAAAGCTTAGCATGAATAAAGAGACAATCCCTACAAACACATGAAGACCTCAGAAAGATGGTGTGGTTGATGCAGACAGCCCTTCAAACTAAGCTGCATGGCCCACGAGAAGAGGTGGGAAAGGATATGCATTATTTTTTCCAAACATATCTGACAGTGAATATAAAGGAGAGGGAAACAAGAAGAAGAATGCCTACAAACCATTCAAAACATTTTTTTTTTTTTTTTACCTTCAGCAGTTAATTCACTTTATCACTAACCATCAAAATGTTTTCACAACACAGTCAAGTGGGTGGGGAAAAGTTTTGGGGCACAAAAGGGGATCGAACCACCACACACTTTGAACCCAAAATGTTCACTCCCTAAGCATTACTCTAGACCACCACAACAACAAAAATGAAATGCAGAACAAAGGCCAAATTATTTCTAGATAAAAAGACAATAACGATGAGAGAGAACACACCTGTTCTACCCCTGCACAGCACAAAAAAAGAGGACCCCAACATGACGTCTTTTGTCAAACAAACACAGTTGTATAGTTTTTAAACAAACGGATTGTATAGTTTCTGCTCACCGCTGACACAAAACACGCACACCATCTGGACAATTCAATGTTACAAGATACTGGGTAGCAAGTACTCTCTTTTTATAGCAGTACTGGACAAAAGTGAGAATTGAACCAAAAAAAATGAAACAAATGTTATTACAACTTGTTCCTACTGTTTAGACTTGAGGTATACAATGAATCAGTTATGTCTTGTTCTTCTGACTGTTCAGCTCAAAGAGATGCATTCTGACATGCACTTTGCGTAGCGATATGATCTATTATTCATGATTTATACATTACTTTCTTGAATATATCTGTAAACAAGCAGGTGCGCATATCTGCATGCTCCAGCACTCACACAAAACAGTAAACACACATGTATATCATACTCATGCAAGCATCTACACAAATCACACACACACACACACACACACACACACACAACACACACACACACACACACACACACACACATACACACACAAGCGCGCGTGTGTGTGCAAACAAAAACAACACACACACACACACACACACCACCACCCTTTGCACTTTGTCGCACTTACTTTAAACACACCTACATCATCACTTTTCAGCAATTCATTATGTTTGGCAAAATGACCCAACCTGTAACAAGTTCAACATATCACATCTGTGTCCATTTTGATGGAGCCAGTTCAACATATCAATATGACACTTGTTTTGCAAAATGACTTTCAACAGGTCCTTTAGCCAGCAATTTTCATCCCTGAAAAAAAAATCATGAACAAAAAACAAAAAGGCCAACAAACAAATAAACAAAAACCCAGCAGATGAAAACTAACTTGAAAACCAGTCTCTAAAAATGGCGACACTCCACAACGAAATGAGTCACTTTGCAGAGCACCTGACCCACTTTTCTGCAAGCAGGGATTTTAAGCTAGAGGCGGTCAGGTCGTCAATTGTGAGAGTTTGATTGATTTTTTTTTTTTTTTCCGAGGATAATGGAATAAGCACTCATGTGCTTTTTTACCTCCAGTCCCCATGTGCATGCAGTTTCGTCAATTTTTTTTATCCGTTCTCACTGGCACACAATGGCCTACTCTTCTGAAAAGCAAAATGGGTCTAAATGTGTGCACAAGATCTTCTGCATGCAGTCGCACATGAGACCTCAGTTTACAGTCTCATCAGAAGGACTTTGGGGGGGATTATAAAACCTTAGAATTTATTCTACCTAGTAGTGAAGTATTAAGGTGGAATTTTATTTCCTTTTGCTTTAAAAACAAATTTGAAAACACCCAACTCTTCATCCTGACATCTATCATGACGTGAAATTTGTCCATTTCTGATTTTGTTTCTTCCTAGAATCTACCATTTTATTGGGTAATAACTTTTCATACCATTGTCTGATTTTCCATCTACATTCAAAAATATACATTATGAATAGCTTCTCTTTTTTTAATGCAGATTGTAAAAATTGACTTCAGGTGCAAAGCAACTCATCTTATGGGGGAGGGTCAGTGGTATGTTTTGAAATCACAGTTAAGGCTTGGTCACAAGGAAGTGGGGGGGGGGGGGGGGGGGGGGTCTGAAACTGCTGTGGGGGAAAAAAACCTTCTCTTTGCATGGGAATGTTTGGGGGGGGGGGGGTTATAAAGTGTAGGTCTTAATCTATCAATTTCTCAGTGCTGGAAAAACAGTGGCAGAAAATTGGGAAGAATTGACGACTGCAGTGATTTTAAATTTAATAAATCTAACTCAAGTGCAAAAGCTGTAAGAGATACAGCAAAGAATTTTCTTTTTAAATTTAATGAAAAATTCTCTAAATGATGTAAATCTTAGCTTACTTTTCAATTCTTTTGATCACAAAGACTTACTCCGGTAATGAGAAGTGGAATAAGTGCAGGATGCCTGTGGACAGCATTACAATATCATAAAAAAGGTGTCCCATAATCTATGTGGTCGTAGGGGAGCGAGGCATCAGAGACCTCAGCTTCTCTAGGGGCCAGCATGTTGAGGGCGGCGCCATCTCCTCTCCCTTGCTGCTTTACCTTCCCTGACCCTAGAGAAGGACAGGTACCCATTTACAGCTAGCATTATAATATAGTACTGGGAATCACCTTACATAGGAATCCAGCTAACCTGCCTGTAAGCACTGAAAGGACTAATTTGCTTTATTTGTATTATCTATTATTCTAAAAGAATTAATATATATAATGAAATAATATATGATGATGATATATGATGATGATATAATAATAATAATAATAATATATTAATTATTAATATAAATTATAATAATAATAATATATAATAATGCACACGTACTGGGATAGACAAATGAACACATGATTTTTTTCAGCACATATCCCACACAGCACACAGCAAATCCAACATCACTCAGTCAAGACAGCTCGAATTTAGTGCACCCCTTCCTTTCATCAAGTCCAAGTGGGGTCAGTTACTGCTATAATTAGCACCAGCTGGCCACAGCTAGGCTGGGATGGGTAGGATTAGATAGCAGGTGAGAGTAGCTGAAAGTGGGGGAAACTGACCACTGTGCCCCCCCCCCCCCCCCCTCTCCACCAAGCGACTACAGCGCTAGGGAAGAGGGAGACAGAAGAGATCATGAAAGAATTCAGAAACACAGAAACATATCTCTCTGTATCTTCCATCCACACTGAAAGACATCGATTTTCATTTTCAGCAACGCTAAGATCATCATAATGTCCTGTTATATTTTGCAACACTGTCATCACACCATAATTTGTAATCTGCACAGTGAAGCTTTTTTCTGTGAATATGCATCACAAAATATCAACACCCCCTGCCTCCTCCCCATCCCCCCCCCCCACCCCCCCTGAAAAAAACAACCAACAAACACACAAACCAATAACAATAAGGAAACAAACACACTGAAATAAATTCAAAGCTAAGTGAAAGCAAACGAACACTAAAAAATAAATCACAGTTCAGAGATATATCTCCTTTAGTTTCAATCTCTGATTTTCTTTTCATTTTTCTCTTTATCGTATACAGGGTCAGTGGGGAAACTGCGCTGATGAATGTTTCAAATTCCTGCATTTATAAATGTCAGCTGACTACCATAAACCAACATCTCTAAAATTATTTTTGAAATGGCCTCTTGTAGCAAAGTGTTTAGCCCCCATTTCCTACACTAGTGGAGTGAGAAGTGGAAGGCAGGGGAGGGGAGGTAACCTCACACAGATCACATGACCTCTGGATGCAGGAAATTGAGGAAAAGTGTTGTTAAGATTCTGATGTTTGCACTTCCCTAGTCTCTCTTTGTCTGTCCTTCCAGTCTACCTGGTCAGGTTTTGTTTTTTTCATATGAACTTTTCCTTCCTGCAGACACTTTCCTGAACCTATCCTATCAGTCAAAGTCAAAGTCTAATTTTTATTTCAGATGGTACATCAGTCAAGCCACTAAGACACTTTGCTGTCTTTTTACAATGGACTAACAAAGAACGAATCATTCAGTTTGTTTTATGTGCACTTTCTGAAATGCTGACCAAGAAAATTAGTGAATTTTATTTTTCCCCTACGTTGCTGACATGTTTAATGTATGGCTGCACCAAGAAGACATTTTGCTGACATAACAGGTCATGCTGCAAGCAGTATAACAAACTCCATGTATGAATATGAAGATGAAGAAAACATGAAAGAGCGTACAGACTGAGTAGAAATATGGCTTCAACAAATAGCGGCTCATATGTGGTGTATATATGTACACATGTGTGTTTTTAATATATACATGGATGTAAGCCTTCACACACACACACACACACACACACACACACACACACACACACACACACACACACACATGTCTATTTTCTGTCTAATATCACAATTTGTGAAAAGACGTTAAATGAATTGAAACACACACACACACACACACACACACACACACCACCACACACACAACACACAGAGGAACATACTTGAGCTAGCCTCTTCCCAATCGCTGATCTAAACCATTTTTTTACGATTGAGAACAAAAGTGATGATAGATTTAAATTCAACAAAATATACAACATTGCCATAAGCAGTTGAAGGCAGTTTCCTAAGTTGTTTCACATGCCATTTTTTTTTTTCAAATCAGCCTGTCACAAAGTCATTTCAAATGATAGCAACAAACGACATTAGACTTGTAAAGACTCATGATACCATTTTGCCCAAAGCCCACAAAGCCACACCACTCAGTCCAAAGTGCTACATTTAGCACACCCTTTCCTTTCACCTAGTCCAAGATGTGGTCAGTTCCTGCTATAATTAGCACCAGCTGTCCCACCTGGGCTGGGATGGGATAGATTAACCAGTGGCTGCGAGGAGCTGCAAGTGGCTGACTGCTGTGGCCCCACTCTCTTCTTTTCAGATATGTACCATGCTGCACCCAAAAGAGATTTCTTCAATAACCAACACAAAAGTCAACTCTTCTAACAAAGCCCCACTGTGTTAGACAGAATAAAGAACGCATATAATCCAAGATCACACATTTCATGTGTCATAACAAACTTCCAACGTCTAAAGCATATCACATACATTTCTGCCATCAGCACAAACACCACATCTCACACAACGTCACAACCAACCGAAAAAACAACAAAATCCTGAATTGTTCACCTTCACTTTTTGACAAAAATCAGCCCAAAATGCGTGGATATGAAGTATATGATTTTTTTTTAGAGACAGAAGAATCACAGTTATGATAAACTTTCCTTTGATTACATTTGCTTTCCACCACCACCACCACACCGCTCATACAGTATTTCTTTCAACAGCGATCACAACCTTTAAGTGTGGAGTCTGACCGTATCACATTCCTGCTATACTGTTGTGAAACATGGACATAATAAGTGCGTCTCACAATCCTAGGCTGGCTCCAGTTAAAGCAACAATATTAACAACAACAATATTAATAACAACAACAGAAAAAAAAAGAGATTATAAAAAAAAATTCAACACAGTTCTTTTGACCTGAAGAGACAAAACATGCCCTCTTCTAGTTCTGATCCCATCTCCAGTTTCTGTCATTTCACAGGTTCTTTTTCTCTCTCTCTCTTCTCTCCCTCCTCTCCCCCTCTCTCTCTCTCTCTCTCTCTCTCTCTCTCTCTCTCTCTCTCTCTACACACACACACACACACACACACACACACACACACACACACCACACAACACACACACTCCTCTCTCTCTCTCTCTCTCTCTCTCTCTCTCTCTGTACACACACACACACACACACACACACACACACACCACACAACACACACACACACACACACACACCCTCTCTCTCTCTCTCTCTCTGTACACCACACACACACACACACACACACACACACACACACACACACACACACACACACCTCCTCTCTCTCTCTCTCTCCTCTTTGTACACACACACACACACACACACACACACACACACACACACACAACACACACCACACCACACACACACACACACACACCACACACACACACACACACACAACACACACACACACACACACACACACACACACACACACACACACACACACACACACACACACACACACACAACACACACAAACACACACACCGGTGCAGATATCAGGGACGATGGACCCAACACAAACCTATCACCAGTCCCACCTCATTCCGCCGGTCAACTGGCAGCATCCGGGGACTCTTCCTCCATCTCTTCCTCCTCCCCTTCCCCTTCCTCTTCCTCCTCCACCTCCTCCTCCACTTCCTCCTCCTCCTCCTCTTCCTCCTTCACCATGAAATGCACCGGTAGATTGTCATCGTCCACGATCTCGATGGAGTCCTCATCGTTATCACTTCCACCCCCGTCCCCTTCCGCGTGAACACAACTCCCTTCACCCTCATCTTGCTCGTTCGCTTCCTCACCCACAGTGACGCTCACCTCATCAATCACCACATCCTCATCACCCTCACCAGAATGACCCGCACCCTGGACACTCACATGTCTGTGTGACCTTGACTGTGACCTTGACCTTGACATTGACCTTCACCGTCTCCAACGCCCACTTCTGGAACGACGGCGCCGCCACTAGCGCCGGTGGCCCTCTGAGCGGCGGCGCACATGTTCTGGTGAGTGAGGAGGGAGTCGTAGTCCCCACACACCATCCCGCATGCCTGACACTGCAGCAGAAAGGCCGCGCTGCTGTGACCTTGCAGGTGAACCCGCAGTTCTGACTCGTCCAGCAGAATCTGTCCGCACTGGTCCAGAGGGCACTGGGGGGAAAAAAATTAAAGAAAAAAAATGTATGGATATTTTTCTCTCGTCAGAAATGTGTGGTTTTACACCCCTACCAATTAATGATAATGAAAAGAAGAAGAAGAAGAAGAAGAAGAAGAAGAAGAAGAAGAAGAAGAAGAAGAAGAAGAAGAAGAAGAAGAAGAAGAAGAAGAAGAAGAAGAAGAAGAAGAAGAAGAGAGGAAGAGAGAAGAGGAGAAGAAGAAGAAGAAGAAGAAGAAGAAGAAGAAGAAGAGAAGAAGAAGAAGAAGAGAAGAAGAAGAAGAAGAGAGAGGAGAGAAGGAGAGGAGAGGAGGACGACGAGAGACAAAGAAGAAGAAGAAGAAGAACAAGAAGAAGAAAACAAGAAGAAGAACAAGAAGAAGAAGAAAACACAACAACAACAAGAAAAAATATATAAGGAAATATATAGCTCATATCTTGTACACACAAAAAAAATCAAAGAGCTTTCAGCCAACTATTCTTACACATGCAAACAGTAACAATTCACAGATTGTATCCAAAAACAAACATCTAAAACAAACACGTAAAAATAAAAAAAAACAGAGAAAGCTAACTGAGCACAATGATTCTATGATTGGGTTTCTGGGTGAAAACCTGCCCCTTCTTGGTTTCTGATGAGAACAGGTCATCTTTTCTTGATAGTAAACTTTTGATGTTACATCACTAGTACTGTGCAGGAGTAATAAAGGAGTATCAAACTTTTTTGTTTTCTTTTTGGTAAGTTTACCTACAGCAAGTAGAGAAATTTTTATTTTCTATTTATTCTTTATTTTGAGGATAATGGAAAAGAAGTCATGTGTTTTTTAAATCCAGTCCCTGCGTGTTTGCAGTTTAGTAAATTTTGTCATCCAGTTTCCAGCAGCACACAATGGTCTACTTTCCAAAAAGCGGAATGGATTTTAACATGTGCACAAGATGTTCTGCATTTGTTCACACACAGGACTTCTGTTTACAGTCTCATCCGAAGGACTTTTGGGGGGAGTGGAGTCAGCACTGATGTTAACTCCAGAGGTAAAATCCTCTTGAATAAGATTTGAACTCAAATCAATAATGAAGCAAGCAGCAGTGGAGGAAAACAAATGCAGGCAACCAGTTATAACTCTGTCATTATTTTGAAAATAATTATTCAAATACTGCCCTAAAAAATAAAAAATAAAAAAATCTTAAATAATGAAATCTTTCAATGACAGCATCTGAGGTCCATTAGGTCCATTGAGCAGTTTCAAGTTCTGGCCCTTTGAGCGCAAAACCTGGGTAAGTAAGTATGGAGGGCAAGCTGTTACCCATGCAGCAACCCCCCCCCCCCCTCCCGCCACGTTGCTGGAATGGTCCATTGAAAAAGAAATTGCAGATATACATGGTTCCAGTGCCGTCGCATGAGCTGCCAGAATGTTGCCATATAGACCTACAGCCCAGAACCGCCCTGGGGACTCCAACTCCCCAATTTTTCCTCAGGGATGGTGTCTAAACATGACACCTGTGTGCATGCTTGGTTTTTATTTTGTTGTCATCCGCTCCTACCGGCACACAATGGCCTGCTCTTCAGAAAGGTGAAATGGGTTTTTAATGTGTGCACAAGATATTCTGAGACTGTGCATTCGCACAAAGAGGCTCACTTTAATGTCTCATCCGAGTGCCTTACAGCAAGACATGTTTCATAATGGAGAAGAGTCCATCATGTTCGCAAGGATAAATTTGTACTCCTTTTACCTATCAACACTGCCACTGGAAGATGATAACACAAAGAGGGAGAAAATGGGCTTGATAAAAACAAATAAATAGAATATTACATGATCAAGAAGTGACTTACAAAAAATATAATTTGTAACAGGAGGAGAGTACCCATACTGATTGTCAGCTTACAGATAACCACACACTGTTTTGACATTAACAATGGACAAAAATCACCCAAATAAAACATCACAGAACTGAACAAAAATACAAGAGTAGCACTTTTTTTAACTGATTAGACTAGAAAAGTGTTTGAAAGCAGAAACAACAACAGCAATAAGAACAAGGTTAAGAACACTGGCTCAGCCACTTCTAAAATGGAAACATATCTGAGCACTTTGACTCTCCTAGCTATGTGCTTACATCAGCTCCTAGACCCTTTCAGTTTGGCAATCAGGCTTTTGTAAAAAGTCAAATCTAATCTCTTTTCTTTTGTTTTTACTCATGCTTACAAAATCATAAATAAATAAACAAATAGATAAATCAATGAAAATAAAAGGAAGTGATTAACAATAAATAACAGGAAAAAAGACTCTTTGTTTAATATCATCCACAAGAACAACACAGGAAAAAAATCTAACCCAAGCAACAGGGCCCCTCTGGCTGGTGACCTGATGGCAGCATAACATTCATTGATAAGCTTTCTGTGAGCTCCTGCTGGCCATGAGGACACCTGCCTGGGTGCCACAGTGGGTAGTGAGGTCTGGATTAACAGAGTGCAAGCAGTACACATCCTGCAAATCCAGCATAGCTCAGTCCATGGTACGTCCAGGACCCAATGCTAAAATTAGCATGCCCCTTTCTTTTACCAAGTCGAGTGTGATCAGTCCCTGCTATAATTAGCATCAGCTGGGATGGATAGCAGCTGAGAGGAGCTGAAAGTGGGGGAAACTGACAGCTGTGAGTAGAACAAGTACAATAATGATGTATGGGATTTATATAGCGCTGACTCTTGTAAAGCAAACAAATCAAAGTGTTTGCATTCAAATCATCGTCAGTCACGCGCATGCAAGTGTTCACAATGTAAAAGATTGAGCCAGCAATGCTGCAAAGAAAAAAGACAAAAAAAATCCCCAGAAGATGAAAAATAAAAACTAGCATAAATCCACATCTCCCCCCCCCCTAAAAAAAACACAAACCCTACAGACAAAATTGATAGCTCCTACAGCCTACCCTGTAGCGATAACTGGGTGTCTGAGGCGTATATGTCGCTCTGTGTTGTAGCGGCATAAATTCCCCCCCCCCCCAAAAAAAACACACAAAAAAACCTACAGACAAAACTGACAGCTCATACAGCCTACCCTGTAACAAATCACCCTTCCCCCCCCCCCCCCCCAGCATAAATCCCTCCCCCCAACAAAAAAATGCCCTACAGACAAAACCGACAGCCTACCCTGTAGCGGTAACTGGGGTGTCTGAGGCGTATATGTCGCTCGGTGTTGTAGCGCCGCACTGAGGCGTAGTCGCAGTAGCTGCAGCGAAACTGACGCCGGTTCCTGCGCGGAGTGGTCCCGTCCTCGTTCTTCCGGGGTGTCCGGCTTCGTCCCCGCTTCGCCAGCTTTTTGGCCAAGGCGTCCTTGACCTTGGGGTCAAGTTCAGCGGCAGCGGCGGTGTTGCTGCTGCTGCTGGTGGAAGGAAGAGGGGAGGGGTCTGCGTCCGTCTTTTTCATCTCCTCTGTGCTCTCTTCCGTCTTCAGCGTGGCCAACAGGTGTGGGGGAGGTTGGTGGTTCCAGTCTTTGGTTTCCTGGTACAGAAGTAGTGTGGGTTTTTTTAGTGTGAGACAGTAGAGGTTTTTGATAAGTCTTCTGGATGAGACTTTAAACGAGGCCCCGTGTGCGAATGCAGCAGAAATCTTGCGCACACATTAAAGCTGTTCGCTTTCGTAAGAGTAGGCCATCGTGTGCGGTGGAAAGATGAAATATTTACAAAAACTGCATGCACACAGGGACCGATGAAAAGCACATGATTGCTTATTTGTTATCCTCGATATAAGAATAATAAATAAAAATAATGATTAGATCAACTTATTAGAGAGAGTAAAGTGATTAATTTGATCAAACTCTATATAGAGAGAGGTTGTGTTCTTTTGTGTTGAGACAGTTCAGGTTTTTGGTAAGTGATGACTTAGATCAAACTATATATTTCGTGATCTGCTGACCAAGTTTGAATCTCTTCAAGAAGATTTTTCCTCTGGAGTTAACATCAATGCTGACTCCACTCTCCCTGAAAGTCCTTTGGATGAGACTATAACAGATGACAAAATTTACAAAACTGCATGCACACAGGGACTCGACTCCACATATATAGGAGTAGTGTTCTTTAGTACTGATACAGTTGATTGAGATTCTTTGATAAGTGATGAAATAGATCAAACTCTACATATTTTTAAAGGTCCTATAGTTTTTTTTTATCATCAAAGACCAGATCCATGAAATATCTGTAAAGAGAATGGAAATATGTAAAAATGCAGGAAACAGGTATGCAAATTCAGGATTACATCTATTAAATTGATAGTAAAAATCGGAATGGGGTATGCAAATTTAGGATTCCTGACTTACCCATTATATTGAATAGGTAAATGCAGGAAACAGGTATGCAAATTCAGGATTCTGACTTATCCATTATATTGAATAGGTAAATGCAGGAAACCAGGTATGCAATCAGGATTCCTGACTTATTCATTATATTGAATAGGTAAAATGCAGGAAACCAGGTATGCAAATTTAGGATTCCTGACTTATCCATTATATTGAATAGGTAAAATGCAGGAAACCAGGTATGCAAATTTAGGATTCCTGGTTAATCTATTGAAATATCTCCACTGTTGTAAATGTGAAGGGCATTCCTCTTCTTAACATTGGGGGGGTGTATTTTTCAATTTAATCTATCCCTAAAAAGTGACTTTTAGACAGCTGACATTGGGTATTCTATTTCTTGTTTATTGTCATCATGATCATGATCATCATCAGTTACCATCAGAGCATAAGTAAGATATTCTACCTCTGGCTTTTACCCTCAATGAATAGCACAGCACAAATGTGCAATACTAAATGATACAAAGCATGATAGGTAAAGGTACGGGTGTCCCATAACCTATGTGGTCATAGGTCAGAGACCTCAGCTTCTGTAGGGGCTAGCATATTGAGGGCGGCACCCACCTCCTCTCCCTCGCTGCTTTACCTTCCCTGACCCTAAAGAGGGCAGGTACCCATTTACAGCTATGTGAACTGGGGAACTGTACTGAAGCCAAGGTGTTAAACGGTCACCCATCCAATTGGTAACCACACTCGATGCTGCTTAACCTTAGCTTGGGTAAAGCGAAGTGCTCTGTGCATTGAGCTATCCAGTCCCCAAAGCATAATACAGTACTGAACATTACAACTGGAAAGGAAGGTGGCAGGATGGTTTAGACATTTGCCTGCCAACAAGTAAACCATGAGGTTCTGGATTTGATTCCCAGCCTTGCCCTTTCTTCCCAGATTGACAAAAAAAAATCGAACTGAATGTCAAAGTCATTTGAATGAGACTATAAATCGAGGACCAGTGTGCGAATGCACGCACAACATCTTGCGCACATGTTAAAACCCTGTTCCGCCTTTGGAAGAGCAGGCCATTCTGTGCCGGAAGGAACGGATGACAGATTTTTTTTTTAAAACAGCATGCACACAGGTGTTGTGTTTAGACACCATCCCTGAGGAACAAATTGGGGAGTTGGAGTCCCCAGGGCAGCTCAGGGCTGTAGGCTGTATATGAAAAAATAAAAATAAAATAATGGGTAGGCGCTGCACTTGTGGCGACGCGCTCTCCCGGGGAGAGCAGCCCAAATTTCATGCAGAGAAATCTGCTGTGACATAAAGTGGTATAAAATAAAAAATAAAATAAATAAAACAACACACAATATCGTTCGTTTACCTGCTGCTGTTTGACCCGAGGCTGGCGTAAGTCCACAGGTCCTTTGGGGATGATCAGAGATATGGCTTTGTTCTGGAGAACTGAAAAAACACAAACATTTGGGGATGATCAGAGATATGGCTTTGTTCTGGAGAACTGAAAAACACAAACATCGGGATGATCGAGATATGGCTTTGTTCTGGAGAACTGAAAAAACACAAACATTCGGGGATGATCAGAGATATGGCTTTGTTCTGGAGAACTGAAAAAACACAAACATTCGGGGATGATCAGAGATATGGCTTTGTTCTGGAGAACTGAAAAAACACAAACATTCGGGGATGATCAAAGATATGGCTTTGTTCTGGAGAACTGAAAAAACACAAACATTCGGGGATGATCAGAGATATGGCTTTGTTCTGGAGAACTGAAAAAACACAAACATTCGGGGATGATCAGAGATATGGCTTTGTTCTGGAGAACTGAAAAAACAAAACATTCGGGATGATCAAAGATATGGCTTTGTTCTGGAGAACTGAAAAAACACAAACATTCGGGATGATCAAAGATATGGCTTTGTTCTGGAGAACTGAAAAAACACAAACATTCGGGGATGATCAGAGATATGGCTTTGTTCTGGAGAACTGAAAAAACACAAACATTCGGGGATGATCAGAGATATGGCTTTGTTCTGGAGAACTGAAAAAACACAAACATTCGGGATGATCAGGATATGCTTTGTCTGGAGACTGAAAAAACACAAACATTTGGGATGATCAGAGATATGGCTTTGTTCTGGAGAACTGAAAAACACAAACATTTGGGATGATCAAAGATATGGCTTTGTTCTGGAGAACTGAAAAAACACAAACATTCGGGGATGAGAAAAAAAACTATAAAAAAAAAGGAAACGTCTGTTGAACTGAAGGTTACCATTTTTTACTGAATACACACAGAACTGATTTAGTTTTGTACTCTTTTGTGTCAATGACAGTAATTCAGTTTCTTGCTGAACTTACGTTGTCGTTGTTGTTTTTTTCCTGTTTTCTTCAATTTAACTGTCTGTTTACTCTCAATATTTGTAGGGGGGGGGGGGGGGGTTGTTGTGTTTTCTTGTTTTTTGTAAGTTTTCTCTGCCTCTGTGCATACATGCAAGTGTGTCTGTGTTATGGTGTTGGTGGTTGTTGTTATGCATTCCCAAGTTTAACACTGTGGGGGTCACCCAGAATAAGCACTCTGACTCACTCATCCCACCTGGGAATCACTGTGAGATTGAAATTGCAAACTAAATGAGAAGTTTGCGTGTATGACTGTTCTCAAGTACCCTGCCATACAGGCAGCCATACTGCAACTTCAGAGGTGTCTGTGTGGTTAAGACAAGAGTTTTCTTTGAAACTTTTTCTTTACAACTTTGGCAGGCAAGGGATAGACTTCGCCAGTTCAACATGACTAATGACACACCGCCTGACACATTAGTGCTATCCATACTCCCAATGCTTTTCCAATCCAATCATCTTGTTTATAGCCCTGCCGACCACACGGGCCATATCGGGCTGTCACCTCGTAAAACTTGTTTAAGTCTCGGAATAAAACTGTGCAACTATATACAGAATTTTTATTTTTTTTAAACTAATACAGATTAAAACAGGGCATAAAACCAACTCCATACTGTCCTTCCTTGAACTGAAACCGCTCAAGGTGTTGGGGAGTAAGTCAAATCATGTCACCTCATATGAATATTGCCTTTCTGCATGTGCTACCTTTATGATAATGAGAACAGTTTGAAAAAGTGGAATGATATATCTATCATGTTGGAATAATATGCTCTCTGGGAGAAATGGAAATTTTCTGAATGAGAGCTGTCGTGGTTTTGTTGATTGATTCAACAATTTATTGTGAAACCCCTCACTTGTCTTTCTTTACACCTCTGTATTTGTCCTTTTCATCTCTGATAACTGTGTGGTGGAATGTGCCATAATGTGTTTATTATTTATCTATTTATTATTTTTATTTTAGTTGTTGTGTGTGTTGTGTGTGTGTGTGTGTGTGTGTGTGTGTGTGTGTGTGTGTGTGTGTGTGTACTGTGTGTGTGTGTGTGTGTGTGTGTGTGTGTGTGTGTGTGTGTGTGTGTGTGTGTGTGTGTGTTGTGTGTGTGTGTGTGTGTGTGTGTCGTCACTGTTGTGTGTGTGTGTCACTGTGTCGTGTGTGTGTGCGTCTGTCGTCTGTCTGTCTGCGTGTGATCTGTGTCTGTGTGTGTCGTGTGTGCGTGCGTGCGTCTGTGTGTCACTCTGTGTGTCTGTGTGTGTTTGTGTGTGTGTGCATGCATGTCTGTATGTGTGTGGGTGTGGTGTGGATATGTTTTGGAGACAAGGGGGGGTGGAGTTGAGACTTATGCAGCTAATACTAAAATATGGCTTTGCAATTCCTAGCTACATTTCTTTGTAAAGTAGACACTCACACTGAATATCTAATTTGGAGAGGAGAGAAGTTTTCACATTCAAAACCAAAACAGCGCAAGAGGGTTGACTAACTATCATTGTACTGAAGTAGTGTTGCATTCTTATGACAAATTTTACACAGTGATTTTTGCCTCGTAAAATGAATGATTCCTCAGGTGTCTGAAGATTTGATTTGGTAAATTGCAGCATATCTTATTTGCCAATGTGTGTGTGTGTGGGGTGTGTGTGTGTGTGTGTGTGTGTGTGTGTGTGTGTGTGTGTGTGTGTGTGTGTGTGTGTGTGTGTGAATGTGGTATGAATGTTCACATGTGCAAGCATGTACATACGAATCTGCATATGTATCCCAATGTTAAATGAATGGAATGACAGGAATGCAGTATTACATGCATGCATACCCAAGTGCCTACATGCACACATTCTCTCTCTCTCTCTCTCTCTCTCTCTCTCTCTCTCTCTCTCTCTCTCTCTCTCTCTCTCTCTCTCTCTCTCTCTTCATCTCCTTTCCTTTTTAATGTATGGATGATTATATAAAAACAGTACAGATGATATATAATTCAACAACACACACAGAAAAATCACAGAAGTCCAGAAGATGGTGAAACAGCTGTCTATTGTATTTATTGCTACCCAACATCGGCGATTCCTCCTCACACTAACATATGTACATCCCATCCATCCAAGCTTCTATTGCTAAACGAAACATGAACAAAAAAGCAATAACTGAACAGCATTAAATAGATTAATGCTTCTTCAAAAATCCCTTATGACAAACTTTACTGACCAACAAAATGCACTCATATCATAAAAAAATAACTGAAAAAAAACCTCCATCAATTGCCTTAAGAGGTACACACAAAAACCAGTTATCAAAACTCCACTTCTTTAATTAAATTGTCTTAGAGGTCAGTAAAGAGGTATTCTGAAACAGTTAAACGAGTTATGATATGACTTGCTATCATAAAATTGTTATGGACTTTGTCTTTATAAAAAAAAATATTTAAAAAACGATAAATGTTATTGCTCACAGACTGTACTTTAGGCAGGTTCATGTAAAAAAAATTTTTTTTTAAACTGAAAGAAAGAATGAATGAAGCAGTGAGATGATTTGTCAGATGAATAAAGCAAACATACGCATGTTACATACTTGTTCTTTCATCGGTCAGACTTCAACGGGTCTGACCGACCATCACATTAAATTAGGGATATCAACATCTCCACCCATCAGCTGTACACTTCCAAACATTGGTTTCAAGCCCCAGAAAAACAACAACAATAACAACAATAACAACAACAACAACAAAACTGGCCATCATCATAAAATACTGAATCAATGACACAAACTCGTCTCTTCCATCAACACAAAGGGTGTAAACATTGGACCCAGACATCTTGAACACATCTCCTCAATGACATGGCCTAATCTACCTTTGAATGCAACTCCTTGACATGGTATACATATGAACACAACTTGCCACGAATGTTGCAATATCTACATCATCTCTAAACCACAACAAAATTGCAATGTTCAAAGCACAACCCAACATTTTTTTTTTTTTCTTTTTGTCAGAAATGCTCCTTTTATTTTTTGGTTGTGATTATTTCCACACAGGAAAAACTGCCCACTGCCTGGTGAATGCTTATTGCTATGGATAGGAAGCAAGTTATTTTAGGGCATACATACATACATTTCTAACACAACACCACCCTCTAACGGCAACAAAAACAAAAATGTTAATGTAAACAAACGTGTAAAGCAATTGTTCGTTTTAAACAACCCTTTTCATTTTATGAAATGATTTTATTTTTTTTTAATTAAAAAAAAACAAGAAAAGAAAGAAAAGAGATGATTCCTTTTAAAAAGAAAAAGTCATCCAAAATCTGCCACACTGTTCTCAGAAAAGTTGATACAAAAAAACACAGCCACATTCGCCATATGCAACATGTTCATGATATGCAAACTTATCATTCTGTGTCATGCTCACCCATGTCAAGGCATCACTTAATCAGTCTTCTAAACATGAAAAAAATCTTATTCCTAGATTATGTCAAACTCATTCAATGAGTCAGCTGAACATGAGAAAAGCCTGATACCAAAAATTGCCAACAAAAAATAACCTCTGTCCATTTTATAATGATCATACCCAATAGCTCTGTCAATGTCATAAATGTCCTTTTTTTATATAATGATCATACCCAATAGCTTTTCATAGTCATAAATGTCCTTTTTATAATGATCATACCCAATAGCTCTGTCATTGTCATAAATATCCTTTTTAGCTCTGTCATTGTCATAAATGTCCTTTTAGCTCTGTCATTGTCATAAATGTCCTTTTTACTGTCATTGTCATAAATGTCCTTTTTAGCTCTGTCATTGTCATAAATGTCCTTTTTAGCTGTCATTGTCATAAATGTTCTTTTAGCTCTGTCATTGTCATAAATGTTCTTTTTAGCTCTGTCATTGTCATAAATGTTCTTTTAGCTCTGTCATTGTCATAAATGTTCTTTTTAGCTCTGTCATTGTCATAAATGTCCTTTTTAGCTCTGTCATTGTCATAAATGTTCTTTTTAGCTCTGTCATTGTCATAAATGTTCTTTTTAGCTTGTCATTGTCATAAATGTCCTTCTACTTTGTCAGTGTCTTAAATGTCCTTTTAGCTCTGTCATTGTCATAAATGTCCTTTTAGCTTTGTCAGTGTCTTAAATGTCCTTTTTAGCTCTGTCATTGTCATAAATGTTCTTTTTAGCTCTGTCATTGTCATAAATGTCCTTTTAGCTCTGTCATTGTCATAAAAGTCCTTTTAGCTCTGTCATTGTCATAAATGTTCTTTTTAGCTCTGTCATTGTCATAAATATACTTTTAGCTCGTCAGTGTCTTAAACGGTCTTTTTCTCATGATCACACCCTACAGCTTTGTCACTGTGACAAACTAAATAACCACTAAAGCCTGGATCACAATGAGCCCCACACCAAGCAGCATACACAGTACAACGCAACACAGTACAATACAGCACAGCACAGTAAAGCACAGCACAGTGCAGTATAACACAGCACAGCACAGCACAGTACAGCACAGTACAACACAGCACAGCACAGTACAGTACAGCACAGTACAGTACAACACAGCACAGTACAGCACAGTACAGTACAGCACAGCACATTACAGTACAGCACAGTACAGTACAACACAGCACAGTACAGCACAGTACAGTACAGCACAGCACAGCACAGTACAGTACAGCACAGCACAGCACAGCACAGCACAGCACAGTACAGTACAGCACAGTGCAGCACAGCATGGCACAGCACAGTACAGTACTATTCTGGCTGTGCTGTGCTGTGCTGTGCTATGCTGTGCTGTGCTGTGCTGTGCTGTGCTGTACTGTGCTGTGCTGTGCCGGTTGCTTGAGGTCAGGTAGGAGATCTATACTCTCTCTTTCTCTCTCTTACCTCACTAGATAATTGCTGCCAGACTTTAAGCACAACTGACTGAGAAGAGTGTGTCTGGCTAGTCTTTATTTATCTATCTATTGATTGATTGATTGATTGATTGATTGATTGATTGATATGATTTAGCGAGCGCTCTGACCATTGAGCTATCCCGTCCCCTGACTTGTACACATAAAAAAGCCCACAACAGTTGAAAATTAAAATAAAAAACAGGGAGGTTCCTCCATATCAATATCATCCTGGCAAAACTGGTAGTTTCTATCATTATTTCCAATTGTTTCCCTGAAGTCAGAATGTGGCTACCTAGGCTATATAAATTCCATGTATCATTATTATATAGTGCAAAAAAGATCGCATACGCAAAAATCTCACCATTGGTAAACTTTGAAGCTCTAGCCAAGGAACACAAAACAGAAAGAGCAGATAAAGGTGATTAAAACGTATGGCAAATGATTAAGGACAAGCTTTGTAAAAACCAATGCTTTGGCCAATCTTTGTGCAGAAACACAGTCTAAAATCTAAGATCAATTTGAACATAAATTCAGACATAACATGTGCAAAATAGATAAATAAAGACAAAACATGGGGGGAATAAATTAAAAAAATTAATATAAAACTAAACAATTTTAATATATTTTAAACAAATTATAAAATAAAATAAAAATAGTTTTTTTAAAGGGTAGAAAAAATAGTTGTAAAAAATCAACAAGACTAGCTACCAGCATTTCAACAAAAACAGAAAAATAATCACAACACACAGTGCAAGTTCAGAAGTGCTCAGTAATACCAGGGTTTTTTAAGTACTTTATGAGATGTGGCTGTAAAAAAAATAATATCAGGTTTTGTTAAGTACATTAGCCTAGCAGATGTGATGGTTTGAAAGAAAAAGAAGCAAGAATACCTGGATTTCAAAAACATTATCAGATCTGAGAACAAAGAACTTGAAAGATTGAAAATTATTGCATCAAACACAACACTACATATAAATATGTAAAAAAAAATATATATATATAAATTAATTATTTAAAAAATTAATTAAAAAAACACTCCAGAGTTCATTCCCTTGGTCTTTTCATTCATAATCAACCATTAATGGCATTTTTAATTTTAAAAATAAACATATATTCCACAAGTCAAGAAGTGTCCTGTTTTGAAATCTTGGGTTTCACACTGTTATTTTACACCTGAACTTTATTCTACAATTTCAGATTTTATAAGCATTATGACTGTGTTGCATAACTATTGATTTTCAACATTTCTTGCTTAATCAGTATATACACTGTGTAGGAAAATGCTAATCCTTGCAGCATTGCATTTCCCTGTAAGATGTGTGGGATAAGAACAAAGCATTTTTTCCTTGCATATGTTTATAATGTATGCATGAATGTACAAAGTGCATCTCAGGTTCCTTTAACTCACTCGCAACGGCCAGTTCTCTCCCTTGCTTTTCCCCACAGATGGCCCATTTGTAATGGTTCGTAAAAAAAAAATTAAAAATTAAAAAAATATTTTAAAAACCATAAAAAATACAATACACATAATAAGAAAGTGAAATTTTCTGAACTAATCAATAAACATGCTGGGTTAGTACATATGGAAAGATTGAAGCTCTCACTTAAATATTTGAACTTTGACTAGGATGAAGAAAATACTTTGAATTTTGTATTCTGTGTCTCTAGCCCGTGTCAGCTACTCTCTGCAACCATGAACAGAGTTCAGAACAGACGAATAACCTGACAATGCTCTGCATTCCACCTTGGGTAGGCCCATGATGCTATGTTAAGCTGTACTAGTCTTTGTATCATGCGGCCACCGTGTGAAATATCTGCAAACAGCAAATCCGCTATAGCGGACGGCCATCCAAAACCGTTGCTTTACACTGATCCGCTATAGCAGATGCCGTCCCCTGAGAGTTAATATAACTAATTCCAAGTCTGGAGGGCATCAAAAAGCTAGTCCACTGACCATGTTTGCTTGAACTAAGTCAGCACACACACACACACACACACACACACACACACACACACACACACACACACACACACATTCGGATGAGACTATAAACAGAGACCCCGCGTGCAAACGCATGCAGAACATCTTGCGCACACATTAAATCCTGTTCCACTTTTTATAAGAGTAGGCCATTGTGTTACGGTGGGAACAGATGACAAGATTGACAAAACTGCATACACACGGGGACTGGATGTAAAAAAGCACATGAGTGCTTATTCCATTATCCTCGATATAAAAGAATAAACACACACACACACACACACACACACACACACACACACACACACACACACACACACACACACACACACATGTAAAATGTAAATATCAGTTTGTACCTCCTAATGAAGATAAGTTGATGAAAAATCAGAGCTTTTCCAGTAAAAATCCGAAACAGTATATCTACCTGCCAGTCTCTAAACAAAAATTTTCAAGATAAAATTTTACCATTAGAAAAATTGTATTGTTTAGTGTTTGTCACGTTGCTGCACTAACATGTTGCATGATTAAAACTTGCAATAATTTTAGAGATAATCATCATGGTCATAATTATAATAATGATGATGATAAATGAATAATACCCCAATTTTTTTTTAATTTTTTTTTTTTGGGGGGGTTGGGGGGGGGGGGAACAATGTCCACAAATCTATGAAAGACACTTTTCATAGATTTGATAGTGATAATTGTATCATTGTCATAACTATAATAATGATAATAATAAATGAATAATACCCAAACAATCTTATTTTTAAAAAACAAAAAACAAAAACAACAAAAACCAACCTCCACAAATCTATGAAAGACACTTTTCTTTTTTCAGCAAATTATTTTTGTCTGGTTTGCTCCCGTTAATTAAACGACATATGTATCAACAATATCAGCAAAACAAACAGTTTATGGTATCATCGATCCAACACAACAGGCAACCAAGACAAATCACAGAAAGCAAAGACTACTGTATGGCTGACTAATCACACTGCAAAGCCCAACAAACATCTCATCAACATGAATGATGCTCTCAACAGTATGATCGAAAAATGGTGATATTCTGTCCTCTTTGTAAAATAAAATGAACAGATGAATGGCCAAGCTTTACAAAAACCGTCCTCTTTATAAGCTGTGTAAATCCAAAGTGACAATAAAAAAAACTTAGGCAGGTTTTTTTTCAAGGTCACAAGCATATGGCACTAAGGGAGGTAAGTCTGAAGGGGTTTTCATCATCGTTGAACAGAACTGTGGATTTCATGTTCTCATGGCTGTACAAATACATCACACCCATTAAGCCGATACTGGTCAAGTTGAACACAATGTCTTTTCAACTTCTTTTGCTTTTTTGCCTATGTAAACCATAAAATGTCATGATATAAAACCAGTAAATATGACCAAACATACACACATATATCACATTTTAACAACAAACCAAACATATGCAGATAAACCGTATAATACCAATCATTCTTATCATAATTGCGTAAATATAATGATCAGTTTTCACTTGTGATAGACATACCATTCTAAAAACTTTTTTTTTTACAGTGACCTGACATAGTCAACTTCATTTACTGGTGACACGTCTGCATTTTTGTTTTTAAAGGGAGGGCAACTTCACTGATAGCATCTCTCTCTCTCTCTCCTCTCTCTCTCTCTCTCTCTCTCTGAGTCTCTCTCTTATGCTTGGGTCAGTAGCGGATTGTGTGTTTATTGAATACACATCTATCTCTTTTGTTTGAATAATTATCAATGCATCCAGTCGGGAATTTATGTGGTTGAATATTATATCTATCTCCTTTCTTTAAATCATAGGTTGAACTTTTTTTGTTCGTGGTGGTGGTTTTTATGGGAGAGGGGGTTTTGCTATTATATTTTTTTGTATATGGTTCGAGTTGGTTTTGGGTTTTGTTTGTGTTGCTTTGTTTTTTTGTTGTTGTTGTTGTTAATATTTTTAAGGGGTTTTGCTTTTGTTTTGGGTAGTCCCAAATCATGGTAAGGGACGGGTGAAAAAAAAAGTATGTGAATGCTTATGTCACCCTTGAAAAATAAAGACTATTCATTCATTCATTCATTCATTCATTCATTCATTCATTCATTCATTCATTTATTCATTCTCTCTCTCTCTCTCTCTCTCTCTCTCTCTCTCTCTCTCTCTCTCTCTCTCTCTCTCTCATTCCTACCCCTCCCCCCCCCCCTTCTCATTAAACAAAAACAAAAACAAAAAAACCCACAAAAAGCTCTAACAAAAATATGAAAACAATCTAACACAAATACAACATATACAATATTTATCACATAATACATACAATATACATCATACCGAACAGTGTATACAATTCAGATGATCCAAACACAATACAAAAACAAAAACACAATACAAAATACAATACACCACAAAACAGCAAAATACAAAGCAGTATGTTTCAGCACATGTCAGTACAGCGTGATACAATAGATATAATGTGTAATTATACTATTACTATATGGCAAAATATGATACAATGTTACTCAGTATATCACAAATTTTTTTTTTGAAAATTCAAAAGTTTAGGTACAGAGTGAGAGTTGGGAGAGGGAGGAGATTATTAAAGCCAACAATTAATGCATGAAGTAGTGGCATAGTTATACAAAACATTGTTTCATCATAATAATTAATATCGTCCAATACTGGCAACATGTGCAAGCTCTATGGCAAGCGGACAATGTCGAAAACATCACTTCATCCATAATCGGACAATGTCAACATAATTATTTTTATCCAAATTCTAAAACAGAATCTGCCCCAAAAATGTTCAACAGATCAAGATTCTTAGCATAACGAATGTACAAAAATACATGTAGGAATATGTTCTGTTTATCCACATATGTATACACACACGCATGCATGCACGCACACACGTGCACACACACACACACACACACACACACACACACACACACACACACACACACACACCACACTCACTCACTCACTCACTCACTCACTCACTCACTCACTCACTCACTCACTCTCACTTACTCTGTATGTCTGTCTGTCTGTCTGTCTGTCTGTCTGTCTGTCTGTCTGTCTCTCTCTCACACACACACACACACACACACACACACACACACACACACACACACACACACACACACACACACACACACACACACACACACACACACCGCACACACTGATAAACTCACTCTCACTAAATCACCCACCTACAGTTCCCACCTCACATGTTAAGCTCATTCAGTCATAAAATGAATAAAAAGTTTGATCAAACTTCCTCGCCATATAAAACAAATTTCTAAACAACTTTAAATAAGTCAACATAATTTTGATTTTTACAATTATTTGGTTTTGTAAACATCATATCAAATTCTGCCTTTCAAACTGTGACCACTGAACAGTCTATAATTAAAATATATACCATCAAAATGCCGACAATTTTATTTTTATGTATAAAAAAAATTCATACAAATATAGAACAATGAATACAAAGAGTACCATGCTGTACCGCTAAAATTATTGCCATAAGAAAACATTCTGAAAGGAAAAAAAGTGTTTGATATGGACTAGAATACATTCACTGTCACTTTCAGATGCCATACTTTGGACAGAAATAGGCTGTAGAAAACATCAGGGATTGAAATAAATAAAAATCAAACATTTGAAAATTGTTTCCCAATCAAATAAATGACTCGATGAATTATTTCAATCATTGAAATGGCACACAGCTATAGTGCTGTTTTACACATGCACACGCACACGCGCACACACACACACACACACACACACACACACACACAGAAGAATATTCAGCCGAATCTTCCAACAACTAACAAATATATATATATGCACAACCTTGATCAAATTCAGATGTCAACAACCAATAATTGTCAATGCTCATATGTCACTTAAAAATAGATGATGCATAAGACGAACAGCCCTGTGAAATAGGAGGACCACCATCACTTAGTGAGGGATGGGGGAGGTAGTGAGAGTGAGTTGAGTACACACATGCATATGGATGATATCTGCCCTGTAACAAACATCTCCACTGAGGTTGTTAAGATCGAGAAGGAAATTGTAACTGAGGACAAGTATCGAGGTCGGTCACTAAATGGACAGTGTACATATACCAGAAACACATTTCCTTTTCCAGTTCTAAACATGGTGTCAACAAATTAGAAATAGCTTCGGTTTGTTTGCTTTTTTTTTTTAAACATTAAAATACATGTTTAAAATGATTTTGTTGTTTTTTGGGGGGTTGGTTTTCGTTCATCGGCTAGAGCTCCGAAGTTCACCAATGGTGAGATTTTGCGTATGCGACCATTTTTGCCCACGAAAAAGGTAGCGGTGTTCCAACTTTGGGGAGAAAGTGTTTTTCAATCTCATAGATAATAAATAAATGAATAAATAGAAGAACGATCTCACTTCTGAAACCAGCTTTTAATCAGTCATCATCTCTTGATTTTTAACCGTTAATTATCCATGGATATCTTTGAAAAAATCTTCAACAAATACTATTTTTATAAAAGTACTATATTTCAAAGAAAAAAATGTTGACCACATTGATATATCATACACTAACTTTGCTACATTACTGCACACTTTACAAACATTTGGATATTGCTACATGGTTATTGCTCTTTTTAAAAAAAATCAAAATATAAAGTAAAATCAAAAACAAAAAAAATGTTTTTTAATCCTTAAGAATTGAGAAACATTTCCTTTTTTTTTTTTAGGTAAACTCCACCACAGCAATTTACACGGTGACAGACAAACATGTTTCAGTTTACACAGCCACAGACAAACATGTTTCATTTACACAGCCACAGACAACATGTTTCATTTACACAGCACAGACAAACATGTTTGCATTCACACAGACACACGTGTTTACATTCACACAGACAAACATCTTTCAAGTCACACAGCCACAAACATCTTTCAATTCACAGAACCACAGACTAACATGTTTACATTCACACAGCCACAGACAAACGTCTTTCCATTCACACAGCCACAACAAACATCTTTCAATTCACAACACAGCACAAACATTTTCCATTCACACAGCCACAGACAAACATCTTTCAATTCACAGAACCACAGACTAACATGTTTACATTCACACAGCCACAGACAAACATCTTTCCATTCAACAGCACAAACATCTTTCCATTCACACAGCCCAGACAAACATCTTTCCATTCACACAGCCACAGACAAACATCTTTCCATTCACACAGCCACAGACAAACATCTTTCAATTCACAGAACCACAAACTAACATGTTTACATTCACACAGCCACAGACAAACATCTTTCAATTCACACACAGCCACAAACATCTTTCAATTCACACACAGCCACAGACAAACATCTTTCAATTCACACAACCACAAACTAACATGTTTACATTCACACAGCCACAGACAAACATCTTTCAATTCACACAACCACAGACTAACATGTTTACATTCACACAACCACAGACTAACATGTTTACATTCACACAGCAACAGATGAACATGTTTACAGATCTATACACAATACTTACATGAATCCCACCAAAACAGAATGAAACAACTTCTGCACTAGTCTAATACAAAAACTGATCATTTCAGTCTCAGGTCAAAATGTATATTATATGTCATTTGTTCCCTATGGCAGTTCAACACAAAAATACTCGTATTTTCTTTCCAAAATAACACACAGAAAACCCCAAGTTATTGGAATACAAACCTCAGCTAATATGTAAGACGGAAAACATTTTTAGTAAGTAACTGCATCTGCTAGCTTTTGTTTAAATGTACACTTTAGATAAACAATTTGACAGACTTTTTTCAAAATTCTAAAAAGTCACCACACTGAAATATCTAACACATCAGGAATTCACTGAAAGAATTTTACAAATTATGTTTTATCACACTAAGAATATATGTAATACAGCAGAGTGTATCAGAACACATTCAAGTGAAATAGCAGTATACTATCATAAAAACCATGAAGTTACAACAACAAAAAAGATGACATCTTCCTATCATCATGTAAGTACATATGTGGTGTTCAAAGACGGATAATGGTATCATACAGACAATAATAACAATACTAATAAAAACAAGCAGTTAAAGATGGAGGGTTTCCATGTTGTCATACTAAAAAAAACCAACACAGCAGAAAACTTCCCACTCAACAACAGTAAACTGCAGTCTAATAATAAATAGCAGTTTATCAAAAAAACCCATGTACAAAAAAATGTCTGACAGGTTACAAACCCCCCCCCCCCCCCCCAAAAAAAAACAACAACAACTGAGTGCAATATGGCAATGGGTGAAGACAGTTTGCAAACTGCATTCTTCTATCACAAGGTACAGGTCGTTTTGTAACTGCATAGACTATCCTCGGTCACTCCATGATGCCAGGAAACGTGTTGCCAGCATAATCAAGTAACAATGACAGACTAACAAACAGACCACAAAAAAATAGAGTACACACTTCACTGTTTGGTTTCGTGGCACAATCTAGTATTGCGTGGGTACTATGAACACAGTCAACTCAGATTCTTCACGCCTTCTCACAAGACGAGTCGGTCCACAAGCGCTAAATATTAGCCAGAACTCTTCCCAGAAACATTTTCTTAATTTCAACACTTTCAGGCCGAGCCTGGTGACTCGGCAAAAGTCACGTCTGGTTCCCAGTCATCGTTGGAAGAGGAAGGAAAATGCTGGAATGGCGGATCAATGCTGAGAGAATCGGTGCCCAGAGGATCGGTGCCCAAGAGGATTGGTGCCCAGAGGATCAGTGCCCAGAGGATCAGTGCCCAGAGGATTGGTGCCCAGAGGATCGGTGCCCAGAGGATCAGTGCTGTCCTGGGCAGGATCAGGCAGGTCGATGTGGTGAGGAGGCAGCGAGGCATCCCCGTCTGACCTCTGAGGCAGACAGACATTGTCCTGCAGGCTGTGAGGCAGGTGGAAGCTGTCCTGCAGCAGGTAAGGCAGGCGTGCCGGGGGTTCGTGCAGCAGGTGTGTCGGAGCGTGAGTCATGGGCCCCCCGGCCAAGCTGAAGTCCAGCGCTGAACCTTCCGGGGTCAAGGTCATCAGGTCCAGGTCGCCGGCCAGCCTGGGACTGGGCCCCCGATTTTTCAGATTCCGCTGTCGCGCTTTCTCCCTGTCCCTCTCGATCTGCTCCTGGGTGCGACGCATGCGGGCCAAGCGGCTGCGAAGGGCGTTCATCTGCTTGTAGCGCTGGTACACCTCTGGGTTTCGCTTCAGCTTCTGCCGGTACTCTCGCATGCGCTCTGCAGGCGTCAGCGTCTTCTTCTCTTTGTCTTCTCTGGAGGCAGCGGCAGCGGCGCCGGTGGTGGTGCCGGCTTTGATGGCAGTGAGAGTGCCGGGCGGCGGCTGCGTGGACTCGCTGCTGTTCCAGGCTTGGAGAGAGAGGGTGGTGGAGGAGGAGGCGGGGAGGTTGGGCAGGGGGGTGGAGGAGGAGGAGGAGGAGTGGTGGTAGAGCCCCTGGCGCCACACGGCGTGCATGTAGGTCTGGGCCAGGTGGTGAAAAGCCAGGGGGTAGGGGGGAGGGAAGGGCCCCCCCATCCCCATCCCCCCCAACCCCATAGAGCCGAAAGTGGTGGCCGCTGCTGTCGCCCCCGCTAGGGCCAGCCCCCCAGGGGCAGCACTGAACCTGGCACCTGCAGGACACACAGTAACAGTGGTGCGTCAGTGGCATGGCAGCCTGCCCCGGGACCTTCAACCACTACAGCTAGCATCTGCACGGACCCGGGCCTCTCTTCTCTCTCTCTCTCCCTCCTCATCTAGATACCTTCAACGTCAGCAAGCTGTCTTCATTTTGACTGATACCTTCATTTCGTGTTCAATTTTGTTCAAATTACAGTCTTTATTGTGATCGAAATCTTTTCTTCCATAATCGATAAATCACTTTTTTTTTTCCTTACAAATTTTGTTTCCTCTATTTTTTTTTTGGGGGGTTCTTTTTAACTGACAAAACATCTTTCCTCACAAGTAATTAAATCAGGAGATACCTTGTTTCTTTTTTTTTTTTTTTTTTTTATATCGAGGATAATTTCTGATTCAGTGAAAGTGAGTCTTTCAATTTCAAAATGTTGTCATTCAAAATCTTTACTCAAAAAATACATTTTGTGAATATTGGAACATAATGGCGGAGGGGGAAGGGGGGAAGTGGGGGGAGAGGATAACTGGGTACAACAGAAACAGTAATGCGAATAAATGAACTGCACACACGGCTCTCTATACCTGTGAACGGAGGTGCCAGATTCAGTGAACCTGCATAGGAGGAGGATTCAAGACAGACAGAAATCAACTCAATGCACAAGATGTACAAGCATGTTTCTATACACCCACTGACTCGCCGACTAGGGTATAGACAGTTCTACACATTCACTCACTAACCCTAAACATTCATCATCAAACAAACTGTCCAAGGTTTTCTACTCTCCCATGCAGAAAAAAAAAACATCCAGTTCACAAAACAGCATTCATTTTTTTCCTCACATCTACAGATCTGCCTTTCCCTTACAGACTGATGGGCAGCTAAACAGTGACAAACATAAGCATCACAAATGATAGTATTAACTGTCGTGTTTTGTGGGTTTGTTTGTTGTTGTTTTTGTTGTTTTTGTTTATACAATGTCAGCTTCAAAAACAAACAGAAATATTCCATTCAGTTTACTGATTCTCATTTACATTATACACTGTCTTGCATTAACTCTCCTTTTTTGTTGTTCTTTTTTTTTTTTTTTTGGGGGGGGGGGGGTGTTGGGGATAATATTTATGACACACTGACTTATATGGGAAGACTGAGCCAAAACAGAGTTATAATCCAACAGTTTCGGTAACAGTCCATTTTCAAATTTGAATAGATATCATAGGATAGAATCACAACCAAGAGCTGATTACAACATTTAATGCTTTGTATGATTATGAAAGTTTTCTTTTAGTTTTAAAGCTTTAAGTATTCTGTGTGATGCATCACATTGTGTGACCTGATAATTTCTTTATCATGAAAAACACATTTAGATCTAGGGGACGGGATAGCTCAGTGGTCAGAGCACTCACTTTCCCCATGCCTTAGCATCGAGCGTGGTTACCAAGTGAAAGGGCGACCGTTTGCACGCCTTGGCTTCAGTACAGTCTCCAGTTCACCCAGCTGTAAATGGGTGCCTGCCCTCTTTAGGGTCAGGAAAGGTAAAGTAATGAGGGAGAGGAGATGGGCGCTACCCTCAACATGCTGGCCCCTAGAGACGCTGAGGTCTCTAATGTCTCGCTCCCCCACAACCACAACCTCTACCTTTTTACATTTAGATCTATGACTAGTACATTTGCCATTAAGTAGCCTGTCCACAGACCATGCTATGAGTTAGCCCAGTTTCTGGGCTCTTGGCAAATTGGTATGCAGGCTGGAATTTAGCATACAAGCCATATGAAAACAGGATTCTTCCATTTATGAAGTGCCAGTCTTAGAAGATTGAAAATTCCCTGCAGTCAGAATGTAGCTACCTTATTCCTGAGCCAAACTGGTCACATACACAATGAATAAATATACCACCATTGGTAAACCCCACAACTATGTGAGGACCCCCCCCCCCCCCCAAAAAAAAAGAGGATTGATAAAAAATGTGCAGCCTTGTTGCTATATTAAATTATTCCCCTAGCAAAGATGCTCAAAATTGTAAAAAGGGATGGGGGTGGGGGGGTACATTTACAAACAATGCTGTATCAGTTTGTGGTAAAACTTGTAAGAAATCTTGACTGTTTACAACATGTATATCTCACCTTAACCTACTCCCTACGTGTTGCCCACTACTGGGCAACCAACCATCTCCTGATCCTTTCCTAAGTATCACCCACATCTGGGCTACACAAACATACAAATGCACACAGTGCACGTGTACAGGGAAGGAGGGGTTCTCTCCCTTAATGTAGGGATATTGTTAATTAATATGGCAGTCTGCTATCCACTTCCTTCATGCACCAACAGCATTAGAGTTCTAGTCTAAAGCAAAGTAGGGGAGAGGATGTAGGGTCTACAGTATGTCTCTTCAAAATGAAAATTTTTTAAAATACCCTATTTATACAGGTTTGCCAATGTTTTAAAACCTTTTTTCTTCAGCTCATGCCGTATTAACACACTTAAATTTTTTTTTTAATGTTCTGTAATCTGAGGCAGTTCCATAACCTATGTGGTTGAAGGGGAGCGAGGCATCAGAGACCTCAGCTTCTCTAGGGGCCAGCATGTTGAGGGTGGCACCCATCTCCTCTCCCTTGCTGCTTTACCTTCCCTGACCATAAAGAGGGCAGGTACCCATTTACAGCTGAGTGGGCTGGGGGACTGTATTGAAACCAAAATGTGCAAATGGTCACCCATCCAATTGGTAGCCATGCTTGATGATGCTTAACTTTAAATTGGGGAAAGCAAGTGCTCTGACCACTGAGCTGTCCCATCATGATAAACTGATCTATATTTGGATTGTGTAGACCATTATTGAAGGAAACATTCTCAGAAATATCATCATAAAAAAAGGTTGCTTTTTTTCTTTTTCTTTCTTTCTTTCTTTTTTGGGGGGTATTTTCTGTTTTGTTTTGATCTGAAGAGGTTGGGGGAGGGGGGATAAGGGGGGGGGGGGGGGGAAAGGGGGTAAGGAGGGGGGTAATGGGGGAGAGGAGACTGATTCAAGCAAGTGGTCCTGAGGTTTCTGTTTTTGCTGCTTTGCTCAGTACTAAAAAGACCCCAAAAAATCTGTCTCTTAATTTGCTCTGCAGTGTATACATATTTCTTTTGAAAACTACAAATGCTTTTATATATATATATTGTATATATATATGTATATATATATATGTGTTATATATATATATATATATATATATATATATACACACATACATGATTTGAAGCATAATGCACAACGCTTGAACGAATCAAAGAGAATCAAATCTGATTATAAAAAGTACAAAAACTGATCAAATACATGTAAGGGGAAATTTCATTATTAATACTAAATTCAGCTGTACAGTACTGTGGGGGGGGGGGGGGGGGTGTTGTTTGGTTTTTTAGCTGTTTTTTTTTTTTTGGGGGGGGTTGTCTGCACCTTAAGGTGGGGGGGGGGGGGAGGGGGGGGGGTTGTAGAAAAAAAAATCCACTTGTGACTGAAAAAAGATCCCATTTGATTTTTGCATCTCTTCATAATGTCCTGTCTTTACCATCTCTTTTAGCCCACATTCAACATACACATTTTATCCATGCATTTGCAATGCTGCAAGCATTGTGAGCACATTTACACCCACGAACACACGCATGCATGCACACACACACACACACACACACACACATATACACACACACACACACACACACACACCCACACACACACATTTCCGACCATTCTTTTTATCAATGGCTTAAAAACAAGCCTCACAAAAATCATTCCGCTGAATTATTTAATGCCACAGGCACATGCTAATATTCATTTATTCAACCTTTACATGAAGACAGGCATTTGATCTACATTATTCATGCATACATACATACATACATACATACATACATACATACATATGATGACTAGGTGAATCTAGCTGAAGTGGTACGGTGCCTTGCCATTTCATGCCGCAATGACAGCTACACAGCTCATGGTGAACAAAACGCTATAGACAATGTTGTGATCACGACAAGTATATTGTAACATATCTAAGAGAAGTGCCAATGACACATGATGAGGGGTGCACATGTACCCAAAAGCGTCTAGTGCTAACAGCATTCTATCATCTATCATATCCAACACAGTCCCTTCACACCCAGATGCACCCAGCTTCTATATTGTGTAAGCTCTAACTCCTGGCCTCAGCATGCAAAACATCAACATAAACAACAAAAAAAACACCCCCCAAAAAATCATGGTAACTTTGAAGTGACACATTTCATTCATACTCGATACGTTTGAGTGTACACAGTTCTTTTTCTTTATTAATCATATAATATCACAAAATGTAATACCAAAAAAATAATAGTTTTGGAAACAAAACCATCCATACCTAGTCATAAAGGGTCTCACCTACCGGTACCATACCAATGTCTTTCTCTGCTGTGTGCCACCATAGGTATTATGAAATGTGTGCACATACAAAAGACTTCAGAAAAAAATATATGTTTGTGTTTATTTACAGAGCAAAGTAAAAGGAAAAAAACTCTTTTCAATTAAAAAAAAACCCAGACAAACAAAACCATCAAGTTTAATAAAAGAATAACTGAAAAAAATACATATGTACAGATTGCAAAAACTGAGGAACAATGTCTGAGTGGCTTTATATTCAACCATCATCAATCACATTATTGTATAACATCCCAGTATTCATTCTGTATGCAGATGATCACATGAAAGTACTTTAAAAAAAAAAAAAAAAATTTCAATCAATCATAATCCACTGCAACACACATTTTATAAATGCTGATGACATTGACTACGATAATGTGACATGATTTAAAGAAATATACAAATACAATAAGGAAAATGATGATGATGATGATGATGACGATGACGATGACGATGATGATGATCTACTGTTTTATTTTGGGAATGGTAAATAGCACTTCAAGTCAAGTCAAGTCAAAAAACACTTCAATCATCCTATGAAGGGCTATTACAATTGCGTGCTTTTTTACATCCAGTCCATGTGTGCATGCGGTTTTGTACATTCTATATGTTCCCACTAACACACAGCAAAACAAAAACAAACAAAAAAAAAGGGGGGGTGGGACTTAAAGATGTTATCTTCTTGTTCAACAGATTAGCAACATCATTTAAAATCCACCGAACTGGTACAAATGGCCAGGTTACAAGATCCAATGGCCTCACTAAAATTGTTGTTCTCCAAGGACCTGTTGTGAGAGGCAGATGATAGGGTGAAAAAAAAAAAAAAGAAATGGATGGACAACTCTGCAGAATGGACAGAGAAACCATTTGCAGACTCGGGCTTTGGCACACTATCGACAAAAAGTAAATGGAAGAATGATATATTGTAAACAACTCTTTAGTTAGTGCAGTGTCCCTATGAAGAAGAAGAAGATGATGATGATGATGATGAAAATAAAGATGAAGAAAGTAATCCAATCATGCTAGCTGTTCAGACATCTCTCTCTCTCTCTCTCTCTCTCTCTCTCTCTCTCTCTCTCTCTCTCTCTCTCTCTCTCTCTCTCTCTCTCACTCTCTACTCTCACTCTCTCTCTCTCCCCCCCTCTTTCTTCCTTCCCTCCTTTGTTGGGATATCAGGGAGAGAGGTCATAACAGACATATCATCACCAGCAAGTAATTCAGTATCATCTGTGTAAAGGTGGCTAAGTCAAAAGACATATTGTTTATGTTATATACCAGGAAAACCAGCACAACATAAACTTTCTGAATGATATTTTTTATACACCTAAAGCACAACTCTCATATCTGCTGAAAACAATGTTTTCTCGACATTCCACACAAAGAAGCCCAAACAAAACTATGTTCAGTTTAGTTTCCAGGAAAAAAAACAAACAACTGTTTGCATACACTGAATGTGAGAACAGAAAAACAAAAGAAAGCAAGATAATGTGGGGAAAAAAGAAGGAAGAGAAAAGATAAACAGCATCTGCCAATAAACAAACGAATAAAATGGACCCACTAAATCAAAACATAGTTACATGATACATGCATTATATCACAACTATGGTGCAGTGTGATTAGTGTTCTGCACACAGGATGGCGGGGACAGGATAGCTCAGTGGTCAGAGCACTCGCTTTCCCCCCACTCAAGATTAAGCAGCACCGAGCGTGGTTACCAGGTGGATGGGTGACCATTTGCGCACCTTGGTTTCAGTACAGTCCCCCCATTCACCCAGCTGTAAATGGGCACATGCCCTCTTTAGGGTCAGGGAAGGTAAAACAGTGAGGGAGAGGAGATGGGCGCCGCCCTCATTATGCTGGCCCCTTGAGAAGCTGAGGTCTGATGCCTCGCTCCCCTACAACCACACAGCTTATGGGACACCTTTACCTTTTACCTTTTACAGATGACAGTGAATGATGAGCCAAACTTTTCATTCTAAAATAAACTGATTTTTCACAGAAAAAATACAAGGAACAAATAAGCAAACTTACTACAACAACAAACTGACTTAACATAACACAAATTAACAGCAGAAGTATTTGCAGCTATATCATATGTAACAATGTTTGGGTTTTTTTCAGGAAGTTTCAGAACTATATACTTAAAATCTTTTTTTCCCCAGGGGTTGGGATGGTGGGGGGGGGGGGGGGGGGGGATAAAATAAGATCAAATCAAACAGAAAAAAAAATAGATGAACCAAATAAAAAATATAGATTCACTAAAAGAAACACAGTAGTATACTATACAGGTGTAATAAAAAAATCAATACATCCATACAATACCAACAGAGAAAAAAAAAAAGTACAAAAATTGGTACACAGCATGTGAAAGCACTAACGATGTTTGCCATGATTATGTAATATGAGCAGCAATGCATGCAGAGGATATCTTACAGCAGCTCACAGGTCAGCACTCTAACTCATGCTTCAGGGACAGATTTTTATTCCTAGAAACACAATGTAACGCAATCATTCTAAATCTTTGATCCATAAACAAAAAACCCAGGAAGAAAGAAACATGAGAAAATTAATAATCAAATGAAAAATTCCACCTAAAAATGTGATGAGACTGAAACGAATGGTGTGACAAGGGAAGCATAAGGAAATTACAAATTACAACTCAGAGCAACCATATGTTTTTTAAAAAATTACAAAAAAAAACCAACTAAACATACAAAATAAACAAACAAGCAAATAAACAAAATAACTGATATGATATATTCATGTCACAGCTTTGGGCCAGGAATATGAACTAAAAACAAAGCAACAGTCTACAATGTCTTCAGTCACAGCCAGCCAGGACTCCTCGTCCCGAACCGGGGATTCGCCAGGATTGAATAATTGCCCCCTCTGAATCCCAAACTGGGATTTGTACACACAGGATGTACACACAGTAGATTTCCATCACGCTGTGACCATCATTAAATTGCTACCACATGCCAAAGCTCTATCAGGCTAGTGGTAGAAACCCTGTTGAGAGTCTGGAAGTAATTATAGCTGCTGGTATATACTTAAAAGCAGGAAAAGGCAAGCAAGCATGTGTGCCTGACCTGATTTCATGATGGAATGCGAAATCTAGGGACAGTTTGTGTTCAGAGAATCCGAATGCAAGAGGGTTAAAAAGGGAGAAGTCATGTCAAATGAAGCCTTTCTTTCTCAGAGTCTTTCCCATGATCAGGAATCTTGAATGGGGGAATTTCACCTAACAGATGAGCTGCATGTCTTGCTATTAGTTGTTTTCAATAACTTCACAACTTAGTAAATGTAACAACACTCAGCGGCTTTCTTTTAGGTCAATCACAATACAGACTAGAGGGTTGGCGAGAAGGGGGGGGGGGGGGGAGTAGCCTAGCAGTTAGAGCACTGCATTCATCATTTGATAGCCCAAGATCTAGCTAGTGAGTTTAACATCAGTACTGGCCCCACTCCCCAGAAATCCTTTGGATGAGACTTTAAACTGTGGGGACGGGATGGCTCAGTGGTCAGAGCACTTGCTTTCCCCAAGATAAGGTTAAGCAGCATTGTGCGTGGTTACCAAGTGGATGGGTGACCATTTGTGCACCTTGGCTTCAGTACAGTCCCCCAGTTCACCCAGCTGTAAATGGGCACCTGCCCTCTTAAGGGTCAGGTAAGGTAAAGCAGCGAGGGAGAGGAGATAGGCACCACCACACAAAAACATACACAAGCTAGCTCTCTCTCTCTCTCTCTCTCTCCTTCTCTCCCTCTTTCTCTCTCTCAAAGAATTTTTGAGCACAAGCATGCAAAAGCCTCATTTCCCATCCCAACAAAGAGAGTTCTAAAGAAAGAAAATGAAATAAAGCATGATATAAGAACACAGCACAGACACACACAAACACACACAAATAAACTCAACATATGTTGTTCTAAGATAGTTCATGCCGAAAGCGAAGCAATGCTACAGACTGGTTCTAACACCAAATACACCAGCACTATTTGACAAATCTATACACAATGGCAAAACCCGCCACAAGTACACCATCTTTCTCGCATGCATTTTACTCTCTCTCTCTCCATCTTTCTGCCCACAACTGTTTGCATGAATGTTCTGGACAAGGAATGTGAGATTCAGATTTTTTTTTTTTGGTATCTAGGTCTGATATCGCAGTGATGTCATAAGCTATGTTGACTATTTCTGTCACATGCAGTGTTGTCAATGTTTTTGTTGATGCAAATTTTATTATGTTTCAGTTGGGGGGTTTTGCTGAAATCCTCCATGCCCCAAGAGGGGTCAAGGGTGAACTGAATCTTTAATCTTGACTGTTTCTCCTTCAAAAATAACCAGTCAGAAATGATTTCTTAGGGGGGGAGGGGGGATTTGTGTATGTTTGTGATTGATCATAACTGTACCCTATCCACATAAATAGATTGGGGGATACCATCCATTATTTCAATGAGCTATGAAAAAAAAACGTTCAGAAACTGTCCTTGCTTTCTTTCTTCAGATTGCCTGTAATAGTTCAAAAATAAACTATTAAGACTGGGTTGGGTTTTTTTTTTCATGCTAAACATCTCTTTGAAATTAAGAAAAGTGGTACCCTTTTTCTTTACTTGTGTATGTGCATGGGGGGGAGGGGGGGAGGTGTGGGGGGGAGGGGGGGAGGCGTGGGGGGGAGGGGCGGGAAGGCGTGTGTTGTGTGTGTATGTGTGTGTGTGTGTGTGTGTGTGTGTGTGTGCACAGATCTTACCTAAATTTGGAATTTCTCATACTCTTACAAAATATTCTAATTTAGTTATTAAATGGATGACGAGTCAAGTTTAAGCACTTCAATCATCCCATGACAGGCAATTAATTACACTTACGCTTTTTCTTCCAAAATCCAGTCTTGTTGCTGGACTCAAACAACTCTGTTCAAAGAGTGAGAGAGAGAGAGAGATGCAAACTGTGATCATTTAACAAGACAGCTGCGAGAAAAAGACTGCGGTACTCGTGGCTGGGTTTGACGACGACTAGATTTTTGTTGGTTTGGTTGGTTGGCTGGTTGGGTGGGTGGGTGGGTAGGTGGGGTGGGTGGGTGTTTTGGCGGGTGACTTACCAGGTAGTGCTAGGTGCTGGGCATGCTTCTGTGCGTGGATGATTTGCTGCATCAGGGCTTGCTGCACCAGGGTGTGTCTGCTCGCCTCCCCACCTGTACACACAACACCACACGTCAACGGGCGGGACAGCCTAGTGGTCACAACATCGCGCTCGCAATTTGACGACCCCCAGGTTCGATTCCCGCTCGAGGAGGGGATTTTTCCCAACCTGGAGTTCATTAACATCAGTGCTGACTCCACTCTCCCCGAAAGTGTTTCTGATGAGACTATAAACCGAGGCCCCCGTGTGTGAACGCACGCAGAGCATCTTGCGCACACGTTGAATCCTGTTCCGCTTTTTGTAAGAGTAGGCCATCATGTGCCGGTAGGAACAGATGACAAGATTTACAAAACTGCATACATACGCAGACTGGATGTAAAAAAGCACATGAGTGCTTATTCCATTATCCTTGATATAAAAGAATAAATAAAGAAATAAAATAAAATGAATAAATCAACACCATGTAACAGACTATGTTGTCTGATCTGTGGTCTAACAGCAACGCACCACTCTGCACAGCAATCCAATCCAATCCAATCATGTTGTTTATAGCCCCGCTAACCACACAGGCCATATTGGGAGCTGTCATCTCGTCTAATTTATAACTCAAGATTAAAACTGTGCAACTATATAGTGTACACAGCAAGAAGCCACAGAGTTCCATTCCTGTTTGAACAACTTTCAACTCTCCCTCCTCTCCATCACACCTTGGGTGATGGTCTGGGTGCTAAGTCTTTCAAATAAAACCAAAACACGAACAAACAAGTGCATGTAAAAGAACCTGTGGCAACTAGTGTGTTACCCTGGTAACATCTCTGTACAAGGAAACACACACACACACACACACACACACTGGTCCAAATACATCCTTGATTATACATGCTTTTATACATGCTTCCACACATTAATGTACACACTCTTAGATTGGTCCATGCCCATAGCTTTTTTTGTGTGTATGTGTGTGTGTCTAATATCACTTTATGTGAAGACGTAAAATTGATGACCAAAGATATGCTCATTGGAAAACAAGTACATTAATAAGACATGATTTTTTTAAAATTTTAAATGGATAGCACTGTTCATGTAGCATGTTATGGCAAGGCACTATTAGGCCCTATCCCTGAAGACAGCAGCCCAAATTTCCAGCGGAGAAATCTACCATGACTGAAAATAGTGTTCAACACTTTCTTTGGGTTTTTTTGGTCCTCATCTACAGGTCTGAGTTTCACCAATGGTGAGATTTTGCTTTTGCAGCTGCTTTTGCCCACCATGAAGACAGCCACATTCCTACTTCAGGAATATATGCTGGGTATATTCCTGTTTCCGTAACCCACCAAACGCTAACATGAATTATGAGATGTTTTCAGGAGTCTGGTTCAAGTTTTGACAGTAAGTATATGGCTGACAAAACTATAAAATAAAATAAAAATACAAAAACCAAAATAAAATCACATAAAAAAAGAAATAATACTAAGGAAAGGTGGAGGGGGGAATGTACAACATTTCTGGTCAACTTATGACCAAACAGATCAATTTCACAACCCTAATTATATCTGAAAACATGCAGATTATCAAATAATAATATATGCATGTTAAAAATCATGTCAGAATTCAGTGGGTTGTGCAAACTGAAACATACCCAGCATAGGTTGTGTGATAGGCAATCACTCAATAAATCACAGAAATATGATGCTGTTTTCATTAGTGTGGGGACAAGATAGCCCAGTGGTCAGAGCACTCACTTTCCCCAAGCTAAGGTTAAGCAGCATCAAGAGTGGCTACCAATTGGATGGATAACCATTTGCGCGCCTTGGCTTCAGTACAATCCTTCAGTTCACCTAGCTATAAATGTGTACCTGTCCTCTTTAGGGTCAGGGAAGGTAAAGCAGCGAGGGAGAGGAGATGGATGCCGCCCTCAATATGCTGGCCCCTAGAGAAGTCGAGGTCTCTGATGCCTCGCTCCCCTACAACCATAGGTTTATGGAACACCTTTACCTTTTAGCTTTCATGGGAGTATGGTTTTGCAGGTATCTGCTCCTTTCTCTCTCTCTCTTTTTTTTTTTCTTTTTTTAAATTTCATAGAGGAAAATTATTTGCTTCAGAGAGAGAGAGAGAGAGAGAGAGAGAGAGAGAGAGAGAGAGAGAGAGAGAGAGAGAGAGAGAATGATAATATTAATAAAGAAGAAGCTGTAACTGACTACCTGATTTATAAATCATTTTCCTTTCTACAGGCGTCTCTTCCCATAGACCATAAACCCAGATAGATTGTATTCATATCAAGAACAAAGGTGTTTTGCAACACAGTGAAAGTCAGACACTATCCAAACTATAACATTTTTCCTACATTTGGTGTGAAATGACATCACCTCATATCCTTCATAATGAATCAGGTTACATCAATCACATGCCTTACCTGGAGATGAATATCAATTATTTTAATTTAAACCATGTTTCTGTCCCTCTTTTTATTGTCATATGAAAGATGTGAATAATTGGTCTATTTGTCAACATGGACAAAGGGAGTGTAATGCCATCTGATGAGCTCAGTAGAGGATCTCATCTTCTTACAGCTTATTTGTTGGCTTTTAGTAGAATGTACGAATTTTAGAAAATGCACTTTTACTGTCGTCTTAAGCTCAACAGACTGACCACTCTCTCCATTGAAACGTATAGATTCCGGTACACACACACACACACACACACACACACACACACACACACACACACACACACACAAACACACACACACCAGCACCATACCAGCACCATCAAGTTGTACATATCTCTGCAAGCAATTTTTTCCTACAGAGAAGAGCTCTGCTCTTGTACTCACTAGAATATGCTGCACAAACTCTCCACACACAATCATTCAAAGGAAAACCACAAAACCCAAAATAAAAATGTCTACATACTTTATTTCGGGAAAAAATAATAAAAGCATCTACTACATAACAAGTGTTCTGATGTAAAAATAGGTTCAATAAATGACCAGTTGCTGTGTAAAACTTAAAAACAATATTTCTCCCAGGGGGGAAAAAGTGGAAAGAAAACCTAACCTGTCTGATAATACGGAAAGACATTCTAGCTCAACCAGACATCAAAAAGCAAAAACAGATCAGCATCAGCGGTACACAGCTAGAACGCACAGAAAGCTGTAGTCATAAACTTCCCTCCCATCAATCAATCTTTTTTAAAACAACAAAAAAGCATGATAACCCATTATTGTTCTTCAATAAGAATCTTCATTTCCCCTTTTTTTTCTTATCGTTCCTTTCCCCTTTCTTCTTATCATTCCTAAAATGTTACTGAATCAACATAACAAAAAATTCAAAATGATCCCCAGGGCAAATTTCACATAGCGGTCTCATAACCTTACGGTAAGATGGTGTCAGCACTAAAGGACATGCCCATTACTTTTGTGTTCCCTGTAAGTGTTAAATGTGATCCAGTTAACAACCAATGTCTACTCCAAAACTCTGTTACTTCTTTCTTATCCTCACACAGAACACCACTCTCCGATCTTTTCACTTTATACAGTAATGAAACACCACCTCTCCTCTTTTCGCCAGCCACCATGAACAAAATCTCACCAGGTTAACATGCGCTTTACATGCAAAATAAAAGCATCATCAACATCTGGTCTGATCATTAACATTTCATATCCAATCCTCTGATTGGAGTGTTGTTCTTTTTCAGCTTTGTTGTTCTGTGAAAAACCAATACATCTTTTAGGTCAAAAACCCTGCATTAAAAAAAAAAAAATTACACAAATTTAAGAGCCAAATGCTCAGCACTGGTAACAAAATGTTACATTTTGTGGAGTACAACTTCAGAAAGACTTGTCTTGATTTCATCAGGAAAATCGTCAACAAAATAGAGGAAAAAATCTGTTAAAGCAGTTAACATAGATCAGTAATGCAGCCCAACACAATATAAAAACTCTCAACTGACACCAGCAGCAGCAGCATCAAAAATGCTTTCTTTATTGATTCAAAGTCAGCACAGACATGGCACAGAATCCAGAGCTTCAGAGCAACCTGTGCTTCCACCAATACTGACTTGCTCTCTCCACCACTCGAAAGACTTTTACCTCTTCACCCATTGCCTCAGACTTGCAACCTCTCTGCATGTCAAAAGAGCTACTGTATGCTTTTCCTTCCCATG
The DNA here is from genome assembly GCA_030674155.1 of Stramonita haemastoma. Taxonomy (NCBI): domain Eukaryota; kingdom Metazoa; phylum Mollusca; class Gastropoda; order Neogastropoda; family Muricidae; genus Stramonita; species Stramonita haemastoma. Next base: position 70,844,106 of record CM060317.1, on the reverse strand, counting down.
ATGAACACATTCAGTGAACACGCCACATGTTTGGCATGATACCGTAAAACCATGTCTTTTCTTCCGCTCTCTCGATTGAGACATTCGGGAGGCATCCCCGTACATCTTTTACAGATTTCAAAATGTAACTTCAAAACAAGGGAAGAGAAGAGAATGAAAACATACAGCACCTTTTTGTTAAACATGCGCAAAAAATATGCCTCTTTATAAATGGGGATGATTCTTTTTATTGCTTTTTTTTTTAATTAACAACCATGTCTGATTTTTACCCTTTATATTTTTTGTAGTTTTCTTTTGATTTTTTGTTTGTTTGGGTTTGGTTTTGGTGGTTTTACAACTTTACTATAAAGGATGACAGCATCTTCTGTAATTACTTCCTATTTCGTCCGCAACTCTTTAACTGCAACACTACAATAACAAGAAACTTACAGCAGTTGTTCAAAGCATGGGCAATATGTTTCTGATCAATGAATTTGTGATGAGCAAAATGCCGGCAAAGGTGTCAGTAGTTGTAATTATGGACATTGAATTTTAATTTATCATAAATAAGTATGTGTGTATCTACTACATAGTGCACCTTTTGTGTGTGTGTGTGTGTGTGTGTGTGTGTGTGTGTGTGTGTGTGTGTGTGTGTGTGTGTGTGTGGTTGTGTGTGTGTGTGTGTGTCTGTGTGGTGTGTGTTGTGTGGGTGTGTGTGTCTGTGTCTGGTCTGTGGCGTGTGCATGCATGCATGCATGTGTTCTTTTATAAGAGATTTTCTGTGACTTTTGTACAAAGTCATGCACCATGCTTGTTATACTCATTGATGCTTCCTCTTGTTTCTTTTTTCTGTAGTAAAATACTTGGTGCTACATGTGGAAAGTTCTAAAACGTTCATGTCCATTGGTAATATCACCTTTAAAACTTGGAACCTATTGGCTCCAAAAACTATGATTTTGTACCTGTGACTCCGGTAACCACTGTAAGGGTAACAGACTAGAATTGTGTTTTTCAGATTACTGATAATAAAGTATTTTCCTTTGTGATCTTTTAGAAAATATCAGGATATTTTCACTCAATCTGACGTACTCACTTATGGATACAAATACAGCAGTGCAAGAATCGCTCGACTTACCTGCTTTCACACAACTCCTTCATGACCGTGTTTTCAAAAGTATTTTACACAAACTTGAGATTCTATCTCTCTGCATGTTATGTCTGAGCAAATATCTCCCGACTTGCACAGGGCAAGAGGACATGATGCACAAGTGTGCATGGGAGTATGTGTACGTGCACATTCTTGAATTTTCCTTTCCTCTTCTCTGATTACAATGAGAATATCCATACTTCTCATAAATAGAACACCCCTCACCCCAAAGCAAAATTAGGTATCCTGATTATAAGATACACCTAGGCAGACATTACAATATGATCTCATGTCCAGATGGACACACTATCATATTGATGTGCCCTCGGATTCAGCACTTACATAAATGATGATATCACACTTGTATGTCCAAAATTTCTAAGAATGTGTAATTGTAAACCAGCCTTTTATACAGGAACTACAGGTATGATTCACCATGACTGCTTGATTCAGGCTGGTTTCAGTGTATCCTATAAATCATCCCCATTTATATCCTTCAAGATAATTTGATAACATCCCCATGTGCTGAAATAACAGTTTTTGCAGTTTGCAGATATCAAAAAATGTTTCACAACTGGAACATTGCATGGCACAGCGTTTGAAAAAGGTGAACACATACACAAAACACAACAAATATTTGCAGAAACAGCTGCTTGAAAAACTCTGCATTTCCATCAGCAGAGTCAAAAGTAGAAAAGGTGTGGTTCTTTCTCCGAAATAATGGATGGACGATCAGATTGGGAATAAAACAATGTTTTCAAGTTTGACATCAAAATGTGTTGCTGTCAATATCGGGTCAATAATAGTTTCCATCTATTGCTGCAAACTCATTTTCAACGGCACAGAATAGTAAAAGTGTTTGTTTTGCTAAACATGATTCTAGCACCCTTTTGAATCAGTTCTCTCTTGTGTTTTATTTTTTTTCTCAATGACACGGCAAAAAGGAATTTCCAAAATCCACAAATAAATCACTTTGTTGTTGTTATACTCCTCCAATGCATAGCAAGTAAGCAAACAGAATAACATGAAGCACACGAGACAATACACTGATATCATGATACGTATGTGGTTTTCCAAAAAAAAAAAAAAAAATGCTGTACATCTTGGACCATAAGAAAATAAAAATGCAATCACTGACAAGTTTTACACAAATGTACATGACTAAACACTGAGAGAAGTACCACCTGACACAACAATACTGTCTGAATGTAACAAACTCCTACCAGAGACACAAACACATCAACAATGCGAAGGTTTCAAGTGACACGGACACATACTGAACTACATGCTCCACACTGATTTCTCAACATGAGAGATGTTCCACAATGTGATCACCGATAGAATAAACGACACGCTTTACAATCATTCAATTCACAACACTACATGCAGTAAAAGACATGGAATTTTGGGAAAAGTGAAAAACGAACTGGAGATGTGATACTGTTGGTAATCATTGCTGACAAGTTGACGAAACACAACAGGTTCTTTTTCTTTTTTTTTTTTGTTTTTTTTTGTTTCCCGACCCTTTGTCATTTTTTAATGTCGTGTCAGACAAGACAAAAAGTAGAATTATCTCACGTCAACAGGCAAGAATAGTACTGAGACAGCATTTTTGTAACTTAACCCAACATGCAAAAATTTATTCAATTATACTTTGCAAACTTAACTCACGCAAAATGCTATTTTATTTTGCAAACTTAACCCACCATACAAAATACTATTTTATTTTGCAAACTTTACTCACGCAAAATACTATTTTATTTTATTTTGCAAACTTTACTCACGCAAAATACTATTTTATTTTGCAAACTTTACTCATGCAAAATACTATTTTCTTTTGCACAAGACCTATTCTTCCTCTGGCTTGAAAACGTTTTCTTCATATTATCCAACAATGTTACAGTGCATCTTATACATTACCTGCTGTCATTTATATCCATTGATATTTTACTACAGGTGATTGATCATTTTTCTTTCACTATGCTCTTCAAAGGGTTTTTTTCGTTTTGGGATTTTTTATATTATTTTTTGAAGATTTGCTTTTTCTGACACTGTCATACTGATACACATGAAAATTGGTCAACAGGGCTCAAATCAACAGTGTTGTTCATTTGACTTGTAGTATATTTTTATCAAACTGCTGTAGCAAAAATGCTCACAACAGCAAATCTGATGGAATATATATTGAAGAAAATGACCTCAACATTGTAAATCTAATGCAAAATGTCTACAAGATAAAAGGAAACTGGCACAAGTAATGCCTAAACCACGGTCATCATTCAATATGAAAAAAAAAATTAATGAAAAACTTCAACACTTATCTTTTAGAAAGAAAGGTAAAGAACACAGAACCTCAGGGTAAAAGCACCTAATCATGACCTTGCAATGCTCTTTAAAAAAATTTTTTTACACAGAATAGGAAAAGGGGAGTGGGGGGGGAGAAAGAGACACCCATAATTTCAATTCAAGGCCACTTGCATAGCAGGCTAGTTTCATACCTTTTTTCTCTAAAAAAGCACCATCAAAATCCCCCCATTTAAAACTTTAATCTCAAAGAGATTTAAGAGGAATAAGACAATTCGCTTTTTTCTAGCATGCTTCTGATGCTCATTTTCTATCAGCAATACAGAGTTTTTCAGAAACTACAGCCCATATATTGATAAGTTACTTTTCCCTGTCACAGTACTACATCTGCCTGACATGATAAAATGCAATTTCACACATTCTTTTTTTTCTTTTTCTACAATCATCTCACAAAACATTGGGGGGGTTTTCAACAGGGAATGACATTTCTGTTCTCTACTGGTTTTTCTGACATCACAAAGGAAATTATAACACTGATTTCACGTACAGAATTATTTTTCGTACTAAATTTACCTGACGTGACAACAGGAAAGAAGATATTTCACACACAGAATAACTTAGTTTTTTTGGTCAAGGTATGACTGCTGTATCAACTCTTTAACAAAAAAGGGGTAACATGTCTCATCATTTCACACAAAATATACATGCAACCAGACATTGTTATGATTCAATGCTCCTAATTACTGACATTTTTTTTTTTTGTTTCTTTCTTTTCCTTTTTTTATCCCCACTTTTAAAACATATAAGTACTGTCAAACACACATTGACATCCAAATATGGTGCGTTTTACAGAAAGTTCAAAGCTCACACAAAACAAAGGTTTTTTTTCACTGTTCAGACACAGAATTTTGATATCAGCATCATTTTTCCATTTTATATCCTGACACAATACCTTGCACAGCATGGAACCTTAGTTAATATATTTACACATTCATGATGTTGGTTACCAACCAACCAGCCAACCATGCTATTCAAAAACAAGAGTGAATGGGATGTATATTTACACAGTAATGACTTTGGTGCTTTCACTTTCAGTACAGTCCACGACCCAATAACAACTTGCAGGTCACTGTCCAGGGCTATGTCTAGGACCATGTCCCTCATTCTTACTGTCAGTCAGGTCAAGATTTTGTCCAGCTTTGGGATGAAAAAACTGCAATGGCTGCATGAACACAACTTGTGAACTTTCAGAAATCAACGACACATCCACCTCCCCACAGCTAAGCGTTTCTTCAAGAAAGCTGCTTCTGTTACCTCAACAAACATAATGACCACATATATATGCCTTAGAACACATCAAATTTTCATGGTTTTTTTTTTTGCAAGGTCTGGTGGAAGATAAGAAGAAAACACAAAAATTCTTGATCCATTTCCAGTGTTCACTAACCCAAGTCCACTTTCAGTTACCTTGTTCAATACTTTCAGAATCAATAGGAGAGAGAGAGAGAGAGAGAGAGAGAGAGAGAGAGAGAGAGAGAGAGAGAGAGAGAGAGAGAGAGAGAGAGAGAGAGAGAGAGAGAGAGAATAAATCACACAACCATTCATTCTAAAAAAAAGTTTCAAGAAAGCATGTTTTATACATGTGCTGTGCAAGTTAACAATCTGAAAGAGAACAAATTAAAGATACATTTATACTTACTTTTTACAGTGACACACAAGACAATAATGAATGAATATTTCTTTCCCAGCAGTATAACACTACTAGCAGAATGACAATGCAAGAACTTCAATCAAAGATAAATGACAAATCGCTTGATACAGGTTTCAAGTCAGTCAGGGAACATTGTGGAATGAATTTAAAGATAGGGTGATCTGCACATTCCGACAGAACGGGACATTTGTTTCAGGGGGTTTTCTGCTTTTGTTCCGCAGATGAGCAAATAATGATGGTCGGGTCTGCACTGTTCCTTATCCCAAGATAAGCCAAGACAACATTTGTTGCACTGAGCAAATCACCTCACTTATGGTTTTGGGGTTGTTTTCTTTACCTTTTACTGATCCTGCAATCACACCCTATCCCCTTCTTTCTCCTTGCGTATCTCAAGTACAGACCAAATAGCTTTTTTCCCCCTTACATTGAATATTCAAAGAAACAGAAAACAGTTCAAACAAGAACCATGCAACAGGCATAGTTGCATATTTTTCAGCCAAGAGATTTTTTTTTTTTTTTACCTTGTTTATTAAACAGTCAGACTAAGAAGTTTTTGTGTAAGCCGGATTTATTATGACATACAGTAAGATATGTAGCCGAGATCCCGTCCACATGATGACACAATTCAACACTACAATTCTTTGGTCCTCAGAGAGCTGCAGTATGAATACATCAACATTCTACATGACACCTACAATGTTCCTTCTGTGCAATACTTACTTTTCATCATCTTTGAAAACATGTCAACCTAGGCAACAAACTATACCAGGTTCCCATCTTTAACTCATTCACTGCCACACATGCTGCTTTGAGTTAAACACCTGTCTTGAAGCAAGACCCACTCAGTTGCTGATATTGTATCCAGCCACTAACTTCCAGTTTGTTTCTTTACACCACACCCAAATAGCTATTTGTTCATATCTATTTCTCTGAGTGTGCTTCTTTCATCACAGTCTCAGAGGATAAAAATAAAAAAAAAGAGAAAAAGAAGAAGGGATGAAAGGAAAAAGCAAAGAAAAGAATAATGGTAAGAATAAACCAGATAAGAACAAAAATGACAAAAAGTTGGAAACTAGAAAAAAAGAAAAAAGTTTCTGCAATGCATTCTTATTGCATTTTTCTCTTATATGCATTTAGAACTTTTAATTACCGAAATACATTCCCCTGGACTCCCAGGATTCATGATGGATGTATGATTCAATCACAATTTGCAATTAATCTTGCAAAAAAATTGCTAGGTTCATTATGAGATTTAAAACGGGGAAAGTGTGTATAATTAACAACCGTTATGTGCAAACATACCTTATATTGAGCTTTGTTAGTTCATTTTGCTTCCTTGTCTTCAATGTTGCATTAATGCAGCTGTCACAGTCAAATCTACTATCAAAGCACTGCATGTAAAGTAATCTTTTCATCCATCAGAAAAAAACAACAAAAAAACCCATTGTTTACGATCTTTCCAGCATCTTTACAATACCTTATCATTTTATCTATTTTTTTAAATATCTGTCGAACATTAGACAGATTCTGATAGCAACATAAGCTATAAAGTTTGAGAGGAAGTTTAACTCTTTCTGAAAATGAGAATCAGAGAAAATATAACAGAGAAAAAGACCAACTGATCAGGAAAATGAACAAGAGGACTTCAAAGAAAAATATGTTGCTTCAGAATGTTATTACACACTGCAGTAAGAACAGGCGTTCATCTCAATGCAGAATGTGGACATGAAAGAGTTAAATACTCTTACAGCTTGAAAAACTGTGTAGCATAGTAATACAAAAACTTGGTCCATTGCATGGGAGTGAATCAAAGAGAAGTATATTCATTTTCTTCTTTTTTTTTAATTTTAATTGGTTGAAGCACACAAAATCCTGTACATTTTTGGCCCACACTCTTGTTAGTATGATTTGTTCATAGTAAAATTCACATACAGAAAATACAATGTGCATTCTCTTTCAATCTTCGAGCATGTCAATATCAAAACGATAATAAAAACAAAAAGACTTTACATTCAGAACAAAACTGACCGTCACCAAAATGCTGTTCATATTTACACAACTCACAAGATCACACATCATAAAACGGCGATACTTAAAATAACAGTAAGTACATGACACATCATCAACTTGGTTCACTTTAATTACATTTTCACTATCTTTATCAGACTGATTCACAGTACACAACGTACACATCATAGAAACTGCATCATGACACAAAAAATAAGTTTTATGAATGAATACTCCCAGTTCAAAAACACATCCTCATAAACAAGACTTTAAATTGATAATGAAACAGACATTGCAAGACTCTGCCACAATTTGAAAACCAAATAAATGAAAGAAAAAGAACCAAAAAATACTCAAGAATGCTTTTCCTCACACACCTATGTACTCACTAACATTTTATTCATTGTTACAGCCCAGCCTATACCCTCAACTTCTGATAAAAGGTTTCCTGAAGTTCCAGGCAAAACTAGAACCAGACAAATAGTTAAAGAGTAAAACCAACACTATACTTTGCAATAAAACGGACGTGAGAGCACAGTCAAGTTTTTGCTTTTTTTTAATAATATTTTTGATTTCATATTTTAGATTACAAAAAAGAATGTTATTTGAATAACATGTAAGATTTTGTTTATCTCTTTTAGGTCATAACTGAAAACTGCAAGTGGTAGCAAAATGGACTAGAGTTACAGCGAATGCTACTTGCCGATACCACAATGATCATGTGTCACAACCCTGTTTGCAGACAACTGATATCGAAATGCTTGCTTGGCTCAGAAAAATGCAGTATTGTATACATTACAGTGATGACAAAATGCCTGTATGAGATAAAAGCAAATGTTACCCTGTGCTTTCAAACGAGTGTTAAAGACAAAATACCTCCCTGTTTCCATTGATTGTTACAATTTTTTCCCATTGTTTGAAAAGATTTCAGAAGTCAGAAAAATAAAAACAAATTAATCTTTAAATATAAATGTAAAACATAATAAAAGCATTTCTTTCATCTCTTTTATCAATTTGCATACTTGTTTTCTCACCGATTTCCCCTGATATCATTTAAGCATATTATATATATATATATATATATATATATATATATATATATATATATAATATATATCTGTGCTACTGAATATTGGTTTGAAATGGTTGTGATCTTAGAAATACCAGGAATGATCTTGCCAATTTAAACAGCACACTAACCAATAAGTATGGAGAACATTCAATTTGGGAGTGATCCAAACTGACTACACTACAAGTTTAGTTTTGCTCCTATGACGATTAACTGGACATCTGGTCGCCCACTGACCTTTCCTGATAGTTGTGGGAGCAGGGGAATATTGTATATTACATAAATGTAAATTTCAGACATTATAACAATAACTTTGTGGACAACACCCAAATGCCTAGACCAACGAGACTAATCATCCTAGATTTTTTTTTTTTTTTATTTGCATGGGAGGTATGGAAATAGATCCATTTCAGAAAGTGAAACAGTACATCCACTGAAGGGGACGGAAGGAAATCCATCCATATTTTAAAAGTGAAACAGGACATCCACTGCAAGTGAAACAGAATATTCACTGGAGGGGATGGAAGGAAATCCATCTTCGAAAAGTGAACCATGATATCAGCTGCCGAGCATCTACCGGATAGTAATTTTACCATGGGAGACAAAGGAATCACACATGTCCATAAAACCACCGGACAGAAGTCACCTCCACTCTGCCATTTAATTAACAAAGGACTTAACAGTATTATCAGTCTGAAAGCTCCTGGTGGCAAGCAAACAGTTAAGACTTAACCATCTTTGTGGTTCTCTTTGTTACTTCTGAATGATAGAATTCGTCTCTTTCAACACCATCTTAAAATTACTACCATTAATAACAAAATGATGTTAAAAAGTTATTGAAAAAAAAAATACTAACATATAATGAAAGGTAACTTTTTTCTTAAAATTTCAATATCCCTTTCATTTTAATTCATCATGCTGTCCATAAAATCAAAGCTTTTTATTCTCCTACCTGTGTAAACATGTGGTGTGTGTGTGTGTGTGTTGTGTGTGTGTGTGTGTGTGTGTGTGTGTGTGTGTGTGTGTGTGTGTGTTGTGTGTGTGTGTGTCACTGTGTGTGTGGTGTGGTGTGTTCACGTGTGTGTGTGTGTGTGTGTGTGTGTGTGTGTGTGTGTGTGTGTGTGTGTTTTGTGTGTGTGTGTGGTGTGTGTGTGTGTGTGTGGTGTGTGTGTGTGTGTGTGTGTCACTGTGTGTGTGTGTGTGTGTGTGTGTGTGTGTGTGTGTGTGTGTGTGTGTGTGTGTGTGTGTGTGTGTGTGTGTGTGTGTGTCATGGTGTGTGTGTGTGTGTGTGTGTGTGTTGTGTGTGTGTGTGTGTGTGTTGTGTGTGTGTGTGTGTGTGGTGCGTGTGGTGTGGTGGTGGGTTGTGTGTGTGTGATGTGTTGTTTTGTACAAGCTTGACCGTATGCATTTTTCACTGCTCATTGTAAGAGACACATCTTTTCCTTCTTCAAAAATGATCCTCACAGCACTGGATGCTCCTACATCTACTGCCAAGTGCAGCTGAGAGGCCATAAAACTCGGGCCTCAGTCAGGACAAAAAAAAAAACACCTTCAGCCCCATTCATTTGAAATTTAGAAAATTAATCAAGATTCAGTAAAAATCAAAAACATTTGAAAACATGTTTTCTCAAATACCCGGGCTTGTTTGGGCTTTTTTTCATCTAAGATAATACAAATTTTCTTTTTATCAAAAAGTATCATTTTATAATGGTGATTTAAAAAATACCAGCTGTTATCAAATTTCAGATGAACTATACAGATCTATCAAAAATTGCATAAAACGGTATAGAGGATATTTCTTCTCACTTGTAATTCTGATATCTAATGACATTTTTTCACTATTAGGAGGCAATGGTGCAGAACACAATGAGCATGGGAGCCATGAAGCATGCCCTGACTCCAACTTTGTTCTCTGCATTTATGAACTATAAATGTGGCTGCACTAACTACGCATATATCAAAATCAAAATGGACTGTCTTCAGCATATGCTGTACCCCCTCCAATCCTGATGGAAATTATTCACAGAACTGCATTAGTGACTATATAATCAGTACCTGTTGTAATTTAAGAAATGTTGTCTGAGTTATTGAATGCAACAAAATCTGTGACAACATCTGCCAACAGTGACTTTTCTAGATAAGTCTCTGTCACTGTTCATACCTTCATGCCTTTTACACTTTTCAAAATTCACCATTGATATCATTTCTATCTTGATAAAATTTCCTTTTCCAAAGAAAGAAAAGAATTACTTCATGCTGAACCCATAAGTCAACTAACAGTAATTATGACATTCATATTAGCAGACATAAAGTTCAGACTATATAGCACATCTTGCATTTCTTTTTAAAAAAGGAAAAAAAGAAGTTCACAAAATATCTCGACACAAAGTGCTTTCAAGTGAAAGATATCAGAAAACATATAGAATAAAAGTGGTTTCCAAGGTTACGACAACAGCTTCCCACAAGACGACAGACAACAAGTGCATGGCTTTGGCAGTCAGACAGGTTATCAGCAGATCAGGTAAACATTTCAAGTCTAGAATATCTCAGTAACTGTGGCAATGCATTGGTGACACAGAATAGGAATACACACTTCATCAACATGAACCGCATCCTACAACACAGCTAAGGTAATCATCATTAGAACAAACGGGGGGGACAAGAAGGAAGGAACATTTTTATCCATAACGATATTCAGTAATGTACAAAGTCTATGGCGAAATTCAATGCAAAATGTATATGACTGCAGAATAAAGATGTACTGACCAGAGACCATAGGACAGGGGGGGAAAGACAGAATAACTCAAAAGATATGGGGAACCCCGACAGTTTTTGACTTACTCAGTATATCCAGATAAAAAGCAACACATTCATTACACACATGAAACAACTACCAATGAGCACGCAAGCATCATCACCATCACCACGTAAACATCACCAACATCAAAAACAATAACCAACATTAGAGATGATGTTGTATGGACAAATCTATACGATACAACTGAAAATGGTTTAATTTAAAAAGGAAAATCAGGTGTGTTTTTTTTGCAATAGCATGGCACAACCACTCGGTTTGAATGTTTAACATAAACTGTATGCATGTGGAAAGATTTGCATTAGTACAGGGGCTTTGCTTTTAAATAACCAGAAGCAGACGAGAAACGCCAGCAGATAAGATTAAAACGTTTTTTTTGTGTCCAAAAGACCACAGAGATTTTTTTTTTAAATAACAAAGCACAAAGAAGATGTCTTCACAATATGCTGCCAGACTGTATTACAGATTTGCACACACAAAAAAGGCAAGCAACTGCACACAAAACAAAAACACATATGCAGGAAGGGGCAAGAGATAATAATCTGTGGAACAAGCTTCTACAGCATCTGGTCAGGGGCTTTTGATTTTTTTGTCTTTTTATCCATCTTTTCCAGATTCATTTGACATGAACCTTTAAAAAAAAAATGAAATAAAATAAATGCAAGAGCAGAAAAAAGAAAAAGTATACATCATTCACCATATTCCAAAAAAAAAAGAAAAAAAAAGCAAGTTTCATGAAATGTACAACAATTGAAAAACTTGTGCTGAAGTTGTTACTTCAGAGGACTTCTAGATACTGGTGAGTGTACGCCATAACAGAAATACCTTACAGGAAAAAGTGACAATCTGCAGACATGTGCATGGTCCTCAGATGCAAACATCAGTACAGGTGCCATTCCAATATTGTAATCTCCCAACTCGTAAATCCAAACTAACTTTCAGAGTTATCTCCCTTGGCTCCTTTGAGACAGTGATGTAGTACGATGACACAACAGTATAAATGCTACTATGGCAAACACCACTCGACACCAATAAATTCAACAGTTTTGATTTCCAAAATTCACCAGCAGATCAATTAGTCCAACGAAAAGTTACAAAGTTGGTCAACAACCAACATCCATTCAAAGTCACTGGAAATAGGTTTCATGGCACAGAGTAACTGGATAGAGAGATTTCAAATCTCAATCAATATAGACATAAATAAGCTTTCATGAACAATGATACCAAAAAAAAGAAGGTCCAAATCCATGTCAAAGAAGCAGAACAGCAAAAACACAACAGGATACGATTATTGCTGCATTTGGTCTGGACTTGGTGCTATGCACACGTATGCTAGCAGCAGACTGATTAGCACAAACTGACAAATCTTCAGAGTTTTAAAAAAAAAATGGGGCAGGTAGGAGGGAAGAGCAAATGTAATTCACTTTGTATACAGCGAGGAAAATGTTTCCAAAAGCACCATATCAAGTGTAGAACACACTTTTACAGAAAAACAAAAGGCAGGAACAAATGATGATGCTGCAAGTTACACAAATACCCACCTTTTTTTCTTGTAATCAATTTATCAACTATAATCTAAGCTGTGAATATTTCTATGAAATGAGAAACGCTACTCCTAGTGTTAACAAAATATGAAGCATCCAAAACATCAAAGCAACAAATTTAGCCTCTTGACTACAGGATGTTCAATGCTATGAATTCAGGATGTTCAAATTTGTGCTTTATCTTAAAAATTCAAATAAATTAGTCATCATACTGGATTTATAAACAATATGTGTCACTGAATCTTTAAAAAGGTTTAAGCTTGGTCCCTTGAAAGAATTTTCCCATAATGAATATCTTTTTTTAAAAAAAACAGGCATTGTTATACAGCAAAATTTATAACCGTTTCTTAATATTATAAACAGGCAAATATCTTTGTGCACTGTATACCATTCAAATAATCTGTTTAAAAAAAAAAAAAAGGTTCAATTGCTTAACCCTTTTCCTCATTTGCTACCATTGGAACTGATAGCAAAAGTGAGGCTATTAGTTATAAAATGTTAAAAGCATTCAGGAAATGCACCACTACATATATTACTGTCGACATCAAGAATGCAGCAAAGACAGGTCCTGGAAGAACTGACAATCGCACGTATGCTTATCAATTTATTTCAACTTGTGCTGACTGAATGCTTGGTTAAATACATCTGGACGGTGAAAAAGAGACACTTGTTCAACATTCATACTGCTTTTATCATACCTACAACCACGCAGAGCACCAAAAAAATATCTTATTTTTCTCATCTTGATTTATGCCATCAAAGAGGAAAGGAAGCCTGTTTTGTTTTATTTTTAAACAGACAAGCTGGTGACAGCAGCAATGCTGAAAATTGATACAGATCAACAACTTCTACTAGAGGGTAAGTGTTATACTTTTAAAAATTTACAACAGCAAAATTCTTAGATGACAAGGATGCCTCCCCGACTGTCATTTTCTAGCTGGTCAGTGTGAATAACAAAGATTCTGAAAATCTTATGGGTACGTGGTAAGGGAGTATGCTGGTGATCTTAGATCAAAAGCTGTCCAAAGGGCTAGACTTCTCTCAAAATGAAGGTTTTCGAAGAAAAGCAGCAAAATTCTATGCCTGGGGCCTTAGCTGGAAACAGCTTTCATTCTTCTTTTACATGGAAAACTGGGCTCTGGAACAGTTTGTTCAGCAAGACATTCAGATGAGTTGCAGTGATCCTACACTCCTTTTCGCTTTGAGGTGAAAATCAACTGATTTAAGTGCTTACCTTGAAGCTTCTTCATCTTGGAAACTGTATACAGGTTTTTTACAGAAACAATAGTACAAAGTTAATGGGGGGGGGGTTTATGCAAGGCGTGTAGTTCAGGCAAATTCCAATTTTTCTTAACATTTGGCCTTCACAGTTATGTTTTCATTTCTTTTACTTTTACATTCTTGCCTATCTCTCTTTTAGCATAATTGCGATGTTCTTTTTTGTTTCATTACTATTTCTGAATCCAATGGCATCTAGATGAATTCTGTACCTTGCATTGTTAGGAGCTTAAATGCAACCACTCCAAATTATCCAGTGCGGGAGGGCAGAATGGCCCACACATTTTCAACAGCCTGGACAGCTATCCAGAGTCAGCACTGACAAAACTTTACCCCGAGGAAAAAGGGTTAAGCAATTCCAAACTAATGACAAGAACAGCAATTCAATCAGATTCAATTTGATCAAAACCATGTAGCACCTTTTGTTTTCTTTTCAATAATGTTTCCGATAGCTCAAGTTCATGGACATGCTCTGGTCACTGTACCACATCCATTTCATAAAAAAGAAGGGTTACCAATGATCATCATAGGTATTCCTTTGGCATGAAAGAGTTAAAATTTCACACTGAATAAATTTCAGTGACTACGAATAGAATAGAGAGAAAAAAGTTGCATCAGTTGTGAATTTCTTTTGCTGAACTGTATAAGAAACAAACAACTTCACCAACATACATAGTACACTTCAAAAATATGATGGGCACACTGTCCGTGTAAAATATGACAGCGACATGAACAGGATCAAAATGATGGACAAAATATGTGGCAAAAATAGCACCAAGTGACTACATCATAGGTGCCTTATGCCCAGAATGCTGCCCAGATTTCACTTGATGTTTTTCTTATCTCCTTCAATTTCTCTTTTATTTCCCCCCCTTCCCCAGGGTTCACCGAGACAAAAGTCTCATCACCGGATATGTAAATAAGCAAAAGATCCTACGGGATAAAAAAGAAAACACAAAAAGAACTCTTACACCTTGTATCAGATTCTTTTATAGGGACGAAAGAAAAAAACATATCCAATACAAGGGTTACTGCATAAATAAGGTAACTTCTGCATACATCAGGCCACACACACTAGGCAGACAGACACACACACACTCACACACACACACGCATGAATGCAACTTGTCAACAATGGAAACCTGAAAGGCAGGAGTCTCACGATCATCCCAGCCTTTAGCAGGTTCAGGGACAACAACCTTGTTTGGAAATCTGAAAGGACTGCCCCTTCTAACAATGATGAAAAGTGATCATTTGAAAGGCGTTTGGAAGCCTCTCCGAGTCGCTCAATGATAAAATGATGCAGACAGAAACGAAACAATACCAAACAGGCAAACACCCTTCTAAGCACAGGACTGCTGAACTTGACAAGTTTCCAGGATTTGACTTCTAAAACAACGTACAATACACTTGCATGTAACTTTACTGTAGACATTACAGAGTCCAGACACGGCTGCTCAAAACAGGGAAAATCCGACTCTTTAGTTGGCGGTTGGCACTACACTCCGTAACCCGAAATTTTATCCCACCGCTAGGCTAGGCCTATCTAGGGCGCCGCGCGGTCAGGGGTCAGAGTCCAGCATCTGGCGATGCTGCTGTACTTTCCTTCTTTGCTGTCTATTAGCCACCGAGCAAATTTCTGTATTAAAGGCTTTTTTTACCATACGATGCCGGATTCCCACCATTTTTTACAATGATCATACTTCAGTGAACAAAACTTTAATACTTCCATTACCTGTTTGTTGTAACTTTGTTGGTGTAAGTTTGTGTTCACTTTTTTAAAAAAATATTTTAAAACCATTGGGTCTCTCAAGAAACAAAGCCCGGAGTGTCAGCTTGTTGCTGTGTGTGTGTGTGTGTGTGTGTGTGTGTGTGTGTGTGTGTGTGTGTGTGTGTGTGTGTGTGTGTGTTGGTGTGTGTGCATGCGCACATGCGTGAATGCATGCGTGAGTGCTTGTGTGCCTTGCGTGCATACACATATCAGTGTGTGTGTGCATGCATGTGCGGGCATGTGTGTGTGTGAGTGAGTGAGTGAGTGTGTGTGTGTGTCGCGCGCGTACACGCGTGTATATTTCTGTGGCAATACAGAGAGAGAGAGAGAGAGAGAGAGTGTGTATGTGTGTGTGTGTGTGTGTTCCTGTGTGTGTGTGTGTGTGTGTTCCTGTGTGTGTGCACGGTGTGTGTTTCTGCAGCAATAGAGAGAGAGAGAGAGGGAGTGAGAGAGAGAAAGAGAGAGAAAGAGTGTGTGTGTGTGTGTGTGTGTGTGTGTGTGTGTGTGTGTGTGTGTGTGTGTGTGTGTGTGTGTGTGGAGAGAGAGAGAGTCTGTTCCTCTGTGTATGTTTGTGTGTGTGTATTTTTGTGCGTGTGTGTGTGTGTGTGTGTGTGTGTGTGTGTGTGTGTGTGTGTGTGTGTGTGTGTGTGTGTGTGTTACTCTCTTTCTCGTTTTTACTTTGATGTCAAAGTGTAGATTTCTGTGTGGTTTGTTCTTTTTTCACAACACTGAAATAGTAACGCTTTTGATCACAACATTTTTTCAACATGATCAGAAGATTTTTTTTGTATAGTATCAGAAACATCAATGAAATATATTTTTTAAAACCCAGTCATTTGTGAGCTATTTCTGCCTGATGACACTGACAAGACATTTGTTTTCTACTGTGTGCTCGTGGTTATAAGCTGTACTGGAATTAGTAAATAAACCTTCAGCTGTAGCGAAACCACTAAAATCTGATGAAACAGTGGACTGTGTACGTGCTGAATTGCCATGACTATGCAGTAGGCCTAGTGTTTAAAGTGAAGTGAGATACCTAGCCGACACTAATGACTGCCAGACTCTCACCCCACGCTGTGTATCGCGCTGCTTCTCGCGCGCTGCAGGTGGTAGACTACTACGGTGTGTTCATCTATAGCTTCGCTGTGCCCACAGAAAAAAACTCGCAGCAAAGAAAAACAGTTACTCTGCATGCAGACATGTTCAATTTTTTCTCTATATTTGTTGTTTGTATATTAGAAATGTCTGTTCTTTTAGAGAGAGAGTTAAAAATGACTGATTTTTGTGACTGTGTTTTTCCTGTCCCTCCCCTGCTCATCTTCACCCATGTTTTTACTGCTCTCACGTCAACCAGTGTGAAAGAAAGTATATGGAGTTTGGTGTCAAAAGAAAGCTTGTTTAAAGCTGATTGTAAAGAGAGCTTTGTTTGTCTTTTTTAGGACGAATCACTGTGCAAAACGATGCGTGAAAGAAACCATGGTAATTTACAGCTGAACACGGCTATAGCACTAGCTGCTACTGCCGTCTTTCCTTTTGCCCGTTTACTTATATCAACGCCCTGCCAGCTGCGGGTCATGAACTTTGAGCGGGGAACTAAAGCGACCGCTATGAGAAGCCGTGCAGAAGCATATGCCTGACTGCTCCACCTCCTGTCACGAGAGTCAGTGTTATGAAGGTATTATTTTCTTGGCCACAATCTATAGTCAGAAGTCAACACTATCAAAAAGCTTTGCCATTTGTCTTTGCTACTTTTACCCCCCAAAATGTTGATGGCCTGTATTTTTAACCGTAGCACAGGAGTGTAATGTTCAGCAAACTTGAGAAGCAGTATTGAAAACAAAACATAAAATCATTTTTCTTATTAGACATTGCCTAAAATTATGGTCCATTCTGGAGTTACACATGTGATCTTCAGAACTACAAACAAACATTCTGTGTTCAATAAATTTAAAGAAAGAGAAAATTTGTTTTGCCCCTCTTCTTCACTTCACTTCTTCATTCTGTCACTGGTTTTTTCCTATTTTTTTAAGTTTTTCCGTTTAAAACGGAAAGAGTTGCACCCATGCACATGGACACAAATGTGCAAGAATGTGTGCATGCGCTAATCATGAGCATGCATACACACATGCACACACACACAGATTCACACACACAGCACAATTGTGCAAAGCTGCAAAAAGATCATAAAAATGCTTGCCTCCCGCTTATTACGATTAAAAAAAACCCAGCCCGAAAGGACAGAAAAAGGTTCACTGGACAGAGAATTTCAGAAAACTTGCAATTTATATTAATCCATTCTTTAAAAAAAAAAACAGTTTGTTTATAATCAAAATCAGCACCACTAACATGATAACAGATTAAACAAACAAAAACACAGAAGAAAATAATCTTCAGCGACGTCAGTAAGCAATGTTCGTGTATCAAACTACATGCAATACTGAGCATCATACCAAACCACCGTTATCAGTCAACAGATTCAACTGTATTAACATCTCAATGCTTTCTTGTAAAATACACACACTCTTACAGTAAATACACACGAGTCTTACACACACACACATATTCCCTCACGCACAAATGTAGCATATCGATATATAACACGTGCACACACCATATGGCATCAAATCCATTCTGTCTGAAGAATCAAGCATCCTTTTCTGATTCATGCTTTGTTCTCCTTGTGGTTGTAGGAATCATTGCTGTAAATTTTCTTTTTTGTTGCTGTCTGTTCGAAAAAGAGAAAAAAAAAAATCTCTTTCTCCAACAAAATCTGAAATAATCCAGGTAACAGCCTGGACTACAACAGAAAAGCACCGTCTCTTTTCACATTAATTAATCTGGTTGGTTTCCACCATGTTCTCATTTGGTAGCGGGGCCATGGATGTGGAAGGTGGCACCTCAGCAGGCGGGTTGGAAGGGTAGACTTCCTCAATAAAACTGCCAGACTCGAAGGTGAGGTTCACCAGAGCCGGGCACTTGCGCTTGTGCTGGTAGATGTGGGTGCGCCACTTGAAGGTTTCCCGACAGCCACGGCAAATGAAGAGCACGCCGCGGTGGATGGTGTTGATGTGGTCAGTGAGGGAGGTCTTGCTGCGGAAGGCTTTGCCGCACTGCTCACAGCGGTGAGGCCCTCGCCGCGGGCAATTCGACTGGTGCTGGGCCAGCAGCGCCCAGCTGACAAAGGGCATGTGGCACAGGTGACACTGGTGAGAGGAGCCCTGCAGGGACCCCGCTCCTTGCCCGCCCATCATGGGCCCCACCTGGGGAGGGTCGTAGGCGTAGCTCTGGGCCAGGGCGCGATGGTGGCAGCAGTGACGTTGACGGAGGACAGGTCATGGGAGGCGGTGGAGCTCATGGTGTTGGGGAGGTTGGGCAGAGCCATGCCCAGGCAGGAAGGGCTGGAAGAAGTCAACTGGGGGGCAGCCGAGGTCAGGGGCTGAGTCAGCGCCAGGGGCTGAGTGTGTGACATCATGGAGATGGGGGACTGTGACTTGGAACGGGAGCTGTTGCTGGACGTGCTCTGGTGACCTGGGGACTGCGAGGCCCTGCGCGTCATGCCCACCTGACTCTGGGAGGGGGACATCGCCGAGGAGGATAAATAGGAGGAGGGGCTGGAAAGAAGACTCTTGGGGGGAAGGTAGTTCCGCCTGGTGTGGATCAGGGCAATGTGCATGGACAGCAGATCCGATGTGCGGAAGTTCTTGGAACAGTGACTGCAGTGGTTCTTTTCAGGAACGGGGGTGACCTCTTTTTCTGTGATGTTTGCCGTCTGCGGAAGCTGGGTGGGGCCCTGGGGGTAGCTCAGGTCAGGAGGTGTCCGCGCCCGAGTCACAAGACTCATGGCTTCACCGTCACCGTTCTGAGAGCTCTGTTCTGACAGATCCTGGCCCAAGTCCCTCTCCTTGCTCAGGGCAACTGAGTGGTAGGAACTCTCACCCGTTTCCGTCACTGAAAATACAGCAAAACCCTCATTAACTCTTTCCATCTCACTAAACGGGACGTTACAGAGTCACTTTTCACATGACTTTGCTTTTAAAAAATGCAAACAATCAAAAAGTGTAAAATTAAGCAAACTGAGCCCAATTATCACAACAATGGGAAGAAAACTGCACCAAATGTGGATTCCAATATCTCCAAACTTTTTTTAATTTCTTTTTTTTTTCTTCTCAGGCCTTGTGCTTAAAGACAGGAGGGTTTTGCTGCATTTGGATGAGTTCATTTTTCTCTTTTTAACAGTTTACAACCAACTGATGCAATAGACAAAAGAGAAAAATGAGACTCATGAGACAAAACTGAGAAACTGGGTTCAACTGACACTGAGTGACAGTAAACACCGATACAGGGTGATTCACAATTAATGGGGTGACAAGACATCATGAATTGTGCTCTTTCCTTCCACTGGTGTGATAATTTGCCATGAAACCGTGCAAACAACTTCTTACATAAATATCATGTGATACAAACAAGATGAGCTCTCTCTCTCTCTCTCTCTCTCTCTCTCTCTCTCTCTCTCTCTCTCTCTCTCTCTCTCTCTCAAAATCCACACAATATTTCAGTCTTACATGTGAAGACTTACCTTTTGCTTTTAACTTAAAATGTCTGTTTTTAACTTGGCTAAAATCACCTGTTTCCTTACTCATTTAGGACAAATTTATTACCCAGTGAGTACAGAATTAGCAGCTGTATCCCAAGAAAATTTTCTGATTGCCTTTTTTTTAAAGATCTGTACGACTATTTGAGCGAGAATAAAATGTGTCTTCAATAGTTATTTGTAATGTTTTCACAAGCTAATACGCCTTCTGCAAAACATGCCTTACTAAAAACAGATCCGGACGACGATTCATTCATATCTGCATCCATAAAAAAGATGTAGACCCACAAAAATCTGAGCTAAGACAAAATGATACTGAAGAATGACAATACTTGAAAATCTGCATATTTCCTATTCATCTGTTGCTGTATGTCTTCAATATCTGAAAGATGTTTTGGTGGAGGGGAATTGTGGACAATGACCTAGAAACCACTGACTGCAAACTGACAGCAGAAACTGCATGCTAATTCATTAACTATGTAATTATAAGCTACATTTCTTAGTTCTGTTTCAATGCAAACATTTTGGATGACAGGCCACCAAACCTGGAGACAGGGTTGCCACTATGTTAATATTGATTTTTTTTTTAATAAATAAAATTAATTAATTAATTAAACAATAACAAAAACCAAATCAAATATAAATGAACAAAAAGCTAACAAAACAAAAGTAAAACAGCTAGCAGGCCTACTCCAAATAGAACAAAAACCATCCTGCCACTGTCCATTCTCAATGAAAAAGAAAAAAAAAGAAAGTTTCAACAAAATACAACAACAAAAATGAGTGACAACTATATTCTGACAGACCTGCCAAATTCTGTTTTGCAACATTAAGATGTTCCTTAAAAAAAAAAACAACAACAGTGAACACACACACAAACGCACGCACGCACGCACGCGCACACCACACACACACACACACACACACACACACACACACACACACACACACACGCACACACACACGCACACGCACACACACACGGATGTAAGCACACACACACACACACACACACACACACACACACACACACACACACACACACACACACACACACACACACACAGTGTCCAATACTATACCAAAGATTTATATCTTGCTGCTCAAAATATTATTAAAATTTCAAAGTGGAGACAGATCTGGTAAACATACAATGATCACCTCATCATTACATGTACCCTTTGGTTCATTCTCAAGGTAGGAACAAATACTGAGTTTATGCTCTAGAGAAATAAAACAATTTCCAATGCCCACTGATGCCGAGTGAATTCTCCTCCTATAGACATATCATTAATAAACAGATAATGAAGCAGTTGTCTATTTGTTTCTAATAAAAAAATTTTAAACAGATCTGCTCTATCATCTATGTCACGACACCATGCTTCCTCATCTACTTGAGGGGTTGCCTTTCTTTTGGGGTTCTTTTTTTATGGGGGTGAGGTTAGGGGGTTGAGTAATGTGTAGCACTACCCTTTCCACTTAATTAAATAAATCTATTTTGAACAAGTAAAGACAATTATCTCACAATTATGCAATCTGACAAAGATTACACAATAAGAATAAAGATACAGCCCTTAAGACAAAATGACATGGAATGATTTAATATGCATGCTGACTATGTAAAAAAAATGTTTCCAAGCTTCTATCCAAGAACAGAAAGTCCATGTCTCCAAGGATAGTTTGTGTCAAGCTTAAAACTAATTAAGTATGAACAAGTGTAGGAAGTCTTGGCAATGAAAGTTTGTTGTTTTTTTTAAATTAAGTCCAAAAAAGAAAAAGCTTAATATTTTCATAAGTCATGAAACAGTAGAGAGAGAAAGAGTAAACAGCTAAAGTGAAATGAAAATGAGGCTTCATCCCAGAACACAAGCACACATAACACAATGTACAGACAAATAAACACAATAACACATCACATCACATCTCACACACATGAAACACAAAACACACACACAACACACACAATACACACACAACACACATACACACACACACACACACACACACACACACACACACACACACACACACACGCACACGCACACACACACACACACACACACAGCTGGAACTCACCATCTTGGGATGTCAGACTAGCATCAAAGAAACCAGGATGACCAAGCGTCGTAGCAGCCAGCATAGTATGGCCGGTGTGTGCAGCTGTAGCCAGCACAGTTGCTGATTGGTGGGCAGCCGGCAGGACGCTTGACGTAGAAGATGCATCCAGCACATCAGAATCTCTCGTCAGTCCACCTTTAGTGAGACAGTGAATGCTCAGTAAAATGTGACAGTACTAAGACTTAGGTATCTTTGGCAATATCTACTTTTGCTTTCATCTGATTCTACATGTTTGAAGCTGTCATCAACTTCTTAAAGAAAACCAAAATAAGAACCAACAGAAGTGGTGGTGGTTAGGGGAGGGGGAGAGGGTTGTTTGGGTTTTTTCCCCATTCCTCAGCTAAAGCTCCAAGTTTCAAAAATGATGAGATTTTGTCAATGCAACCTCTTTTACCCACCATATACAAACATACACACTTATTTTGTATTGATTGTACAACATTAATCTGACTAAGTGTGCTCTGTGTCAGTGTGTTAGAGTTGTAAAATTTTGTTCTCTGAGTCTGAGCTGTGTAAGTTGTCAGTTGTGTGAGTGTGCATACACGTTTCCTGTCACATGCAGTGTTTTATTTTATTTTATTTTATACCAAATGTTTTTGTTAATGCATATCAGTTGATTTTGTGAACTCAACTGAAATCCTCCATCCCCCAAGATAAAGGTGAATTAAATCTTGAATCTTGAATTTAGTGTACAGTCTTCAATTTTGAGTTAAATTTGACATCTTTCCACATAAAGTGATACCAGATCATGTGCTGAGGTCTGCGTGTATGCACCTGCGCATGTGTGTACTCTGTGTGTGTGTGTGTGTGTGGGTGTGGGTGTGTGTGTGTGTGTGTGTGTGTGTGTGTGTGTGTGTGTGTGTGTGTGTGTTTAGGAGGAGGGCAAAAGAGAGGAACAGATTAGCTGTGTAGTACTTTTCATAAATTATACAATTGGAATTGATTTTACATACAGAACTTCAAAACACACAATATATGTTCAGTAACAAAAATCTTATCTTTATACTACATAGGAAAAAAATTATGTAACTGTCATAACTGACCATGTTGCACACTTGATTACACATGTAATCCTCATCCTAGCCTTTGCATGACAATAAAACACAGTCATTCCTGTTAAGTGTAAGTTACATACACAGTACACGCCGTACATCACTACATGAAACAAAACCATGACTGCTCAAGGAATTTCTCGTTACTTCGTATTACAACAAAATTCTCAAATATATTTTGATTACTGATGTAATCATTCTAGAAAATACAAACATATTTTGGTTGATTTCTCTAAATCTTTTAATCATGCAACGATTAATAGTTCTCTATTTTAGAAAATAAAGCTCTATCTAATGACCTTGCATTGCATTAACAATAAATTCTACTTTCTGATTAGAGAAAAGAAGCAGAATCTCAAAACCCCAGCCACTTGCAAGACAGCAAAAAGGCAAAGGTGGACTTCTTCAAAACAATAATTTATTTCATAGAACTGTTTGGAGTTCTAAGCTCAATACAATACAGGTACTATAATATATTATATAAATATGACTTTTTTTTCAAATAGCTTACAAAATAAGCAAGAAAATGAATTCTGAAATAAAATCCTTGACTGACACCTTTCAAAATTCATTCAAAACCAGCATGGGCAACAAGGATCATACAGCCAGCTTCAAAGAAGCTGTGAAATTGTTGCACGGCAAAAAAAACAAAAAACTTAGTACTTACCAATGTCATCCACAGAGGAGTTGAAGAGATCATTGGGCTCTGGTTTGACAATGACATCTTGTCGATGATCAAGGGTCTGCTGCCTGGCTATGGCTGTCTCTTTGTACATCGTCAAAACGGAGTTGTGCTCATTTCTGTCCCCTGTGCCTCCCCTGTTGCTGCTGGCCAGTCCTGCCTCCTCTCTCTCCATCTGTTCCCTGTCTTTGGAAGGTGTTGAGCTGGAATGGTTAAAACTGTGGTCCTGTTGAGAGGTGGCTAGCGCTGGGTCTTCTTCCATTGAATGTAACCGAGAGTCTCTGCTTTGGGATCGGCGGAGGTTGTTGCCCGCCGTGCTGAAAAAGCCATCGTGAGACGGTGCTGACGTGCTTCGTGTGACAGGTACTGGGCCCGACAAGTCCACCTGAATGCGACTGCCGCCCACACTGTCGTCCAGTCTGTGGTGATTGTTGACGTTTCCATCCTCCTCAAACTTGCTGGAAAATGCTCTCTCTCCTCCACTGCCTTTTCCCGGGGGCAAGGAATGGTAGCTGTTGCTGAGAAAGACTGTGGACTCTCCGCCTTTTTTGGACACTTGCTCGTTAACAATATAGTCGAACTTCTGTCGGTTGTCAATGCGTAGATTGATGTGGCCAATGATCTCAATGTTGTCACTGAAGTCCATGTAGCCATGGCACACCATCTGGAGAGACTTGATCAAGGAGGAGATGAACTTTCCAGCATTTTGTTCAACCATTGTGGCGGCCGTTCTTGTCACAGTGGAGGCCCAATGGTCTGCTGGTCAAGTCTGTGAAAAAAAAAAAACACACACACAATAAGCTGTCAGGACCTAAAAATAATCACAATCTTGAAATATTTACTCAAATAAATTCTACCTATAACAACAGAATATTTGTATGTACCTGATTAAATAAATATTTGCTTTGATAGGCACATCATAAATATTCTCTATAATATCTATAATATCTAAGATCTGAGTTCCCATTTCCAGGCATAAGAAAAAATTACCAACGCTACAGTAATGGTCATCTGAGCACTCTTCTGTTTGGATTGAAGGTTCATATCTTACTGAGCTACTCACTGCTTGTTTGTTGAGAAATGGATAAAACACATCAATTATATAAGTTAACTTTTTTTTGGCGCAACACATATATTTTAAGACTATTTTCTTTTTCTATGTTATCGTCTTTCAATCACAGCTTAAAAAGGCCATAGAAATATAAAATATTCTTGTGAATGTGTTTAACACTTCTAAAATTCTGAAAATTGTCTTCCTGTAACAAGTGTAAGTGTAAGGTACCACAGCAGGTGAAGTTTCAATCACTGCTTTGTAAAAGTTTATTGAACAAGAATCTCTTTCCACAAAACAATGTTGTTTTTTTTTAAGTGTAGCAAGCGATTAAAAACTTGCAATCATGAACTAAAGTTGCATCATTCTCATTTTTTGTTCCTTATCCTTCTTCTTCCTTGTCCAATGCTCTGATAGCAAATGTTGTTATCTGTTGTATGAGCCAAAATGCATTGTGCTGACTGGTAAGCACCTGACAAGTCAGGCCCAGCGCATCCAACTTCAGCAGAGGAGAAATCATCTTTTAAGTCTTTCTGGAAAAAAGGAAGGAGAGTGGAAAAGAGGCAGGAATAGACAAGAAGGAGGTTGAAAAACAAAAAGGGACAAGGCAGAAACAAATAAAGGGATGGAAAAGAGGGAAATCCTAGCACAAAATTTCCTGGCGGTGGGGATACTATTTATACTGACAGGCCCCCAGCATCCCAACAGGGGAGTCCCTTATTTAATGCTGTAAAAAGTGACTGTGTTCAAATAATAAGGCTTTGAAATGAATACATGCAAACCAACTAAAAACTTTGAAGACCCTCTGGACAAAGTCACAAACCCTAATTTTTACATTTAGGTGACTTTATCAAAGTAAAATTGTAGTGTTAGAGCTGATAAGATTATTATAAAAAAAACTCCCAAAATTTGGGCCCTGATAAAAAATATTTTAAAGTAATATTTCATGAAAACTGTATTAAACTGACTTTTTTAATTAAATAAAAACTTGTTTTAAAAACATGAAAACTAAGTTGAACTTTAATGTATTATGAATCAACCGCAGAAAGAAAAAAACGAGGTACATGTATACATGTAGTGTGATGTACATGTTCAACTTATGCGGTTACAGTAAAAGCTTCAGTAAGCTGAGGTTTTTTTTTTAATCTCTTCTTTTTTTGTGGGATGGGGGGGGGGGGGGTCAATCCTGAATCATATTCATGGCGTCCAAAGCTTCAAGAGTGTAACTGTAATTTCACAAAATATATTATTTTGGCCAGTTCTGGTTAATGCCTTACAAAATCCACAAGTTTAATTTCATCAATAATCCCTGCCATTTCAATCTTAATTTGGTTCAAAAATGGCTGTCATGTCTAGCCTGAAGTTGGTTGATAGATCTTGCACAAAAATAAAACTTTGCATGAATAAAACTTTACATAAAATTCTCTTCTTTTGCTTTTTTCTTTTTTTTTCAAAACATTATTTCAGGTGTTTATATCTATCTGTTTCAAAAAAAAATCTATCTCTCTTAGGCCTAACTCTTCATCAAGCTCATGTGTTAAGGATGAAATTCAAAGTCTGAATATATTATCAGTATCACTGAATGTATTATACAATACATTCAATAATTGTCATACAACTTTATAGGCCTTAAATAAAATCTTAAATCTGGTGATTTTTTTTTTTAAAGAAAAAAAGCTTTTTTTTTTTAAAAGCCACAAAAAACAACAAAATACCACTTTCCCTCCTGGAAGCAGGAAACTTCAAGGTGGGGGTAGGGGACAGTTGAAAGAACCCTTGTCACAATACTCTTCCAGAATTCTTAACAGCTCAAAGATCCAATTTGTCATTTCCAATAATATGATGTATCAAAAAATATTAGATGACAAAACAAAGTTTACTTACTTACAACCACTGAATCAGCCTAATAGTAATAACTATTCTGTTCACTGCAGTTAGCTGGTACATTGTTTGCCTGTTTACCAATTTTTCAACCTTATCTCAACGGTATCCTGCAATAGGGTAACCAACCATTCTTCTAACCCTTCCCTCCTTATCACCCACTTCTGGGTTACAGAAGCATATGAATGTGCACAGTGCATGTATACTGGGAAAGAGGGGTTCTCTCCCTTAACGCAGGGATAGTGTTAATTAACCAGTTATGTTAACTGGTCCACTGATCCCAAATGGGGATTAACATAAATTAGCAATAATTATTAAAATCATGCTGGTGTTGATGCACAAAACCTAATAAAGACATTAAATATGTTTATGATACATCCAGACAAGGAACTTTTTAAAAGTCTGGTACATTAGATCTGCATTTTCTCATATAACGGCACACATATTGCACAATAACATTTGCACATGCAGGCACACACATGCATGCTCACAACCATACACCTATGTGGGCACACACACACACACACACACACACACACACACACACACACACACACACACACACACACACACACAACACACACACACACACACACACACACACACACACACACACACACACACAATGCATACAGTGATCCACAAACACACACAGTGTCACACACACACACACACACACACACACACACACACACACACACACACACACACACACACACACACAGTGACATGTGTGCAGTCTGAGGGTACTAACACACAATCATAAAGACTCAGAATGATCCGAGACAAAAATAAGATGATAAAATTAATATTGATCAGTCAAAATAACAATTAACTAACACCTGTTTTTGTTCTCAACAAAACTTGATCTTGATAGGCCAGGCTAAATTTATTCAGTGAAGAAATCAAAAAAACAGATGCTGTCCTTATTCACTCCAAACATTATTTCAACATTTCTAAAATTACAAGAGCACATGGTGGTATTTAATTTAGATTATTAAGGTCCCTTTACGTTTAACTGAACCCAATCACTGCAATCAGTGTCTGATTTCTGATCAGGTTAAGATTAATTATTAACAACAAACTGTAATGTAGTGTGAAGTACCAAAGGTGCCACTATTTTTAATTACTAGTATTACTAGTGTTAGTACTATACTAGGCCAAAGTAAAAAATAATTTAAGACTAAAAATGAACTATGAAGATGTGTGACTGAGTGATAGTTATCAATACAGTCTCCTTTTAGAATGTGGTCTTTGATGATGGTTTCTTCACAACCCCTCCAACCTTTAGAAACAATTTTCTTTCCAAATGGAACATTTGTAAGCCTATTTTTAGTTTTTATCTAAACAACAGTAAGTTTTGTCTACTACTCAACAGTGTAAACCTTACATTCTAAATGAAGAGCAGCAAACACACTGTACAGAGCGCTTTACAACACTCGCACCCTTTTTCCTATGCTGTGTCTCACTGACCTCATTTTCACTCTCATGGCTTCTAGTGAATTTTAAAAACACAGAAAAAGAATAATAGCCTAAAAATTCAGTGAAGACGACACATCGAACCACATCAATACAAACAGTGATCGTACATTTTCAACGGAAACATTGTAACCACAACGTCCCTGGTGTAGTAAATATCAAATCAGCAACAATGTAAGTGACACCATACGACGTGAAAAAAGATTGGTGCAGTGCACTGCATTCCATTCAAAAAATAACAGAGGCAAAATGGCGACCGCTATCTGCATAATGACTGGCCGGAATCACATTATAATACGCCACTGTCTCTTTGTACAGACAATCGCCAGCATAGGATGTACGAATTACTTCAACAGGAAATGTATTAGTGCAAATAACTTCTTACTTTGAAGCACGGCAACACCGATCGGTAGGCATAAGCTTGCAGACCAGCGTCTTTATGTTTGCATCTTCTCAGCATCCACTCTCTGCTAGGCTAACCTAACATTCCTAAAGACAGGAAGAAGAAAAGCAAGAGAGGTAACTCGTTCACCACACACTTTTTAACTCGCTTGGTTTTGGCTAGGCTATTCTAAGAGGTTCGGTTTTGCTACAATTGTTATCTTCTTCTTTTTTTCTCTCCACCTTACTCTGTCAGTTCTTCGGCAAATTGCACGTATCATTATTATTTCATTAATGACTTTTATTTATCTATGTAAATTTTAAAAATATCTAGAAAAAGAAGGCAAACAAATATTTTTGTTCAAGTAGCCCTCTCTGGACCATGAAAAGTGACATGTGGGTACCGACGCGAGAAATCGAAACGCACAAAATATTAAAAACACATAGGAATGAATGAATAATCTTTGTTGTTCAAGTGTATGAATGAATAATCTTTATTTTTCAAGGGTAACAGAGTAAGCATTCACGTACTTTTTTTTTTAGAATGGTGGGAGGAAGGAAAATGAGGGCGAAAAGGAATATTTAGATAGTAGATGATGGGCATGACATGTTCTTTCAAAGTATGGAGGACAGACTAGCCTGGGCAATAATTTGTAACCCTGAGCAGTTAGGGAAATAAGAACGTACCATAGTCTACCCGAGCCTTAAGCACAACAACAACCCCCCCCCCCCACACACACACACCACACACTGGAGTCAACATCAGTGCCGACTCCACTCCTCCTAAAGTCCTTCCGATGCGAGTAGCCTATAACAACGAGGTCCATGTGCGAACGCACGCAGAACATTTTGTGCACACGTTAAAACCCGTTCCGCTTTTTGGAGGAGTAGGCCATTGTGTGCCAATGGGAACGGATGACGATATTTACAAAATTGCACACACACACACACAACACACACACACACACACACACACACACACACACACACACAGAACATCTTGCGCACACGTTGAATCCTGTTCCGCTGTTCGTAAGAGTAGGCCATCGTGTGCCGGTGGGAATATATGACATTTACAAAACTGCATACACACGGGGACTGGATGTAAAAAAAAATTTTTTTAAAGGCACAAGAGTGCTTATCCCATTATCCTCGATATAAAAGAATAAAACACACACACACACACACACACAACACACACCACACACACACACACACACACACACACACACAGTCACACACACACACACACACACACACACACACACACACACACACACACACACACACACACACACTGGGGGCCAGCATATTGAGGGCGATGACTATTAGGGCAGTCTTATGGAATCAGCGTTAAAAAAAAACAATTTTCTTTTTAAAGCGTGCAAATTCATCGACATCCCCCAATCACTCACGGAGTGAACCCACTTCTGATCTCGAGCGAGTCGATTCTATAATTATTCATTGTGAAATCAATGATCTCAGAGATACAGATCCACGAGAAGTCAGTAGAAAATGATGGAAACCGTCAATGATATTGTGGCTTCCTTTCCGGACACTAAATAAGTAGTAGGGGAGACCAGGGCAGGTCGGCCATGGGGCAGGTCGGGTCACCTTAAAAATAACCGCTTAAATCGTAATTTTCCGCCGTTTTATTTTTATTCCTCGTTTTCGATGGGCTGGATCTACTGCAGACACCAATTTGTAAGCCTGTGGTACACCTGCTTTGAAGTCATCTGGCAAAAGCCCCCTGGTTCTTCATTGTAACTTTTTATGCCATTCTCCTGACTGAATAACTTCTCAAGGAATTTATTGTTCAATGTTTTATTTGATGCAATCTATTCTTAGATCACTTGGCAAAATTCTTGATTCTGCAGCTGAATTTGATTGGTATGTGAAGAAAAGTATTTTTTAAAAATTGGAATAATACAGTATGGGCAGGTTGGGCTGGGGTAGGTTGGGCCACTGTCCCAACCTGCCCTGGGGTCATCCCAAGCTGCCCCTTAGTGGATAACTGATACTTTTGACTCTTGTTTTCTTAATTTTAATTTGTTTTTATGCTCTGTTCTCTCTCTTCTCATGAACAGATGGTGAGGACTTACAAGACGACAACACAAGAACAGGTCTCCTCCACAAGTGTCTGCCAGATGCTGTAGATGCTGTTCTGGAAGGGTGGTCATTGCATAAAGATGCTGAATCTTTTTATATTCCAAAAGAAACTCTGAGACATGCAGTTGAAAAATCAAATGAAGGCAAAGAATTCCACAGTTTTACAGATAGCTGCAAGACTAGACAAGTGTTCAGTGAAGCTGAGAAAATGGAACTGACAGAATATGTACTGAAAGCTTCATGGATCGGTTTCCCCCTGGATTTCAGACTATAAGGAGAGTGTAACATCAACTTGCAGAAAGAAACAAAATCAGGTGGCCACCTAGCTGGACTGTCAATGGAATGGCAGGTGAGGATTGGCTTTCTTTAACGTCAAGTGTGTATAAGGAGGCCTACACCTGAAGCTACCAGCCTTGTAAGGGCAACAACTTTCAACAGGACAAATGTGGAGTTTCTTTGGCAATTTGCAAGGCCTGCATTCAGTTACTCATTTCCACCTGAGCTCATTTACAGCCTTGATGAAACGGGGCTGACCACGTCACAGAAGCCACAGAAATTTGTTGCAGAAGTAGGCACAAAGCAAGCTGCACAAGTCCTGTCACATGAACCTGGCCAGACTATCACCATGCCTGGCTTCATCAACACAATGGGCAATGCACTACCACCTGTCCTAATCTATCCATGAAGAAATTTCAAATCCCACATGCTGCACAATGCCCCATCAGGAGCGAAAAGGTCTTGCCAACCAAAGTGGATGGATGACAGGAGATCTATTCAGGAATGTCTCCGGTATTTTGTGCCACATAGCTGTAGCATTCAATTTTTTGGCAAACATTAAGTTTGTAGAGGTGATGACTGGTGTTTTAATTGTTTTATATCCTAAAATCATAATTTATTTCTTATTTTTAGTAAGATTATTACGGTGTCCCAACCTGCCCCAGCACCCGGGCATTGGGACACTTAAGGTTGTCTCTTTGACCGTTAATTACAAATAAACCCTTACTGATTTCAGTTATTTTTTGCTTTTCTATTATTTCTGAATATATAAAGATTTGTTTTATATCATGTTATGTATCATTTATGTACTCATATTCAAATGAGAGCGGAAATGGCAAAAAGTGACCCAACCTGCCCCGGTCTCAGTAATGTTGCACCTGTTAAAAGCCCTTTCCTTCAAGTCAAAAGAGAAGCTTTTTAACGCCATGACCGTTTCAGATCTATACGCCCCCAAAAAGTTTCCTTCATTTCCCATGAGAACTCGAGCTCTGCATATAACCAGTTAAAAGATCCTGTCCACACAAACACCCAGGGGGCTTGGGCTCTAGCCAGAAACATTGGCAGGTAGGCTACATGCATTCGGGTTTGTTTGGTGTGTTTTTTTAACCCAGAAGAAAACAAAGACGTCAGTTCCACCCCAAGAACAGTCGCCAGCCAACAACTTAAAACCTGACTACAGCCAGCAACACCCAGGCTACAGACGACAGCCTTTCTCCCATCAGAGTGTACAACTCCCATGGTGGGAGATCAGAGATATTACAATTATATTGATACATGGAAAAACTGGTGAATTTTGTACGGCACTTGTTACGCACCAGCTGTGGTACAGCGTAGGGACTGTAATCTTCGCTCACATCTGCAGCAGTGTCTACTTTTTTCCCCATCCCTAACGTCATCTCTTTCAAACCTTAATTGACTTTAAGTGATCTACAAGATAGTGATTAACATAGAAACAACTAAATGCAGATAAATCTGAAGCCATGCTTGTAGACACCAAACACAAACTTTCTTCCATTTCAACAGCCTCAATTGAATTCGGTAATACGTCTGTTCGGCTATCCACTTCTGTGCAGTATCTAGGGGTCGTTATTGACAACACACTTTCCATGCAAAAATCCATAACCCAGACCTGTCAGTCATGCTACTATCAACTACGGCGTATTAGTGTAATTCGAAAGTACCTGTCTACTGATGCAACATCCAAAGTTGTCACTTCTCTTATTCTTTCACGTCTGGACCATTGCAATAAATTTTATTCTCTTTTGGCTGGTCTGCCAGCATCATCTATCCACTCCCTTTAACGTAAACAAAACTCTGCCGCTCGACTGGTCTTCAGAAAGAAAAAAAATCTGAGCACATTAGCCCTCTCTTGCAATCTCTCCACTGGCTGCCCGTGCCACAGAGTAGGTTAGGCCTAAACTACAAGATCAGTAGGCCTACCCTCTGTTACAAATGTCTCCTCAAAACTGCATCTTCATGCTCCTGTGAATGGCTTCACTTGTACACACCTTCTAGTCCCCCCCCCTCCCCCCTCACCTGCAGAGACTTTGTCCATAAGAATACCTAGATTCAACTCGATCTACCGTTGGCCGCTGCTCTTTCTCTATTTCTGGTCTATCGATCTGAACGACCTCCCTCTCTCCCTTCAGCAAAAGCCTACTTGTGACACTTTAAAATCTAACCTCAAGACACACTTAGCCTATTTCAAACTACTTTTTTCAAAGAGACTATGCTCACTTTCACTAGAATTTGTGCAGACTGTTCTAAAAGTCATCTTTTCCCCCTTCTTTTCCTTTTCG
The DNA here is from genome assembly GCA_030674155.1 of Stramonita haemastoma. Lineage (NCBI taxonomy): Eukaryota > Metazoa > Mollusca > Gastropoda > Neogastropoda > Muricidae > Stramonita > Stramonita haemastoma. The sequence continues at coordinate 70,810,561 of CM060317.1, read as the reverse complement.
TGTTTCTTTCCTTTTTTTCTTATTCTTTGTCCCCTCTCCTCACTCCCACCCATCCCCAACAAAGTGACTTAAAATTACGTCATGCTTTTTCCACTGACGTTTTTTGTCTATCAGTGACGTAACAGTACTTTGACGATGCTTCAAGATGACCAAAGTTGGTTCTTGAATCTCTCTGTGCCATTTTTGCAAAATGCAGAAGCCACATTCTTACACTGTATCTTTCAAATTGGAAGATCTCCAGTATCTGGATAAGGAAGCAGGTGGGAATGTTTCGGAGTGTGCCGTGAAGTTTCTGTGGATAGGAAGAGGATCAGGGAATGGAGTGAAAACAGAGATAGACTTGAACAGCAGTACGGAAAAGACAAAAACGGAAACTGTCAAAAGGACCATCAGTTAGATCTGAACATGTCGACCAAGGTGTGCTGCATTATCTGGAAGATGAAAGATCTGAAGGCAAGGTATTGCAAACAAGGACCTACAACAGAAAGCGATGGAACTCTTTGGCCTTCTTTGCCTCAAAGTCCCTTTTTTTCTATGTTCCTTCACTTCAACTCACACGACCTAACTTACATGCTTTCATGCTTTCCGGGTTTGTATTTACTCAATTATAGGGTTGAGCACAAAATTACTCTGTGCAAAATGGTCTATCCCTAGCGAACGCCCTCGCCCCAATTTTGCCCTAAATCAATGCACAGGGGGGGGGGGGGGGGGGGGGGTGGGCGTATGCTATGGATTTTATGGTATATATATATATATATATATATATATATATATATATATATATATTATTATTTTTTTTTTTTTTTTTTTTTTTTTTTATACCCATCTGTCACTAATTCTTTCCTTTGGGTATTCCCTTTCACATGGAATATATCATTTTCATAGGAATGTTTGGTTTTTAGATTTGTGACCCCTTGTTACGTTTATCATCATCCTGAATATTTCTAATCTTTTTCGTTAGTGTAGGCCTACTATGCCTTGTGATGCATTGTTTGATTTTAAAACTGGTTTGTATAACTTAAAATATTGTTTGTGGCTATTTGATGGCTTTTTATAAAGAGTTTTGTTTGTTTGTTTGTTTGCTCTTCAGTTTTCCCATGGTTAGATTTTTGGCCCCGATTTTTTCTACTTGATTTATGTAAGTATACTCAGTGCATCTGTCTTGACATTAACGTGGACTATGTGTGTGAATACATATAGACGTCTATATCTCCTATGTTTGAATAATTATCACTGTATATTTTGTTGAATGTAACATATTCTCTTTTATTTTTAGACATAGGTTACATTGTTGGTGGTGGTGATGGTGGTTTGTGGGTCATGAGGTTGCTATTAGCTTAAAAAAATTTTTTTTGATATGGCTATATCCCTAATCAGGGCAAGAGCCGGATGAAAAAAAGTATGTAATGCTTACTCTGCAACTCTTGAAAAATAAAGATTTATTCATTCATTTCATTCATTCAGTCATTCATTCATTCATTCATTTATATATATTCTCTCTCTCTCTCTCTCTCTCTCTCTCTTCTCTCTCTCTCTCTCTCTCTCTCTCTCTCTCTCTCTCTCTCTGTGTGTGTGGTGTGTGTGTGTGTGTGTGTGTGTGTGTGTGTGTGTGTGTGTGTGTGTTTGATTTGTATGTGCGGTGCGTGCGTGCATGCGTGAGTTGCGTATATGTATGTATGTATGTATGTATGTATGTATGTATGTATGTATGTATGTATGTATGTATGTATGTATGTGTGTGTGTGTGTGTGTGTGTGTGTGTGTGTGTGTGTTGTGTGTGTGTGTGTGTGTGTGTGTGTGTGTGTAGCCTACGTGAAGGAGTGAGTTTTACAGTGTATTATTATCATACTATTATCACTATTGTTGATATTATTTTTATTGTTATCGTTATAATCATTGTATTATCTTTAGTTCCTTTTGAGTTCATTTTGTTGTTATGAGTTGTAACAATGTTGTAGCTAAATCTTTTTGGGTGGACTTTTCGTGGTTGTTAAGTTGTTTATTTCATTTTTGGTTCCTTTGTTTTCTCTTTATCTATTAACGCTTTTCTTTTCCTTCAATAATCAAATCATTTTATATTATGTGACTTCTGATTTTCGTCTTCTGAATGAGTGCATTTTTATTACCTTATTATTATAGGTAGGACCACGGCAGCCGCTAACGAGTAAAGCGTACGGAAAGTGGCAAATTAGATCTACTTTGCACCCAAATTTCTCCATCCAAATCTAAAAGAAAGCTAAAAAAAAAAAAAAAATCCCTAGTTAAAAAGTTTAATGCATTAACTTAACGTCTATAATATCATTTTGCAAGAATGATGACTGGATAAGTGCGAGCGATGATTTAATATCCGTAATAAACTTAAAAACTCGCGCTCGGAGCCTCACTGGCTGAAAACGCGACTCGGTGAATTTTCGTGCTTCGCTTCCAACACGATCTGTCACCCCTTCACTATACAAACCTATTCATAGCGCATACCATTGGAAAGAAGAAACTCTCCATAACCGATTATATGAGAGAAACTTTAGTGAATTTTTTTTTAAATATAGTGTAATGCGTTTAAAAATTCCTTACATTTTTCGGAAGTCGTAGAAATTTCCCTATTAATCGTACAAAAAAATCCAACACAGCGTTAAAAAGCTCGTTTTTTCAAGAACAAAAACCTTATTTCAGTTTATCGGTTATTTCGTTAAATGACGTCTGATTCTCATTTGCATACAGCACCCCCCTTTTCTAACTGACCAAAATGGCGGCCTTAGCGAGTCTACACATAGATGCTTCAGACTTGCGAACGTCGATAGAGATTTTCGATGTGTACAGCGCATTTACACTCACATCTGAAGAAGTAAATGCTGTGCTTTTATTTTGTACGTAGTTACTATCGAATCTCGATGATTTTAGACTTAAAAACTTATCGTTGATCGCAAGTTTATCCCGGATTGGGATCGCAGGGAGCGAAGAACTAGGTCATCGAAGGGTGCTCTCAGAATTTTGAGCTCGCGTGAAATTTTTCTATTCTAACAATAAATGAGGGTGATGATTCTATTCTAAATAGTTTCAGTAGTGTTTTTTTTTTTCTTAGGATCTGTACTTTGTATTCTCGATTGCCGAAAATGTTGACGAAACAATCGTGAAAAAAATGCAAGATGCTACTCATTTCCGATCTGCAGGCGATTTGTTTCCCGACGATATTGGTCTTTGCATTGCAAGCGCATGTGTCGCCAAATAGGGTGTTTAAACTTCGCGTAATCACTCGAGATGCATTCCATTAATTATGAAAAAAGACGTTCTTTTTTTTCGATTCAAACAAGGCTAAGATTCTCTGCTGCAGCCATTTGCTTATGTTTCAACACTAACACGCGACAGTGAATTTTTGAATTATAATATCAATTTCGTTTGATTTTCCCATACAAAATGGCGGACAAACCGATCGGAAATTTTGCTGGAAATATCTATTTCAAATCGACTAATAATATTTTTAATGCTTCAAAACTTGTAAAATAGACACTGAAGTCACGCTAAGTGATCTAGGTCACAGTAAAGTTATCAAGTGAGAGCGATGATGATTCACGCAATACACAACCAACAGCGACCGAAAATAGTCGCCCGGTTCCATGAAAATTTGGTCGCAAATGAATGCCTGAATGGATTCAGAAGTAAAACGTAATTAAATGTTATCAACCGAAAAATTATCACTGAGACGACTGAAGTGCCACATATTTCGCAGAAAATTGATGCCACTAAAACGATGTACGTAATACGCATAAAATTTACGCGATCGACATTCAAGATAATTTTGTCCAAAATGTTAATACGGACTATTTATAAGGATAATTATTGTTTAACTTCTAAAAGACACATAAATATTAGAAGGTCTGGAAGTACACAGTTTGGTTAGATAGACACTAAACTACCTTCAAAATACAAAAAGGTAATCAAACGGTTCCGGATTTGTTTTTATGTCTACGATTTTTTTTAAAAAAAAAGTCAAAAACATCATGAGATCATATTGCCTATATATGAATACATTCCGCACATTCTTATAATACAAAGGGGGAGGGTGCGAAACAAAAATCATTGATGCACTTTTATAAAGGTTGCAATGTAGGCTATCATTTTTGGTAACGTTTAAAAGATTGCAGGAGAAAATGCGTATACCAAAGAACGGGTGGCTAAAGGTTAAATGGGGGCCGATGTTTGGTGTGACCGATTATTGTGTATGTGTGCATGTAAGACGCATTTTTCAAAAAATTTTGATTTAGATTTTAAATCATCATTGAATGCATCCATTTAAATTCATGCCAATTTAGAGGTTGAAGGAGGGAGAGAGTGGAAGGGGGACCAGAATACTTTGTTCTCTGTTGTTCTCACTTTTAAAACATGACTTTCTTACTTTTTGTCATTAAGGTTGTATTTGTTCCAAATCTAGTAGGTTCGGAAGGGAAAAAAAAAACACAGAGAAACTGGAAATTTGTAATATTTGATGCCAAACATCTATTCAATACTATTTTATAACACAAACACACACCACTCACAAGTCAACTAAGCACACAAAATTACATATTATAATGACACAACTGGACGCGGGAGCGACAAACACATCATCAACCAAAAGATTCACGTACAACACAACACAACAGTCCACAATCACACACCACACACACACACACACACACACGCGCGCGATTCACACACACACACACACACACACACACACACACACACACTCACACACACACACACACACACACACACACACACACACACACACACCACTCATACCTCTACAATTCATACTTGCATGTATGCACACTTAAATAAATGTACAGACACTAAGAATACACACAGATTAGGCAACTCACAAAAATGTCCAAATTTGCATTTTTAATTGTACAAGAAAAATGTTAAAAAATACAACACTAATAAGTCTATATCATACAGGCATTGCAACAGTATGTCACACAGTGAAAGATATTTCAGCAAAGGTCTAGGAGGTCTGTGATATATTTAGGAAGAAACTATGCAAAGGTTAAAATCACTGGGCACAAAAAGGATACATGCAACATCACAATGCAACATGTAAGCTCACCAGAAACCTAAAAAAAAAAAATTAATAAAAGAACACAGATGATCACATGAGTACACCTATGATATATTGTACAGAAGATGCTTGACAAGACAAGGGGGGGGGGGGGGGGGAGAAACAAAGGAATCACTTGGAATGGCCTTATAAAGACATGCACATTGTTTCAAGACAAACATTTTCATAAGTGTAACATTTTTGTCAGTAAATTAGAAACATATGATGTTAATGCCTATGAGGGGGAGGGGGGCTGAGTGGGGGGGGGTGAGTGGGGGGGGGACCAGAATAACTTGGAATGCTCTTTAAAAAGACTCACTGTTTCAAGACAAATATTTTGATAGGTGTACCGTTTCTATCAGTCAATTAGAAGCTGAGATATGATGTTAATGCCTATTTAGGGGGGGGGAGGGGGGGGAGAGGAGTGGAGGGGGGGGGAACCAGAATCACTTGGAATGCCCTTTAAAAAGACTCACTGTTTAAAGACAAATATTTTGATAGGTGTACCATTTCTATCAGTCAATTAGAAGGGAGATATTATGTTAATGCCTATGGGGGGGGGGGGGGGAGAAGTGGAGGGGGGGAACCAGAATCACTTGGAATGCCCTTTAAAAAGACTCACTGTTTAAAGACAAATATTTTGATAGGTGTACCATTTCTACAAGTCAATTAGAAGCCGAGATATGATGTTAATGCCTATTGAGGGAGGGGGGGGAGAGGAGTGGAGGGGGGGGGGGATCAGAATCACTTCGAATGCCCTTTAAAAAGACTCACTGTTTAAAGACAAACATTTTGATAGGTGTCCCATTTCTGTCAGTCAATTAGAAGCTGAGATATGATGATATGCCTATGGGCTGGTTTTGTGTTATTATTTGGACAGGTTTTATGCTTCACAAATTGTTGTCATAGGGGTGTTTTGGATGACTGCAGTTTGCCTGTACATGATTTTTAGCTTCTAAAAAAAAATACATAGCATCTGAGTAATAAGTACAAGCTGTAACATAGATCTTACACACTTTTAGGCATTCTTGAGATTTTTACAGGAGGGTAAAGTACCCCTTTCAGTTCAATTCACGAGCTATTTTTAGAATTTTTCTTGATTTTGATGTAAAATTCCATTTGTTTCCTTTGACTTATTTTTCTGCTTTTTAGATATTTGTTTCTTCAAAGTAGCATAAAACAATATAAAACTAGTTTCAGCACTGTCAGGTTCATAATAAGCATGAGGGAGATGTCCAAATAAGGCTTTAAATAACGAAATGACATTTTTATCCCATCTGAAAATTTTTTAACTGGTATATCTCAAAAACCGTCTAAGATAATGATATGAAATTTTGCATGCTTCTTGATCTTGCTACTATCTTTCATTTGAGATAACAAACATCAAATTCTATGACATCTGAAAAAATGAGTGGTCCTACCTATTATTATATATAGTGTCCTTATTCCTTTATGTTGTTTGGTACTACGTATAGTTTTACTGTTTAGTATCTTTTTATCTTGATGTTATCCCTGAAAAGGGCGGGGACTGGATGTAAAAAAGCACACGAGTGCTTATCTATTATCCTCGAATAAAAGAATTTGCCTAGCTTGCCTTGCCTCTCTCGAGGAGATTTTTCTCCTGGAGTAAACCTCAGAGCTGACTCCACTCTCCCCAAAAGTCCTTTGGATGAGACTTTAAACCGAGGCCCCGTGTGCGAACGCACGCAGAACATCTTGCGCACACGTTAAATCCTGTTCCGCTTTTCGTAAGAGTAGGCCATCGTGTGCCGGTGGGAACAGATGACATTTACAAAACTGCATACACACGGGGACTGGATGTAAAAAAGCACAAGAGTGCTTATTCCATTATCCTCGATATAAAAGAATAAATCAAATCAAATCAAATCTCTCTCTCTCTGTGTATCACACCCGGCAGATAGATTCCTCTTGTGTTCCGAGATAGGCCTATAGGCTAATTTTATTTTTAAATTAAGGCATAGCCTATATTTCCCTTAGCATGAAGCCTATTGATCCACACGCACGAACCTGTGTGTGTGTGTGTGTGTGTGTGTGTGTGTGTGTGTGTGTGTGTGTGTGTGTGTGTGTGTGTGTGTGTGTGTGTGTGTGTGTGTGAGTGAGTGAGTGAGAGAGAGAGGGGAGAGAGAGAGAGAGAGAGAGAGAGAGAGAGAGAGAGAGAGAGAGAGAGAGAGGTGTGTGTGTGTGTGTGTGTGTGTGTGTGTGTGTGTGTGTGTGTGTGTGTGTGTGTGTGTGTTATTCTTTTATATATTTATATCGAGGATAATAGAATAAGCACTCCTGTGCTTTTTTACATCCAGTCCCCGTGTGCATGCAGTTTTGTAAATCTTATCTGTTCCCACCGGCACACGGTGGTCTACTCTTACGAAACGTGGAACAGGATTTAACGTGTGCGCAAGATGTTCTGCGTGCGTTCACACACGGGGCCTCGGTTTATAGTCTCATCCAAGGACTTTTGGGGAGAGTGGAGTCAGCACTGGTGTAAACTCCAGGGGAAAAGCCCCTCGACCGGGAATCGAACCTGGTCGTCAAATTGCCAGCAATGTTCTGACCACTAGGCTATCCCGTCCCCTGTGTGTGTGTGTGTGTGTGTGTGTGTGTGTGTGTGTGTGTGTTTGTGTGTGTGGTGTTTGTGTGTGTGTGTGTGTTTGTGTGTGTTGTGTTTTGCATAAATCATCATCCAGCTTTTTAAAAAAAATTTTTTATAGTTTTAATTCTATGTGAAGGTGTGTTTGTTTTGTTTTGCTTTGTTTTGTCTTTTTTATCTGATTTTTATCTATATCTGGGACATAATGTTTCATGTAATTTGCTATTGATAGTTTATTGTATAATTTATTTGTATTATATTTTATATTATATATTATATTATATATATATATATATATATATATATATATTAATGAAGTTATTTGCTAAGTTTCTTATGCCATTTATCAAAATATGATTGATATGACTTTTTTTGATAGATGATGGTGGGATGATGTTTTTGAGTTATTGAACTCGTTATTTTTTCTTGTTTGCCACTTGCTTATTTGCGTCTTTTTATTTTTATTTTTTTATCATAACCATCATTTGATTATCAATTGCTTATTTCAGTTCTCTCTATGAGTGCTTCTTGTTATTTTATTATTGTCTTCGTGTGTGTGTGTGTGTGTGTGTGTGTGTGTGTGTGTGTGTGTGTGGTGTGTGTGTGTGTCTTCATATTGTCTTCATGTTGTTTGTTTGGTTGGTTGGTTGATTGGTTTTGTTGTCTTTTGATTGTTTGTTTATTTTGTTTTTATTTAGTTAGAGGTTGGGGTTTTATATCATGTTATCCCTGATAAGGGCGGGGACTCGATGTAAAAAAGCACACGAGTGCTTATTCATTATCTTCGAAATAAAAGAATTTGATTGATTATTTGATTGATTGATCACAGGCGCCTTTGTTTTGTCGCTGAACAATTCCACTACCTCAGCAGTGCATATTTATTTTATTTCATTCTTTTATATCGAGGATAATGGGATCAGCACTCATGTGCTTTTTTTTTTCATCCAGTCCCCGTGTGTATGCAGTTGTGTAACTATTGTCATCTGTTCCCACCGGCACACATTGGCCTACTCTTACGAAAAGTGGAACAGGATTTAACGTGTGCAAGAGGTAAGTTCGCACACGGGGGGCTCGGTTTACAGTCTCATCCGAAAAACTTTTGGGGGACAGTGGAGTCAGCACTGATGTTAACTCCAGGGGAAAAATCCCCTCCAACGGAATCGAACTGGGGGGGGGGGGGGGGGGGGGGGGGTCGAATTGCATATGTCTAAAGGAAACCCTTCAGCGAGGAGACATAAGTTCACCTGGTCAGGTCCTACACTCATGTTGAAAAGGGATCATCAACGCCCCTTTTCTTGGGAAAATATTTCAGATATGGAAGCGTTATAATTATAGGTGTATCTACTTTCAGTTCAATCTATGAATATTCATTAAGACAACACTGTCCAGTCATTCGATAGTTTAAGTCATGTGCTCAAAACGGTAACATGAAGCAAACATATTTTTTGTTGTTTGTTTAATTTGTTGCTTAAAAATTAAATTTAGTTAAGTGAACTTCGGTAAGATCACCTGTTCGTCATTTTCTTGGACAAAAAGATTTTCTTTACACATACGATTGAAGCTGGGCAACCAATCAGGTGTAGGCCTACTCTAAAAATAGATACGAAAGTTCATTATTTCCCCAAACGAGTGCCAAGTTCTCCAATATAAAGATCGATCACATCACGTCATATTTTCTTCCTTATACGTCATTTGCATGGTTAAATTTACTATGTAGACGGAAGCGAAACCTCAATTTCTTCACAATTTGAGCTATACAGCTGACAACGCTTTGTCATTTCCAGGTAAGATTCTGTTAGCCTATGCTTAGCTACACTTCCTTTGCCTGGATAGCCTAGTCGTCAAGCACTATGTATGTTCACATTTTAGTAGAGATATTTCCTCTTGCACAATGATACTATGGACCATGACGATTATTCCTAGAAAGGGAAACACGATCTCAGCACCCTCTGTGAGGAGCAGTGATCGATAATCGATTTCGATCATTGCTCTTTTGACACAAGCGGTACACCATAGAAAGAGCCTACACCTCACCCTCCAGCAGCAGCTGGTCAGCCTGCTGGCTGGCATGTGTCAGTCATCACTCCAGGCGGTTGTAACTGCTAGCCTGGGTACCATGTTAAAAGTGGCACTTTTTATTTTATATTTGCTTTCATGTTATTTGTTCTGTACATGTTCCATGTTGCAAAACATCCCCCGAAAATAGATCACCTTCTCAGTGCATTGAGTTTGGATTCTATTATTTTGCAGTTAAAAATGCTGTTATTGGGAAATATTTTTGTGAGGGTGTAAAAATATAGGTATCACCTACCAAGGCATCCCACACGGAAAGAAAGAGTCTGCCTGCTCCCCCTCCCTCCCCCCATCCCCATCTCATTGCACTCTGTTGTGTATGATGGGATTAAAGAAGAACAGTTTCATTTTCATCTTTCAAATTTCAGTGATGTTCCAACAGATTGTTTACTTTCTGTTACTTTCTGGCTGCTGATAAAATGTTCTTACTGCCACCACAACTGGTAAGTGTATGCATTTTTATTCTCTCTCTCTCTCTCTCTCTCTCTCTCTCTCTCTCTCTCTCTCACTAGCTTCCTCCTTTGTGTGTTTTCTTCGTTGTCTTTTCTCTTCTTCGGGACAACACAGTGGGTGATATTCACAAATCATATGCAGCTTTTCACAAAAAAATTACTAGTTTTATTCTATCGTGAAGGTTTTTTTTGCTTGCTTTGTTGTCTTTTATGATGCATGGAACCAACGTTTCAGTAATGCAATAGTTAAATAAATATATTAATTATATATTTTTGTTTTATGTGTTAGTTTATTTGTATTATGAGTGTTTTCTAACGGCACAGCCTTATGCGCGGGCTGTTTCTAGCCATACAAAAATTGTTGTAGCTTTCTTCTTATCTGTCGATATCTCTTTTTTACTCGTTCATCTTTTCTCTTTTCCTTGCTTTTCTCTTCTTATTTCTCTCTTTTAACACAACCATCATATATCAATGCTATTTCAGCTTCCCATGAGTGCTTCTGTATTTATTGTCATCGTGCTTTGGGTTGTTGTTCACATTCACACAAACTACACACATGTCACAACACATCACAACACTTGTTGGCTATGATGTACTACGTTATCGTTAAGTTATGTTATTCTTTTTAATTAGTTAGGTGGGTTTTATTGTTTCCTGATAAGGCGGGATCGTGTCAAATGCACACGGTGCTTATCGTTATCTTCGAATACAAGCTTTTGTTATTTGATTTATCACATGCGCTTTGTTTTCCTCATCCCTCTCTCTCTTTTACTTTTTTCTCTTTTTACGGATAAGGCACACTCTGTGCTTTTTTTTTCACCGCCCCGTGTTGCATTTGACTTTGTCATCATCCCACCGACACCATTGCCTACTCTTACAAAGTGACAATAACTGTGCAAATAGTTCCACCACGCGCTCGTTTACCATCTCATCCGAAAACTTTGGGCGATCACACTAGTCCCACCTCCAGGCACATCACCGTCTCACAACAGCAGAAGACGCTATGTGTTCGAGCGAGCACCAACTCATTCACCAAAGGACAACACCTCACAGCAAACATAAGTCACCGGTCAGCCTACACTCATTATGAAAGGGAAAAAGCACACTTTTTTGGAAAATATTTCAATTGAATGTGTTAATAGTGTGTCTACTTGCGTTGCATATGAATTCATAAGTACACACATTCACATCACGTTACGAGATGTCTCAAACGGTAGAAATGAACGAAGTATTTTTTTTTATTTTTTATTTTTTTTAATAAAGAATTATAATGAACAATCTATGCTTTTATTCATCCGGTCCTTGTCATTTTCTTGGAAAAAGATTTTTCATACGTTACACGGCAACCATAGGTCCTACTCTTACAAAAGATACGAAGTCATTTGGTTACGGAGCGCAAGATGTTCCATGCTATAACGAATCGGGGCCTCGTTAAGTCAATTTCATCCTATAGGATTTCATGGTGTGAAATTTATATGTAGCGGAGCAAGCTTAATTCCATCACGAAATTTCTCGACGGGTTACTGAACCGCTTTCAATTCACGCAATTTTTGACCTATCTAGCTATCCTCCTTTCTGAGGAACGGAGGGTATTCGCCACTGAGGTATTCCCCCAGTTTTTCTTTTCAACAGGAAAAGCTTGGGGTTGTTTCATCAGTGCACATCATCAGCAATGGCTCTATTATATGAACCAGGTAGATCAGACAGTAAATGGTCTCTGTGCTAACTGTTGCATGCATCAGTCATACAAGTGCCAGTGTGGGTGTCTGCAGAATCAGTGCAGTTCTGTATACACATGCACAAATCCAACATCATTCAGCCAGAGTGCTAAAGTTAGCACACCCTTTCTTTTTACATCTATAGTCCAAGTGTGGTCAGTTGGTGCTATTTTAGTCCAAGTGTGGTGTCAGTTCCTGCTATAAATAGCACCAGCTTGCCTGGCTGGGAGGGGACCTTTTTTTTCTTTTGTTTTTAATTCTTTTATAGCGAGATAATGGAATAAGCATTCATGTGCTTTTTTCATCCAGTCCCTGTGTCATGCAGTTTTGTAAATCTTGTAATCTGTCCCATCGGCACAAAATGGCCTACTCTTCGTGGGGCGGAACAGGATTTAACGTTGTGTGCAAGATGTTCTGCGTGCGTTCGCACACGGGGCATCGGTTTACAGTCTCATCCCAAAGACTTTTGGGGAGAGTGGAGTCAGCACTATTGTTAACTGCAGGGGAAAAATCCCATCAACGGGAATCGAACTCGGGTCGTCAAATTGCGAGTGGAATGTTCTGACCGCTAGGCTATCCGTTCTGGGTTAAATTAACTAGCACCTGAGAGAAGCTGAAAGTGGGGGGGGGGGGGGGGGGAACAGCTGTGTGTACTGTGTAGGCTTGTATAGTGCTCGATCTTTGAAGTGATGTTTTGTGTCTTTAAAAGCTTGGGATAATTTTGTAACAAACAGCCATATGTGTTAACATGTTGTGCTTCCCATGTGCGCCAGCAACTCTGATCATTACAAGTTGCTTGTAGGCCTGATTTGTTGACATTCAGTGATGTTCTTATAATTATTATCTTGTGGTGTCTTTTTCAGGAAAACAATTTTTTTAAGTTTTTCAGTTAATTTTTTTAGTGCAGGTACCTTTTATCAGCTCATCTCCTGCATAAAATTCAAAGCAGCAGCACTCGATCAGTATCACCTTTTCTCTAATACAAATATTTCTTTGTTGTGTGGTAATAGCCATATATAACAGGCCTTGCAGCTTTCTTATCCAGATCCACAGGAGCAATGGATTTTTTTCATGTAGAAGTTAACCAGAATAACTTGTAGGCTACTGACTGTTGCTCATGTTTCTGCTAAATGTGAAGAATGCCTGGTATAATTCTACCAGGATATTGGTGTATGATTTTTTGAACATTTCGTTTTGATTTATAACCAACCTTCAGAAGGCTGTTCAGTCTTGAGGTGTTGGGAGGGAATCCAGTGTTGTTCTAAAGAATGTTGAACAATAGATCTTTTGCTTCCTAAACAAAAGTTCTACAGGCTTCAATATTTTTTAAGTTCACCAGAGCAAATGCGGAATGTGTGCTGGGAGTAATGTGCACCATTAGTTAAGGAGGCAGAGTTATAATCCTGTCTGGACGGAACTGCATTTGTACCCCACTCCACCAGATAATGGTCTGGGTGTTACTCTTTTGGATTATGTTTATTTATTTATTTATTCTTTTATGTCAACGATATTGGAATAAGCACTCGTGTGCTTTTTTTTTTACATCCAGTCCCCGTGTGTATGCAGTTTTGTTAATCTTGTCATCTGTTCCCACCGGCACACAATGGCCTACTCTTACAAAAAGCGGAACAAGATTTATCGTGTGCGCAAGATATTCTGTGTGCGTTCGCACACGGGTCTCGGTTTATTTCATCCGAAGGACTTTTGGGGAGAGTGGAGTCAGCACTTATGTTAACTCTAGGGGGAAAATCACCTCGAACGGGAATCGAACCAGGTCGTCAAATTTCGAGCGAATGTTCTGACCACTGGGCTATCCTGTCCCCGTATGTGATATATCCCGTATTTCCCCTATTTCCCTAGTATCCCATCCCCCTTAGGCCTATGTGATAAATCAAGGTCTCATTGTGTTACATGCACTTAGCACACACGTACACAAGCTTTTAAGCCCTAGCAACAAGCAAGGTGATGCTGGGAAAGTCTATGTAAAAGTTGTACAGTTTGGGGCAAACAAATGCACAATCCTGTCCCCCTCCCCCCAAAAAAAGAAAAGGTGCATTTGTGTGGTTATATAATTATATTCTCCTCAAGATGAACACCTTGAACTTTTTAAGTAAAGAAATGTATAGGTTTAAAAAAAACAAAACAAAAACAGAGTAGTTAACAATACATGTATGAATAGGCATACATGTTCCTTCATATTATTTTTCCTTTACTGAATCATTTGGAGGAAGCTGGAACCATTGCTGGATTGGGTCAGAATGTTAACGACTTTACCAAATAGTGTGTGTTGTAATTGTAGAGTATAAACAGGAAAATGTTGAAACCATAAAGCCTGGTAGTGTGTGTGTTGAGTCATGAGGGAGTGAAGGGAGTGGTGAATTTTCTTCACATAGCTCAGACAAGGGGACGGGATAGCTCAGTAGGCCTAGTTAGAGCACTTGCTTTCCCCAAGTCAAAGTTAAGCAGAATCGGGCGTGGTTACCAATTGAACGGGTGACCGTTTGCAAGCCTTGGCTTCAGTACAGTTTTCCCCTGTTCACCCAGCTGTCAATGGGTACCTGCCCTCTTTAGGATCAGGGAAGGTAAAGCAGCGAGGGCACCACCCTCAATATGCTGGCCCCTGGAGAAGCTGAGGTCTCTGATACCTCGCTCCCCTACGACCACATAGGTTATGGGACACCTTTACCTTTGCCGTTGCTTTTAGAGACACATACTCAACCTAGCTGTGAGTGCTTTCATTACTATCATGTTGAAATCAGTAGTATTAGAGAACTTGAGATCCATGTCATTATTTTGTGACTTGAAAAGAACTGCTAACATATTCAGCATGCGCGAGGAATGCCTGAGTTCTTGAAACAGATTTTTTAAATCTAGGTTTTTTTCCCCAGAATTAATGTCTTCAAGTGAAACTGAATCTTTACTGATGATGATGTAATTTTTTTAAAAACTAAAAATGTCAGTGTTGATAGTTGGATACATGTCCTGTTAATGAGACAATAGTATTTTCAAAAAATTCTGTTTTTTTTTCAGCTATCTTTCTTTCCTTGGTTATGTTGCTCACTATAGATACCACAGTGAAAAATAAACAGGAAATAAGATCTCACCCTGAATCCAATCCCATCATGGTCAAACCTTCTCCAGTCTGTTTTATGAAGAAAGATTGGGACAGTTTTCAGCCATCCACTTATCTCTTGAAAAAAAATCAATAACTCTCTACAACTGTTTGTTAATCTAATTATTTGATACGCAAGTACAGCCTATAATGCAGTATACGTATGGTTCTGAATTGTGGGGCCTAGATGTAAAAGCTGCTGAGCTCTGCGTCTGTTCATTTGTTTGGACTGAAAAAGTTTTTAGGGGTTAGAAGGAAAACATCAAATGATTTAGTATGTGGAGAAACAAACAGATACCCAGCACTAACTGTCCCAAGGTTTTCTTCACAACAGGTTTGCAGTAGTAGTAGTAGTAGTAGTAGTAGTAGTAGTAGTAGTAGTAGTAGTAGTAGTAGTAGTAGTAGTAGTAGTCTTCAGTTTAACGTCTTTCTACTTTAAGTGATACCAGACGATCTATGTGTGTGTGTGTGTGTGTGTGTGTGTGTGTGTTGTGTGTGTTGTTGTGTGTGTGTGTGTGTGTTGTGTGTGTGTAAATATATCATATTAACTAATAGAATTGCTAAACAACATAACAAGTTAATGAAAATACTAAATTGAATAAAAAATACAACAAAAACTTCATTAATTATAACAAATACCCTATGGGACTTAACTAAACCTTTAACAATATCAAACAATATCAAATGTTTGCAGTAGAATTTCACAAGGTGTTCTGGAAGGACCATCCAGCTGCTCTCATTATACAGTCAATAGGCACATCTCTGTTGAAGGCTGCCGGTGTGCTTGCTGCTCTGGTGCTGTGAGCAGAAAATTGGTTGATATCCACCCCAGCTAACCGTAACACAGTTTTAGTCCATATGGATATAGTGTCTCTTGAAACCTCGCTATGGGGTTTTACAAATGAAATAAAGAGTTGTTTCCCTTCCCTCAAGGGCTCTGTTACCTTCAAATATTGTTTCAGGTGGGCAACTATACACAAGTTTCTATCTTCAAAGGACTGTAGTTCTGAGGGTTGAACATGCCACCCTGGTTTGGTTTGCTTTAACACAGCACTGAACACTTATATACATTTATCCTCTTTCATCTTTACATCATCACATTTTAATACATGGATTGTTTGACCTCTCTGACCTGAAACAAGAGCTAACAACATAATCGTCTGAGGGAATGTTTAATATGACATCTTCTACACTAGGCCAACCAGCAAATACTGTTGGACAGTGTCCATATCCAGGTTTCCTGATATTTAGGGATAGACTGTTCATTTTCAAAGGACCGCTTTCACTTAAATGACAACTTGTGGGTGATAGCCACTACTTCAGTACCTGGTCTGTGCAAAAAAGCTGAGACTGCACTGCGGGCTAAATTTCAGTATTGTGACTACCTCCAGAAGATTATAAATTGATTTTAAAAAATTATTACATCATTATAGGATGGGTTTGTAATACCCTTGCTTTTCTACAAATTGTTTCCATTTCTTAATGTAGGAGTCATAAGCTTTCTGGGTAGATTGTCTCCACAAGTTCATGACTAGATCTGCTGCCACTACTATCCTGAGACTAGTTAGATGGCACCTGAGATCTTGCAGACTAGCAGTGTGAAGTCTCTTCAGCTGGACCAGGCGATGGACTGCTTCTGGTTGGTTGGGAAAGGTGCTGTAAGTTCACATGGTGTGACTACCTTTTTCTGATCAATTTTCTATTTCTTCATCAATAACAGCAGCCTCAGCTGCATTCTTTCTTGATGAATGCAAACATGGATTTGATAGGATAGCTAATCCTCAATTTCACTGTGCGGTCTCAATTTTCAGCACTTGTCACCATTTTCAAGATTTCACTATCTGATGTCAGCGAGGCCCATTCAGCCGTAAATTTAGTAATCTGCCTGCTTCAAATTGTTCTGACTCTCTTCAGCAAATTTACAATGTTTGATATCTGTGTATCAAATTCCACTTACCTCAGTTACTGAGCCTCAGAGAAGCTGTTCCTCTGGCTGCCCTTTGGGGGAGTTTTGTAGTGTGGCCATAGGATTGTCTGGTTCTGATAGCCCAGCGTCTGATGGGTAGTGTTTGTTTGACTGTGCCCTAAAAAGATCCTTTTTGTTCCCCATTGCCGTTGTACTGAAAGCAACCAAATTGGGGGTTATTCCCTTCCTTCCTCCAGACAGGGCATGTAGCCTATTCTATCAATTTCATTGATATTTTTCAAAGAGGAGGCAAGATTGTCACCAAACAAATGATCCGTTATTTCCACTGACTCATTGCACAGATGTGTATTGGCTGGAGGGCACATCGCACAACATTGGAACATTGACAGCTCATGTGTGGCATGCCCTAGCATTGCAATAGCATCAGTGCAGTTTTGAATTGCCTTAGCGGTCAGTTGCGCTGCCTCGTTCTGGTCTGCCACGTGTGTGATGGCCATTGTAGCCTTGATAATGGCTCATTGCGTATGCGCAAGCTTGAGGTCAGCTTTTCTTTGTTCTGACGAAAGTTTGGCCCATACTTCTTTGTTTACTAACAAAGCAATTAAATTGTCACAATTCTCCAGGTGATTGTGTGCCTAGAACTTGTCTTTCTGAACTTTCTCGCTAAGTGTTTGGCAGAATCGTCCATTGATTAAAGTCGCTAGTTCATCGCTTTGGAGCCAAGCACCTCTTGTTCGGACAACTCTTGTTTGATTTCGTTGAACAACCTCCCCCTGTCTAACTC
Source organism: Stramonita haemastoma (assembly GCA_030674155.1). NCBI lineage: Eukaryota > Metazoa > Mollusca > Gastropoda > Neogastropoda > Muricidae > Stramonita > Stramonita haemastoma. The sequence continues at coordinate 70,792,813 of CM060317.1, read as the reverse complement.
ATTGGGGGTTTGCAACTGGAATCCTGCCCTTCCATGAGAGCCCTCTTGCATTCTTGGAGTTCGAACTCTTCCTTATCTTCCTGCAAGACTAAACACTACGGTCATCAAATTCAACTTTGTGACATTTTGCCTCACTCTCAGAATCGCTCTCGCTCAATTTTATTTTATGTTTCAGAGAGGTTCTCAAGAGATGTTTGAAATTCTCAAACCTCTTCTCCCATTTTTCATCTAGTTTCTGTGCCACATCTTGCAACCTCCCCTCTAATTTGTCCTCTAGGCTAGGTTCATGCTCCATAGTACTAGCTGAAGGTTCAGTGTCACTCTGCTGTGTGGTCATTGTTTTGGACCTGGTTCTGTCTCTGGGCTGAAAGCCGGTGTTTTTTATTTGTTAATATGAATAGCAACTCAGAACCTGGCTGAAATAAAGTCACTGATAGGACTCAGCCTTGTATAAACTATGAAAAATACAAAAAATGAATATAATGGAACAAACTGACCTGATAATTTGATGATATTTGATGAGTGGCAAAGGAACATATCTCTACTCTGGCAACATGCAAGCATCACTGGCGAGATGTGCACACATCGCATCTCATGTGATTGTGAATGACTCATCACTAGACGATGAATAAGCAGCATTGAGCATGGTTACCAAGTGGATGGGTGACCGTTTGCGTGCCTTGGCTTCAGTACAGTCCCCCAGTTCACCTAGCAGTAAATGGAGCCTTCCCTCTTTAGGGTCAGGGAAGGTAAAGCAGTGAGGGAGAAGAGATGGGCGCTGCTCTCAATATGCTGGCCCCTGGAGAAGCTGAGGCCTCTGATGCATCATTTTCCTACAACCACATAGGTTATGGGACACCTTTACCTTTTTACCCCTCCTTCACTCAGTATTTGTATCTCTTACCACAAGATCATTGTTGAATCTTTGGGAAGATAAGTTTTATTTCACTTTTTTTCTGGTGTGATAAAGCTGACTAATTCTGGAGAAAATGATGGAAATGTTATTATCTGAAGGGTCCCTGGTGCTGCCAAAGTTGATGAAGCCAGTTATTGAATATTACACTGACATATATATGTGTATATTCATGGGACTTTGAGTTAGTCATGAATTGAGTAGTGACAGGCTATGATAGCTGCATCTATACATGTTTTTATACAGTCCTTCAGATGAGACTATAAACCATGGTCCGTGTGTGAATGCACACAGACCATTTTGTGCGTATGTTAAAACCAGCACACTGAAATCAGCAGTTTGGCCAAAAAGCTGCTGAACAATAATAATAAATGGAATTTGTATAGCGTTTTATCTTGCAAAAACAAATCAAAGTGTTTGCATTCAACCTACACTTTCACATGCAGCCAGTCACAATTACAAATTCAAATGTACACGCACACGCACGCACGCACGCACACGCACGCACGCACGCACACGCACACACACACACACACACACACACACACACACAACACACACACACGTTTTACACTTTGACAGGGTGATGGGGAATTTCGGCTGTTGAAGGCAAGGATAGATCTATGTGATTAAACAGGAAGGGAGAATCTTAGGTTTGAAATAAAAAGTCTTAGTATAAAATACTTTAGGATAAACAGAGAGTGAAAATTTTGAGTGGTGATAGAATGATCATCTGTTTTGGGGTGTTGTTTTTTCAAACTAAAGAAAAAAAAGTAATGAAAGTGTCAGATATATGAAGCATCATCTAGAAAACAACAATGATGCATTGATAGTGGGGAATGTCAACTTAAGATCAGTGAAAAAGATGTCACAGTCATTCTGTGACTTATGAAACGAACCAGAACGTTATTATACATTTATTTATTATATTATTTATTTATTTATTCATTCTTTTATATTGAGGATAATGGAATAAGCACTCATGTGCTTTTTTTCATCCAGTCCCCATGTGTATGCAGTTTTGTAAATATTGTCATCTGTTCCCACCAGCACACAATGGCCTACTCTTACAAAAAGTGGAACAAGATTTAATGTGTGCGTAAGATGTTATGTACATGGGGTACATGGGGTGTTTAGAAATGCAGTCATAGTAGCTTCAGTCATATATGATAAATCACGACATGTATCTTCTTTGTTACGTGTAAAACAGACCCGCTGTTCTGATTGTTTGTTTTAGACCCACAGAGACCCGAGCACCATGCACGCTGAGTTCAGTGCAGACAGCTTCTCAACAGAGTTCTGGGCCTTGTGTGAATAACCCACACCCTTGAATCCTTGCGGACAAAGTTCAAGAATGGACACCAATACAGACACGACAACTGTGATGGTCACTGGCCCTAACCTGAGTGAAGACCAAGCAGAATTTATGCATGCTGTATTTTGAAAGTTTCAAAGCGCAGTGGTGGGGGGGAAAACACCATCGTCTGGAACGAAACAGCAAAAATGCTTCTTGGTCACTTTTGTGGATCTGAGAGTGAGTTGGTTTGGGGTTTTTTGTGACTGACGGGTGGTAAATAGATGAACTGACGGTACTGATAGTTGTAACACACTCAGTGATAAAGAAATGACTGAAAGTCATAAAAAATGACTGATGGTTGTAAGTAAAGACCGGTAGTTGTAAGTAAATGAGTGGCAGTTGTGTCTTTTTCTTATTCTATCTTTGAATGTGTGTTGCAACGCAGCACAACCCTAAAACTTGATGATTATTATCATTGCCACTCAAATGTTTTGCTCTCAGTTTATCCTAAAGTATTTCACACTGTGCAGAATTTCCACATAAATTACATTTCATTTTTCTTCTTCTTCTTTCTCATGACCGGGATGGTCGTGGAGGAGACATGAGAGACATTCTGCAGCCAGCCGTTCGCCATCCAGCCCTGTCCTCCGCCTTCGGAATGAGTGTTGGACTGTCCAGGTGGGTCCACTCCTTGATGTTATCCATCCAGCTTTTGGTTTGTCTGCCTCGCATCTGCCACCTTCTAGCGTGCCTTGTAGGACTGTCTTGGGGAGGGTGTTGTGGCGTGTGACATGGCCGAACCATGCCAGCTTCCTTTCCTTGACAGTGGCTAGTAGGGGTTCCTGAGGGCCAGCCATCAGTGCGACTTGACTTCACACATAGGTGTTTGTTTTCCTATCCTTCCAGGGAATTCCAAACAGTCGCCTGAAGCATTTTGTCTCGAACGTCTGGATCCGCTTGGTGGTTTCAGCGGTCATTGTCCAACTTTGCAGCCGTAGAGCAAGATGGAGATGACCAGGGATCTGAACAATTTGACTTTTGTTTTGAAGCTGATGTTGTTGCTTCTCCATATCTTGTTCAGTTTTGCCATACTGATGTTGCCATGGCTAGCTGGTCTTGATCTCTGTGGTGGAGCGTCCATCTTTCGTGAGGGTAGCGCCAAGATATTTGAAAGCATCTACTTCTTCCAGTTGCTGGGCATTCATGTAGATCTGTGCTGTGGTGTCGTTTGCACTGTTGACCAATACTTTACTCTTTTCTGTGCTGACTTCCATCCCGTATGCGCCTGCTCTGTCTACCAGTCTGTTGGTAAGGTCTTGGAGTTCCTTGTTGCTGCCTCCAATGAGATCAATATCGTCAGCGAAGCGCAGTTTGTTAATGGGTTGCCCTCCTATGAGATGGTAGAGTGGAAGTCGTAGTGTTTCCCTCATGATGTTCTCCAGGAATAGATTAAAGAGAGTTGGTGAGAGCAAGCAGCCCTGACGGACGACTGACTGTGGTCTTGAAGTAGTCTCCGACTTGGCCGTTGAGGAGAACTGCACTGCTGGAGGTGTTGTACAGGCTTCTATGATCTGGATGAGACCCTAAAAAAACTGATTTCGCCTCAAAACACATTTATTTCAATGCAATGTGTTTGTGCTTGTTTAAGGTTTGAGAATCATGCACTAAACAAAAGCCATTTTTCAGACATTTTGATTTATTATCTGTAACCCAAGCTCTCTCTCTATCCTTCTGCAGGGTACATAAAAAGAAATTTAGGTTCGGACTCTTCCATAAAAAAGAAAAAAGCCAAAATCACAAATGGCCATTCCAAAGATTTATTGACGATTAAAATCTTGAGAAATTGTATGATGGTAAAACAATAAGACAATGCCCCCAAAACAAACTAACTCATTTACATCAACATTCCGTAAAGGCATCCTGGTGTTTCATGCTCTCTGCACACATTTCCAAATACAAACCATTTTCAAGTATTACAAATTCAAAGTACTTGCTTTAGAGTGAAATATTTCCCAACTTTACTAACACACATAATTAAAAATACACAACAATACTAATGTGAAATGGACTAAAATACCCACTGTGCAAAACACATCAAAATACTTACTCATAATGGCTATTCCAGCCATTCTCCAAACTTCTGTTTGGCAAAATGAACTTATTAGTGCTATGCATAATACAGAGGAACTCCACTCCCAGAGTGCTACCTGCTCCTTTTACACTTACATACATGCATGGTAATCCCAATGCACAAGTTATTCAACCATGGGTAACAAGACCTTTCACCCCAGGTGCCATCTTGAACAACTGTAACATATCTGAACAACCCTTCCAAACCTCTTTATTCATTTGTTCCAACAGAGGAGTACAATACATAAGAACATTTCTCCTTGAGAAATTCACTTGACCTTCACATGAACATGTGTACTTCTATAATCCATATTTCACACACAAAAATAACAACACATACATCAAAACGATCTCATAAAAACGCTCTCACTTATTCTCTCAAAAGACTAATCAACACCATAAAACTCATAGCAAGGGAAATGCTTAAAACATGAATGCATTTCAAATTCAAAACATATCACTTTGACCTAATGAAACTGCTTCAAAAGCAGGTTCCTCACAAAACTAATATTTCTCTTAAAAAAACTATTATAATAACACATAACATCTCACCTACATTAATTAGAGCACACTCAAAAGGAATTGACACTTACCTAACAAAGAGAAGGATCATAACCCCAAACCATTTGGGTGGACAGCACATGCTGCCTCTAGACTTACTAAGAGTGTCTACATCCTTTTATGACCATGCCTTAGGCCTAGTTGGGACTGTCAAATTCTTTCCAGGTCTCACAGGAAAATGACTCAGCAGGAAGTGCCTAGATTCCTGCGCCTTCCTTCACTATTAAAATTTTCTAGACATTTCTAAATTTTAATACAAATTAAAATACCTTATAAACCAAACAAAATATCAACAAAAAACTAACAATCCAAGTTTTTGTTGACTTAAAACAACTAAACATTTTGGCACTATTTTCTTTTTGGCTACACTCCAAAAGAGTGCGTGCTTTGGTCAAATGTGACTTTCTACTGGTGACCCTATAAAATTTTGTCCCTATTTTCTGGGCAAAATTTTGGGGTGGGTTACAAATCTTTTTTTTGACAGCAGGTAGAATTATATCTATTAAAAATATCACTCATGAATTTTATTTTTTATTTTTATTTTATTCTTTTATATCGAGGATAATGGGATAAGCACTCTTGTGCTTTTTTACATCCAGTCCCCGTGTGTATGCAGTTTTGTAAATGTCATCTGTTCCCACTGGCACATGATGGCCTACTCTTAGGAAAAGCAGTACAGGATTTAACATGTGCACAAGATGTTCTGCGTGTGTTCACACACGGGGCTTTGGTTTATAGTCTCATCTAAGGACTTTAAAGGGGAGAGTGGAGTAAGCACTGAATGACCCAGGGAGGAGGGGGGCAAATTGTACACAGTACAGTTTATAAGGTTTTGAAGATCGTGAGAGAGGAGAGATGAAAACTGAAAAAGATACTTCTGTTTGACAGCTTGCTGCTGTGAACATCAGATTTTGTTCATTAATGATAATAATAATATTAATAATAAAATAATACAATAATAATAATAATAATAATAAATAATAATAATAATAATGAATACCCTAAAATCCCTAGCATAAGCCCACCATCTAGCAAAGCCCACACCCCACTTTGGGCTAAAAGTTGTGCACAGGGGTAACTACCTAGCAAACGCCCACCCTGCTTTTCTCAAAGAGACTATGCTCACTTTCACTAGGATTTGTGCAGACTGTTCTAAATTACCTTTTCATGTTTCTTTCCTTTTTTTCTTATTCTTTGTCCCCTCTCCTCACTCCCACCCATCCCCAACAAAGTGAATTAAAATTACGTCATGCTTTTTCCACTGACGTCTTTTGTCTGTCAGTGACATACCAGTACTTTGACAACGCTTCCTGATGGCCGGCTTCCTGATGGCCGGAAGTTGGTTCTTGAATCTCTCTGTGCCATTTTTGCAAAATGCCGAAGCGATAGTCTTACACTGTATCTTTCAAATTGGAAGCCCTCCAGTATCTGGATAACGATGCAGGTGGGAATGTTTTGGAGTGTGCCCGTGAATTTTCTGTGGATAGGAAGAGGATCAGGGAATGGAGTGAAAACATAGACTTGAACAGCAGTATACTCTCTCTCTCTCTCTCTCTCTCTCTCTCTCTCTCTCTCTCTCTCTCTCTCTCTCTCTCTCTCTCTCTCTCTCTCTCCTCATTCCATTATCCTTGATATAAAAGAATAAATCAAAATCTCTCTCTCTCATGAATGTCCTCGTTGGCCTTCTTTGCCTCAAAGTCCCTTTTTTCCCTGTTTTCCTTCACTTCTACTCACACAACCTAACTTACATGCTTTCAGGGTTTGTATTCACTCAATTACACGGTTGAGCACAAAAATTACTTTGTGCAAAGGGGTCTGTCCCTAGCAAACGCCCACACCCAATTTGCCCTAAATCAGTGCACAGGGGGGGGGGGGGGGGGGGGGGTGAGGGGTGGGGGTAGCGGGATTAGATAATATATAATGCATGGAATTTCTTTAGTACTATATCTTGGCAAAAACAGATCAAAGCGCTTGCATTCAACATATACAACACCAAGCAACCAATAACAATCAATAGTTTTAACAAATTAAAATGGACACACATGCATGCACACACACACATGCGCACACACACACATAAAAGTTAAGCACTTTGGCAGGGTGACAGGGATTTTAGATGTTAAAGGCAGGGACAGATAGGAGATGAGAAAAGGAGGGGAAAATCTTAGGTTTAATTAATTAATAAATATGCAAATGTTATGGAGAGAGAAGCTTCATTCACTGTCTCTGTGCTGGTTCATTTAAAAATGCTGTTTGGAGTTTGAATTCCATTCTATTCAGACGTGTTGTAGGCATGCAGTTAGATTTTTTAATTCACATTTTATCAAATGAATGTGTTGTTTAGATAATATCAACAATTTTCATCAATCTTGTGCTTTATATTCCAGAAAGTTTAAAGAGTACACTATAATTGAAACACCCTAGTGGCTATGCATTCTGTGTTGATATGTAAGGACTTAAATGATTATAGCAGATTTTATTATTCCCTTCCTGTTATTTTTTGTACTGCCTTTTGTACTACAAAAATAATGTGAAATGAGACAGAAGGTTCAAACAGAACATTAGGATAGAGGAAAATCAGAAATGAAAGAGGGAAAGAGGAAACAAAGAATTCACTCTGGTATGCACCCAACAAGAACTCTGGATGTGTTTGTAGTTTGAAACCTTTATCCCTGTTCTACAAACTTCAGGTTTCCATGAGCATGGTTTCCATTTGGTAGTAATTAGTTGATACATTTAGAAAAAAAAGAAGTAAAAATCATACAAGTCCAAAAAGCACACGTGAAAGTAATTGCAGTGTGTTTACATTTTTTAAGGTGTAGTATTACAATTAATGATGGTGACGGGATAGTTCAGTGGTCAGAGCACTCGCTTTCCCCGAGCTAGGGTTAAGCAGTATTGAGCATGGTTACCAAGTGATGGGTGACCGTTTGCATGTCTAGGCTTCAGTATAGTTCCCAAGTTCACCCAGATGTAAATGAGTACTTGCCCTCTTTAAGGTCAGGGAAGGTAAAGCAGCGAGGGAGGGGAGATAGGTGCCGCCCTCAATATGCTGGCCCCTGAGAAGCTGAGGCTTCTGATGCCTCGACTCCACATAGATTATTGGGAACACCTTTACCTATTACAAATCAGATTATAGACAGCTATTTAAACTACAAAAGAAAACCACCAGCCAACAAATAAACAAAAACAAAAACCAGACTTTGTTTTGCGGCTGTTTGCAGCTGCCAAGAGAGTGGCGCAAAGGATCACACACTGCAGAAATCTCCCATCCAAGTGCAGCTATGGTCGTCACCTGAGAGTGGACTGTCCACAGCCAAGATGCAGAATGACAGAGTTCAGGTGCGGGGCTTCAGGCCGGAGACAACCCCTGACTGCCTACGAACTACCTGGAGTGTTTGCTGGAGGTCGGGTCTCCTCTGTGGGAGATGAACAGCAAGGACAGATCAGCACTCATCATCTTTTGAAACGCCCGTCGAAAAAATAGGTTTGTAGCCGTTTTCCTTCAGATTTTTTTAGGGGGGGGGGGTTAGGAAGTGGGTGAGAAGAGGGAGAGTGGTGAGAAAGGGGGAAGGATGACAGTTTCTTAAAGGGGTAGAGGTGATGGGGACTGAAGTGATGGAAAAGAGGTGGACAGATTTTTAATTTATTCTTTCCAGCAATGGTATTTTTACCTTGATTGCGGAATTGATATCAAAACTTGAACTGTTGCTGTTGGAGAAATGAAAGACATTACAGAATTTGTGTGTTAGACAAATAAAATACAGTTATAAGGAGATGCCACAAACCTACGATTTGTGTGTTAGACAAACTAACAAACAGTTTTTGAGACACCACAAGTCTATGATTTATGTGTTAGACAAACTAAACAAAATACAGTTGTAGAACACCACAAACCTACTCTGTACATGGCTTGACTTTTCACAAAAGAGCTGCATTGATTGTGCATCAGGCAAGCAACTGCAGAGTGATTTTCTTTTTGGAAATACAATAGGTGCAGGATATTGGAATATCTCAAACATTGAGACCTCCTGTGGAAAATAGGTGATAAAAAGTAGACAGATTATGTGACTGATTGACTTATGCCTATGAATTCCCTGGGGAACAAAGGCTGCAAAACACCCATCCAATGGACTCGGTTCTGGGAGATCCTCTTCAGCTTCACCCACAGTCATTCCAGCTGCCTTCGATCTCTGCTTCAATGCTTCTGCACCAGGTCTGTTTTGGTCAACCCACTTTCCACTTCCCTTGTGATTCCAGTCAAGGGCCTGCTGGTGACATTTGAAGTAGATGTTTGTAGCCATCAAGAAAGCCTGATATGATTTCTTCTATGATTCCTTGCTGAGTCACTGGGGTACAGCTGTCAAATGTTCAGGCAGGGTAGGGCATCTCAGTCCCTAGCCAGGAGCTTTCTATTAGCGGTTTTGGTCAGCCCATTCGACTAGACAGAGACACACATGCAATGGGGAAGGAGACGGGTGGCGGTGTGTGCTTCTACATCAATGAGAGATGGTGCCATGAAGTTAAAATAAGATCAACACTATCTGCGGCGGACATTGAGCTGCTGTTCATTTTGCTCCGGCCTTTTTATCTACTGCAGGAATTTCCACAACTATTTTTTACTGAAGTTTACATCCACCCCAAAGCAAAAGTGGCCAGAGCGACAAAATACATCCTAGATCACCTCCATGTGTTAGACTCTATATCCCCTGATGCCCCAAAGTTTATCCTGTGAGATTTTAATAGTTATTGTTTTAGTAAAACGTTGAAGAACTATGAACAGTACGTGCCCAACACACCGAAATGAGATCTTTGATTTGTGCTATGGGACTGTACCAGGCGCATATAAGTCATTGCCTTTGCCTCCCCTGGGATCAACGGACCACAACTGTGTTCTATTAGCACCCATGTACCAGTCAGTGTTTCAGTGCCTTCAGCCCATTGTCAGGACCACAAAGAAATGGACTGCAGATAGCATAGCTACATTGTAAGGCTGCTTTGATTGCACTGACTGGGATATGTTTTATAACATGTGTTCTGATCTGAGTGAGCTCACTGATGTTGTTTCTTCTTATATTTCATTTTGTGTTACTTGTAATATTCCAACAAAGGAGCGAACTATTTACCCCAACAACAAGCCTTGGGTTACAAAGGATCTGAAATGGGTATTAAACAAAAAGAAAGTAGTGTTTTACACAGGCAAAGAAGAACAAAAGAAAGAAATAAGTAAAGAAGTCAAAGCAGCTGTTTTACAGACTAGATGTGCTTATAAACGTAAGATAGAAGACTAGTTTACAAGGAACAATTTTCGTTCTGCCTTGCAGGGCATCAAAAATGTCAGCAGTAAACATGGCAGCTGCACATAGGTCAAAGATCAGTCTGCAGGAGGTATGCGATAACAACTTAGCAGACCATTTAAACGCATTTTTCACTCGCTTTGATAAGCATGTTTTTTCATAGGAAATAAATGGCCTGAAGCACCCCTTTTAGACCTGTACACAAATTGTAGTGGGTCAAGGTCTTTCTCTGTAGCGGAGAGAATGACAGATTTTACCATCTATTTGAATGTTTTCATCACAATCCCTACTTTTTGAGAATAGCATCATTGTTGATGAAGAAGTTATCCGTAAGCACTTTAAGGCAATAAACATTAACAAATCTCCAGGGCCAGATGGTATATATGGTAGTGTAACGGGTCCTACACGGGAATTATCTAAGTCGCCACTGTAATTCCCGTTCCGCCTAATTCGGTACCAGAAATTTAGAGTCCTAGACTAATTCCTAGTTTCTTTAGTAACCCTAAAGAAGAGTAGGGCTCAGCTACTTATGGGCCGAGGAGTGATAAAGGGGGGATAGTAAGAGGATAGTAGAAAAATAGAGGAAAAAGAAATATAGAGAGGAGGAAGTAGGTAAAGTGAAATTAATTACCTCAACTCACTCAGCAGCCACACTGAATACACTGCGAATGTGACAAACAACAACATTCATTCAATGCGACTCCAGACCAAGTAAGTTGGGTTTACACATATATTTCACAACACAACCTACAACACTACAACATAAACTTTACAAATCACCAATTGTACTGCAAGTACAATTAAGAAAAAACAAAAAATAATTTGTCCAGTCCTCAAAACACAAATTCAATCTAGAATCAGTCTCAGTTCAGAAACGCTAATGATATTGGTGGAGATAAAATGATGGGAGGAGAAGGCGATGTGACAAAAACAATGTTCCTGTAATAAAAAGAACATACAATGTAAAAAACATCACCACAAAACCAATCCTACTGCATATTTCAAATGTTCACACATCAACCATCAATCACTTAGCTAGTTTACAATACTAAGCTCTATTACCAAAATGCACTCTCACCCTACCCAGTTTGCTTTCTCATGAGAATAAAACATTCTCAAAACAATCTAACATAACCTCTAAAATTACCACATAATTTTAGTAGTTAGTCTTACACATGTTTCATTTACTTTTGGACAGATAGTGGTCCATTCTATGAAACTGTGCCAACATTAATAAGAAGGACTCTAAACTCATTTTAGATCAATGTCCCCAATGACATTTCAATGTCATTGCACCTGTTTTAGAATTGCTAAATGATTTATCACAAATAAATCACAATTCTTAATGATAAAATCATTACTTCATAATTTTAATAACTTGTCTCACAACATGTCTCATTTACTTTAGGACAGATGATGGTCCATCCTATGAAACTGTGCAAACATTAATAAAAAGGACTAATTTTAAATAAATGTCCCCAATGACATTCCAATGTCATTGCACCTGTTTGGTATTACTAAATGATCTATCACAAACAGGTCACAATTCTTAGTGATAAAAATCATTATAACAACAAGCAGGTCTTCACACCCATATATTTGTAGTGTAAAGCCACACTAGAATATTTCCAGCATTTTAATAGCTGAACAATATTCTACCAAAAGTTAAACTTACAACAAAGACCATGACAGTGTTAAAATTTACTACATGCTTTCTTTGTTCAAAACAACCCTTTAGGGCTCACTGTAAATTCACAGGCTAAAACCCTCTTAAATCAAATTAACCATATAGGTTTCCTGAACTGTCCAAAACTATTCTCAATTAAGCTGAAATTGGCTTAAACAGATAGTTTGACCAAAAACAAAGTTACAAAATGAAACCAAACCTTAATGGGGAACATCCAGACTCAGAGAGTCCAAGTCACACTCCTTTCCTTCACTGGCCCCAGGCAGGAAGTGAGAGTTGACAGGAAGATCCCAAGAGACATGCCTTTAAGGGGAGGTCACTCATAAAAACAAGAGAACTCTACAAGGGAGTTACTGAACTTATGCTTAGTAACACCAAACACAAGAATACGTTTTTGTGAGGGGGGTTACAGAGATAAATGCCACTGCCCTGTGTAAGGAAAGAACCATATCGTTTGAACACACAGTCATATTAAGGTATGTGATGGCATTTTCACATTGGCTCTCTTCTTCATCTATCTCAGAGATTCAGTAAAGTATGGCTCTATCAGATTGGTGACAAACTGGGGAAGGAGAGGTAGATGGGGGGGGGGGGGGGGAACCATGTGCTGTGATCTCAGGATGTTTGATTCAAATGTGACTGCAGTTTCGTCATAAAAATGGTACATTGCTTGACGAAAATAAGAACCAGGCAAAATCTAGACCAGTGATTTATTCAGCATTCATGATTGTGGGGTTTCTTTTTTTTCTTTGTCATCAGATGTTGCAGAGATGGAACAAGCATGCGAGGCCAAACCTCTAGACAACGAAGTCTGTCTGTCATTCCATGGAGTTCCTGTGCCCAGTGCAGATGCTCCACCACCAGCCATCAGCACGGTTCTGGTGGAAGGTCTGGCACCAACAACAACGTCCAATACCATCCTCTTCTTCTTCAGCAACAAGAAGAGGAATGGCGGGGGCCCTGTGACAAAAGTGGACAGGGGGAAAGACAAGACGACCGCCCTTGTCCACTTTGAAAATGCTGAAGGTGAGTGAGTAGTCCTGGCTCCTGCATGCAGGGTCAGCGTTTTGAGCAGTGCTCTTGTTATCTTAGAGTGGGTAGGGCACTTGATTGTTTTAGAGTGGGTAGGGCACTTGATTGTCTTAGAGTGGGTAGGGTACTTGATTGTCAGAGTGGGTAGGCACTTGATTGTCTTAGAGTGGGTAGGGCACTTGATTGTCTTAGAATGGGTAGGGCACTTGATTGTCTTAGAGTGGGTAGGGCACTTGATTGTCTTAGAGTGGGTAGGGCACTTGATTGTCTTAGAGTGGGTAGGGCACTTGATTGTCTTAGAGTGGTTAGGCACTTGATTGTCTTAGTGGGTAGGGCACTTGATTGTCTTAGAGTGGTTAGGCTCTTGATTGTCTTAGACTGGGTAAGGCACTTGATTGTCTTAGAGTGGGTAGGGCACTTGATTGTCTTAGAGTAGGTAGGGCACTTGATTGTCTTAGAGTGGGTAGGCTCATGATTGTCTTAGAGTGGGTAGGGCACTTGATTGTCTTAGAGTGGGTAGGCACTTGATTGTCTTAGAGTGAATAGGCACTCAATTGTCTTAGAGTGAATAGGCACTCGATTGTCTTAGAGTGGGTAGGGCACTTGATTGTCTTAGAGTGGGTAGGGCACTTGATTGTCTCAGAGTGGGTAGGCACTTGATTGTCTTAGAGTGGGTAGGCTCTTGATTGTCTTAGACTGGGTAGGCACTTGATTGTCTAAGAGTGGGTAGGGCACTTGATTTTCTTAGAATGGGTAGGGCACTTGATTGTCTTAGAGTGGGTAGGGCACTTGATTGTCTTAGAGTGGGTAGGGCACTTGATTGTCTTAGAGTGGGTAGGGCACTTGATTGTCTTAGAGTGGTTAGGCACTTGATTGTCTTAGTGGGCAGGGCACTTGATTGTCTTAGAGTGGTTAGGCTCTTGATTGTCTTAGACTGGGTTAGGCACTTGATTGTCTTAGAGTGGGTAGGGCACTTGATTGTCTTAGAGTGGGTAGGGCACTTGATTGTCTTAAGAGTGGGTAGGCTCATGATTGTCTTAGAGTGGGTAGGCACTTGATTGTCTTAGAGTGGGTAGGGCTCGTGATTGTCTTAGAGTGGGTAGGCACTTGATTGTCTCAGAGTGGGTAGGGCACTTGATTGTCTTAGAGTGGGTAGGCACCTGATTGTCTTAGAGTGGGTAGGGCACTTGATTGTCTAGAGTGGGTAGGGCACTTGATTGTCATAGAGTGGGTAGGGCATCTTGATTGTCCTAGAGTGGGTAGGCACTTGATTGTCATGAGTGGGTAGGGCACTTGATTGTCTTAGAGTGGGTAGGCACTTGATTGTCATAGAGTGGGTAGGGTACTTGATTGTCTTTAGAGTGGGTAGGCACTTGATTGTCTTAGAGTGGGTAGGGCTTTGAAGCGTGATCCAGGGGTCACAGGTGGGATTGTCACTGTCACACACCAGCCCGGGGAGACCTTACCTTTGGAGCCAGCATTTGTACAGACCTCACCCCTCCCAGTCTTTCAGATGAAACTTTATAAACCTAGTCCAGGTGTGAGCATCGCGTAGATAATCTTACCTGTGGATGTGAAATCCCAGTCTACCTTGTAAAGAATTGTAGATCATTCTGGACATGTGGAAATGGATGACAAACTTTAATTAAAATAAACACACACACACATCACACACACACACACACACACACACACAAACACACACACACACCACCACACGCACACACCCAATTAGCATCATGTGTAGATAGCATCCCCCCTGAAGCTGGAATGTGGTGACCCAGTTAATGTGGGAAAACTGTTGTGTGTATGCACAAATACCCCACCAGTGGTGAACCAGAGATGCCGATGAGGGGAAACAAAAGACTCTTGTTTTCTGAGCCTCAACATTGCTATGTCGTATCTGACCTGCCTGTGTCATCACTGCCCTATTGACACCATCCCTATCTGACAGAATCCGACTAATGGTCACAGATTGTAAGTCAGACCAACATTTGGGTTCAGACTCAGAATCTTGTTCTACAACAACTAGCTTGTGTCAGACAGAATCAGATCTACATGCTTGTGTCTGAACAATATAAGATGTTCACAAAACCCTAACGGCTTGGTCTGACAGAATCAACCCTTAACGGCTTGTGTCTACAGAATCATACCTAATGGCTTGTGTCTGACAGAATCATAACCTAATGCTTGTGTCTGACCGATCAATAACGGGATTTCTACAGACTTGTGTCTGACAGAACTTGTGTTTGACAGAATCAGACTTAATGGCTCATGCACTTTCGAATTTCAGATTTCATCTTCATGGCACACTCTGCCGTTATCTGCTCATCATTCTGCTACACCATTGATCCATTTGCCTTTCTGGGTAATCCTCTTTCAAGACTCATTTTGTGCGAAAAGAAGGCTTGGCAGAGTCAGTGTCTACTTTTTCTCTTCTTTGTTGAATGCTCAGACAGCAAACAGCGTTGTCTGTCATTTGAGCAAAATTGGTTGCACTGCCGTTAAATGCCTAAAAGTTGGGCCCAGCGCATCCAACTTTAGCATGGGAGAGAATTGTTGTCTTTAAGCCTTTCTAAAAAAAGGCAGGAGATAGGACCAAGAGGCAGGAGTTAGACAAGATGGAGGTGACTAGAAGAAAAGGGACAAGGAAGAAACAAAGAGAGGATTAGCAAAGAGGGAAATCGTGTTACAGAATTTCCAGAAGGTGGGGATGCTATTTAAGCTAACAGGCCCCTGGCATCTCTACACAGGGAGTCACAGTTTTTTAATTTTCTATGTGGCAGATGTCATAGTGTATGTCTATTCATTTGCTACCTGTTTATGATCATGTATTACATGCTGATTGGTCAGATTCTGTGATGCTTTCTGAAGTATAGATACAGCATACATTTATTTGCTTGCCATAGTTGTGTTAATGCATGTATATGAAATGTATTCTTAAAGTACCATTGTCAATCGTTCATGTCTATGGTCAGATATGTAACATAATATTCTTTTCGAGCTAGGAAGATCTTAATGCCTGGCAGCCATGTGGTAGTGATAATTGAGTATCAACACAGTTTGGCTATAAAGGTCATGAAATAAGAGCCAGCAACATTTGAAGGTGACTGGAGTATGAGCAAGTTCTCCTCTTTCTGACCTTAAAAGAAACGTACTTTGTCTGTATTGCAGATGCGGAGTCAGTGGTAAAGAAAGGCGGCCATAAATTGATGGACAGGACCTGTCTGTGAGTCTTCACCGGGCTGCAAACTCTGTGGACAGAGCAGGACAACAGACACCTCCACAACCTCTTGCCAAGGCTGAGTCCTCCTCCTCAGTGTCTGGAACGTCACCTGACAACACCAGGCCATGAATCAGTATAACCAGCATCCACCCATGCCTCAGATGGCAAGAGACTGCCAAGAACGTCCCTCACGTCTGATGGGAGAGGCTTCACAGCAGGCCATACAGAAGACCGACCAGGAAGTCAGTTTCCAGTTCAGCAAGAGCACAAATTGAAGCACGAAGGACCTTCTGATGATAGTCCTGCTCGTCAGTCCAGGCCCCCTGGCTTCACACAGAGCTCTTCAGCAGATTCCTTCTCCCGGCAGGGCCACAAGAGAACAGGTGGCCTATGCCACAGACCTCCATGACTTCTGGTGAAGGGGCCTACTGGAAAGCCCCCATCCTCTCAGCATCAGGCTAGTGCTGCCAGCAGCGCGCTGATTGATTCCTGCCACAACCAGCCTGCAGAGAGCGTTGAGAAAAGAGGAGATCCGTTCTCTGGAAGTAAGGGGTATCCCAGGACATCTCGACCTTCTCAGAGCACTGAACATGAGGTTGTCAGGCCGCCACCTCCAGGTTTCAGGCACGAGATAGTACAACCAAAGCCTTCTGAGAAGACAATCCAGATTCGGCTTGGCTTAGATGTCATAGACAAAATTAAAGCTGACTACAATCTACTACATCAGCTGATACGGGATCTGAAATCTCTGAAGAGCAGATTTCAGTGGGAGCCTCCTGATCACATCATCATAAAAAGTTGGAGTGAGGAGTCTGAGGACTGGGAGAAGAAGGTTTACAAAATGATGGAACGCTTGGTACAGAAAACCAGGCAACAGATGCAGAGAGACAGACAGTTACCTCATCAGAATCTGATGCTGGAAGCAGACAGGTCTGAAATGGATAGATCAAGATCAGTCAACAACACTGGGATGTTGGATAGGTCGTCATCAGCCCCACATGCTCCATCAGCATCTGCAGTCGGCATACAGAAACCTCCAGAGATTGGGATGTTGAAAGATATCATCCCAAATCTGAAACCAGGACAAATGAAGATACTGAAAAACCCAAAAGCTCTTGAAAAGTTGAAGAGAGATTACCGTGGACTGGAAATATCTGTTGATGAAACGGAGGAAACAGCTTTTGTCACAGCTCCTGAGGATGTCATGAAAAAAGCATTTTCTGACGTACTTGCATTCCTCACACAGATACAGGAGAAGAAAGTACCTGTCAGTCGTGCTTTGGCTCAGATGTGCATGAAGAAAGATGCAGTGGAATGGATTCAGAAGACTTTGATAGAGAAACTTGATTTGCCGTGTGATTGGGAAGTCCATGACGATCACATCATCCTGTATGGTCAGCGTAAAGATTTACATAAATTTGAAGAGAAATTCAAATGGGCTTTTGAAGAACACTCCATGACACTCCTCAAGAAAGAGGCCTGCCTGCTGAAGTCCCCTGTATGGACTTCATTTCAAGAGAAGATGCAAGAAATGAAGAACGGCGAAGGTCCCGCCCCTGTTCTACTTCTAGAAGGAAATAAAATCATCCTTGTCGATACTCTGTCCAACGTTATTCGCATTCGTGCAGCAGTGAGGAAATTTTTTGCAGAAAACCAGCTGAAAAAGGAAGTGCTGCAAGTGAGCCCCAACAAGGTGAAGTTCCTGGAGCAGCACTGCAAAGAAGAAGTGAAGGCTATTCTTCAGAAAGCGAGGGATGCTGGCGTTTCAGCAAAATTCACAGTTCATGGCATGGAAGCTGAAGGCCCCACAGACAGCCTGGCAGAAACCGTGGAGAAAGTGAGAGAGCTGGTGGACAGGATCCAGGAAGACAAGATGACCTTCAAAAAGCCTGGAATGGCCACCTATTTGAATAGACACAAGGAACAGGAGTTTCTGTCTCAAACCGGGAGAGCCACAGAATGCTACATCACAACTAAGGGCAGCGGAGGTGGGGGTGGGGGTGGCACAACTACAAGCGGGGATGGGGAGCAGGCTGATGAGTCAGGAGGACAGGTCCTTGCTGAAATACACCTGGACGCCGATCATCAGCTGTTGATTGTGCAGGGAGACATCACGCAGTGTCAGGTGGACGCCATCGTCAACGCTGCCAACACCCGCCTCAGTCATGGTGCCGGTGTGGCGGAGGCCATCATCAAAGCCGGTGAGTTTGCCAGGGACTTTACAGATCCGTGATATGACCTTTTTTATATCTCTAGGCTTGATCTGATACTGTTGATCTCTCCCTTTCCTTTATGGTGGTGGTAGTATTATGCAGGCTCCTTCCATCTCAGGAGACAATGGGTGCGCCTTCTTTTGCTTCGTTAGTCTTGTCTGGAGCAATGTTCGAATGTTTCTGCAGATCATCCATGCATGGCACTCCCTGGTACAGTTGTTGCAGGCAAATCTGGACACTGGATTGATGGCCTGGTTTTGCTGTCATTAATATGGTAGGATATTTACGTTTTTTGAAAAAACAGGATCATACACACAACAGTTAGTTCTCAAAGTTGCAAACACAGTTTGTTGTGAAACTGTGTGCATAAAAGTGCGGTGCTTACAGAAGCTGAAAGCCTGCATATGCAGAATCATATCCACGTAGAAGGGGAAGGGGATGCAGGGTGAGTTAGTGCTTAAAGCTGTGGCCTGAAGGGAACGACTTTGAATTGCTACCGAGGCGTTCCGTTATGACTTGCTCTCTCACGTGGTGTGACTCCATTCCCTGCAGGTCTTGTAGAGGGATCCATAAACTGAACTCCCCGGCATGAATACTCACGTGGCAACATCTTGTGCGCACATAAAGAATCCATCCATCTTTTATAGAAACGAAGGCTGTGCAGGACGTGAACATACTGGACAACCTGTTGCCGTTATGGTGTACTTTGAGCACTTTGGTGTTATGGTGTACATTGAGCACTTGGTGTTATGGTGTACGTTGAGCACTTTGGTGTTATGGTGTACGTTGAGCACTTTGGTGTTATGGTGTACATTGAGCACTTTGGTGTTATGGTGTACATTGAGCACTTTGGTGTTATGGTGTACGTTGAGCACTTTGGTGTTATGGTGTACATTGAGCACTTTGGTGTTATGTTGTACATTGAGCACGTTGGTGTTATGGTGTACGTTGAGCACTTTGGTGTTATGGTGTACGTTGAGCACTTTGGAGTTATGATGTACATTGAGCACTTTGGTGTTATGGTGTACATTGAGCACTTTGGTGTTATGGTGTACATTGAGCACTTTGGTGTTATGGTGTACATTGAGCACTTTGGTGTTATGGTGTACATTGAGCACTTTGGTGTTATGGTGTACGTTGAGCACTTTGGTGTTATGGTGTACATTGAGCACTTGGTGTTGTGATGTACATTGAGCACTTTGTGTTATGGTGTACATTGAGCACTTTGTGTTATGATGTACATTGAGCACTTGGTGTTATGATGTACATTGAGCACCTTGTGTTAGTGAGGTGCTCAGTGGCTCTTCAGGGAGTGAAGGGAGAAGTTAAGCCTTTTTTGCAAATAGATTTACAATATTTTTCTTTGATATTTGGTGTAGTTCTATATTAGTAGTAGTAGTAGTAGTAGTAGTAGTAGTAGTAGTAGTAGTAGTAGTAGTATAGTAGTAGTAGGCACCCATCAGTCTTGGAAGACTATGGAGTTGCGCTCTAGTCTTAAGAGCGCAAAGCCTGGGCAAGTATGTATGGAGGGCAAGCTGTTACCCATGCAGCAGACCCCCCCTCTCCACGGCACTGGAATGATCCATTGGAAAGGCAATGACTGATACGAATGGTTCCAGTACCATCGCAGGAGCCACCTGTGTGCATGCTGGTTTGTTATAATTTTGTCATCCGCTCCTACCGGCACACGATGGCCTACTCTTCCGAAAGTGGGACGGGGTTTTAAACATTTCCGCAAGATGTTCTATATTACTTCACTATCAAAGGATGTTGTGGGGGAAGAAACCAGGTCAGTT
>CM060317.1:70757661-70767661 GCA_030674155.1 Stramonita haemastoma | reverse complement strand
CTGTGTGAGTGTGAGGATGAGTGCTTTGTGTATGTGTACAACCGTGTGTCAGGTGGGTGGGCATAGGTGGTTCTCGCAAGCAGGGGGCATCATGCTTGGCTCGCACAGGCGAGTTCCTGGCTGGCCCGTCCTGGGAGCCACTGCGCCCTCCTCTACTGGTAAAATGTAGCCCAGTACTACCTGTCGCATTCGGGCAGATGGGACTCGTTAGCCCAGTAAGGCAACTCACCTAGGAGAAGGAAAACTCTGACCCCAAACCTCCACTGCCTTGTGGATTGCCCATTGGGGAGAAAGGCTTCGGGAGTAAACCCTGAGGAAAAATCCGGAGATGGAGTCCCAAAGGCGGTCCGCTTCTGACGTCAGCAACGTTCCGGCAACTCCTGCGACACTGCTGGTGCTAAACTGTATCAGCTTCTGCTGTTCCTTTGGATCCATCATCAGTATGGAGAGGGGGACCTGCTGTCTGGGCAACAGCTCGTCCTCCATACCATCCTGCCCAGGCTCGCGCCCTGGAGAGGTCACTCCAGCCTCGCCTCACAGCGTGGACACAACACGGGAAGCAGCAGTTACCGGTTATAAGCAGCAATGCTCGACTGGCGTAGAGCGTGGCGCCAGGGGTTGCTTCCGATGGTGGGAGAAATCCTAGGATTTTACTGGACAGCTACCGCCCGCCTCAAGCTGGGCAGCCCCCAGCCAATAAGGTGTTGTCCCGCCACAGTCTGCCTTCCTCAATGGGTGCTTGGGGATTAGGATCAAACCGACAAGCAGACTGTAAGACTCGCACCAGGCAAAAATACAAGAACTATAAGAAACAGGTGCCCAGTCCTAAAACTGGGAAGCTGGAACGTCCGAACATTGTTATCCGGACTGTCCCAAGACCTCCAAGGCATCAGTGATGCAAGAAAGTCAGCTGTCATCAACAACGAGCTGCTGAAGTAAGGGTGGACATAGCTGCTCTGCAAGAGACCCGCCTTGTAGACACTGGAACCCTCAAGGAGAAAGACTTTACTTTCTTCTGGCACGGAAAGAGCGCGGAGGACTGAAGAGAGCATGGAGTGGGATTTGCTGTCAGGAACACCCTAATGAAGATGGTTGAACCAGGAAACAAGAGATCCAAACGCCTGATGACAGTCCGTCTCCATACCTCCGAGGGCTTTGTCACTCTTGTCAGCGCCTACGCTCCCACCCTTACATCCACTGCAGAAGCAAAGGACGAGTTTTATGCCAACATCAGCAACGCCATCAAGAAAATACCCCTCAAGGAACATGTCATCATCCTGGGAGACTTTAATGCTCGAGTGGGTGCCGATCATGACGCGTGGCCTTCCTGCCTTGGACACTTTGGAGTTGGCAAGATAAACGAAAATGGGCAGCGCCTGCTGGAGTATTGCTCCTACAACGGCCTCTGCATGACCAACTCCTACTTCCAGACCAAGCCACAACACAAGGTGTCATGGCGTCATCCCCGCTCAAAGCATTGGCATCAGCTGGACATGATCCTGATCCGACGTACCAACTGCAAGTCTGTGCTCATGACCCGCACATACCACAGCGCAGACTGTGACACTGACCACTCTCTTGTCTGCTGCAAGATCAGGCTTCATCCAAAGAAACTCCAGAGCTCTAAACAGAAAGGCAAACCTCGCATCAGTACCACCAGCATGCATCTTCCAGAGAAAGTCGAAGATTTTGCCAAGTCTCTCAAAGAAGCTCTGTCTGACGAACACCAGCACTGCTCAGCCTCTGTGAAATGGAACCGCCTCCGGGAAGCCATTCAGAAAACAGCCTTTGCAGCCTTTGGGAAAAAGACCTCCAAGAACAATGACTGGTTTGATGCCAAGTCTAGCGAGCTGTTCCCTGTCATTGACACAAAGCGTGCTGCCCTTGCCGAATACAAGCGCTCCCCTAGTGAAAAATCTCTGCAAGCACTCAGAGCAGTCAGAAACAAAGTGCAACAGACTGCAAGACTTTGTGCCTACGAATACTGGCAACAGTTCAGTGCCTCCATCCAGTCTGCAGCTGCCTCAGGCAACATCAGAGGAATGTACGAAGGTATCAAGACAGCTTTAGGGCCAACACAGAGCAAAACCGTCCCACTCAAGACCTCCAATGGGGAGGTAATCACCGACAAGAGCAGACAGATGGACAGGTGGGTGGAGCATTACTTTGAGCTCTACTCTAGAGAGAACACAGTCTCCAACTCAGCCCTCGATGCCATTGAACCTCTGTCCATCATGGAGGAACTAGATACTGAACCAACCCTTGCAGAACTCCGCAAAGCAATTGACAGCTTAGCTAGCGGCAAAGCACCTGGCACCGATGGCATTCCACCAGACCTCATCAAAAGCTGTGTCTGACAGACCTTGTGTCTGACAGAACTTGTGTTTGGCAGAATCAGACCTAATGGCTCATGCACTTTTGAATTTCAGATTCCATCTTCATGGCACACTCTGCCGTTATCTGCTCATCATTCTGCTACACCATTGATCCATTTGCCTTTCTGGGTAATCCTCTTTCAAGACTCATTTTGTGCGAAAAGAAGGCTTTGGCAGAGTCAGTGTCTACCTTTTCCCCTTCTTTGTCGAATGCTCAAACAGTAAACACCGTTGTCTGTCATTTGAGCAAAAATGCGTTGCACTGCCGTTAAATGCCTTATAAGTTGGGCCCAGCGCATCCAACTTAAGCATGGGAGAGAATTGTTGTCTTTTAAGCCTTTCTGGATAAAAGGCAGGAGGTTGGACCAAGAAGGCGGGAGTTAGACAAGATGGAGGTGACTAGAAGAAAAGGGACAAGGAAAAACAAAGAGAGGATTAGCAAAGAGGGAAATCGTGTTACAGAATTTCCAGAAGGTGGGGATGCTGTTTAAGCTGACAGGCCCCTGGCATCTCTACACAGGGAGTCACAGGGTTTTTTTTATTTCCTATGCAGCAGATGTCATTAGTGTATGTCTATTCATTTGCTACCTGTTTATGATCATGTATTACATCGCTGATTGGTCAGATTCTGTGATGCTTTTCTGAAGTATAGATACAGCATACATTTATTTCCTTACCATAGTTGTGTTAATGCATGCATACTGAAAGTATTCTTGAAAGTACCATTGTCAATCGTTCATGTCTATGGTCAGATATGCAACATAACGTTTTTTTCGATCTAGGAAGATCTTAATGCCTGGCAGCCATGTGGTAGTGATAATTGAGTATCAACACAGTTTGGCTATAAAGGTCACTGAAATAAGAGCCAGCAACATTTGAGGGTGACTGGAGTATGAGCAAGTTCTCCCTTTCTGACCTTAAAAGAAACTTACTTGTGTCTGTATTGCAGATGCGAAGTCAGTGGTAAAGAAAGGCGGCCATAAATTTGATGGACAGGACCTGTCTGTGAGTCTTCACTGGGCTGCAAACTCTGTGGACAGAACAGGACAACAGACACCTCCACAACCTCTTGCCAAGGCTGAGTCCTCCTCCTCCAGGTCTGGAACATCACCTGACAACACCATGCCATGGAATCAGTATAACCAGCATCCACCCATGCCTCAGATGGCAAGAGACTGCCAAGAACTTCCCTCACCGTCTGATGGGAGAGGCTTCACAGGAGGCCATACAGGAGACCGACCAGGAAGCCAGCTTTCCAGTTCAGCAAGAGCACAAATGAAGCACGAAGGACCTCCTGATTATAGTCCTGCTTGTCAGTCCATGCCCCTGGTTCCACAGAGAGCTCTTCAGCAGATTCCTTCTCCCCGGCAGGGCCACAAGAGAACAGGTGGCCTATGCCACAGACCTCCATGACTTCTGGTGAAGGGGCCTACTGGAAGCCCCCATCCTCTCAGCATCAGGCTAGTGCTGCCAGCAGCACGCTGATTGATTCCTGCCACAACCAGCCTTCAGAGAGCGTTGAGAAAAGAGGAGATCCGTTCTCTGGAAGTCAGGCGTATCCCAGGACATCTCGACCTTCTCAGAGCACTGAACATGAGGGTTTTAGGCCGCCACCTCCAGGTTTCAGGCCCGAGATAGTACAACCAAAGCCTTCTGAGAAGACAATCCAGATTTCGCTTGGCTTAGGTGTCATAGACAAAATTAAAGCTGACTACAATCTACTAAATCAGCTGATATGGGATCTGAAATCTCTGAAGAGCAGATTTCAGTGGGAGCCTCCTGATCACATCATCATAAAATGTTGGAGTGAGGAGTCTGAGGACTGGGAGAAGGTTTACGAAATGATGGAACGCTTGGTACAGAAAACCAGGCAACAGATGCAGAGAGACAGACAGTTACCTCATCAGAATCTGATGCTGGAAGCAGACAGGTCTGAAATGGATACATCAAGATCAGTCAACAATGCTGGGATGTTGGATAGGTCGTCATCAGCCCCACATGCTCCATCAGCATCTGCAGTCAGTATACAGAAACCTCCAGAGTCAGAAGGACAGGTCTGTGCTGAAATAAACCTGGATGCAGATGCTCCACGACCAGCCATCAGCACAGTTCTGGTGGAAGGTCTGGCATCAACAACAACATCTGATGCCATCCGCTTCTTCTTCAGCAACAAGAAGAGGAATGGCGGGGGCCCTGTGATGAAAGTGGACAGGGGGAAAGACAAGACGACCGCCCTGGTCCACTTTGAAAATGCTGAAGGTGAGTGAGTAGTCCTAGCTCCTGCATGCAGGGACAGCGTTTTGAGCAGTGCTCTTGTTGTCTTAGAGTGGGTAGGCACGTAATTGTCTTACAGTGGGTAGGGCACTTGATTGTCTTAGAGTGGGTAGGGCACTTGATTGTCTTAGAGTGGGTAGGGCACTTGATTGTCTTACAGTGGGTAGGCACTTGATTGTCTTACAGTGGGTAGGCACTTGATTGTCTTAGAGAGGGTAGGGCACTTGATTGTCATAGAGTGGGTAGGGCACTTGATTGTCTTAGAGTGGGTAGGGCACTTGATTGTCTTAGAGTGGGTAGGGCACTTGATTGTCTTAG
The DNA here is from genome assembly GCA_030674155.1 of Stramonita haemastoma. Taxonomy (NCBI): domain Eukaryota; kingdom Metazoa; phylum Mollusca; class Gastropoda; order Neogastropoda; family Muricidae; genus Stramonita; species Stramonita haemastoma. Next base: position 70,762,694 of record CM060317.1, on the reverse strand, counting down.
AGTGGGTAGGGCACTTGATTGTCTTACAGTGGGTAGGCACTTGATTGTCTTAGAGTGGGTAGGGCACTTGATTGTCTTAGAGTGGGTAGGGCACTTGATTGTCATAGAGTGGGTAGGGCACTTGATTGTCTTACAGTGGGTAGGGCACTTGATTGTCTTAGGGTGGGTAGGGTACTTGATTGTCTTAGAGTGGGTAGGGCACTTGATTGTCTTAGAGTGGGTAGGGCACTTGATTGTCTTAGAGTGGGTAGGGCACTTGATTGTCTTAGAGTGGGTAGGGCACTTGATTGTCTTAGAGTGGGTAGGGCACTTGATTGTCTTAGAGTGGGTAGGCTCTTGATTGTCTTAGAGTGGGTAGGCTCTTGATTGTCTTAGAGTGGGTAGGGCACTTGATTGTCTTAGAGTGGGTAGGCTCTTGATTGTCTTAGAGTGGGTAGGGCACTTGATTGTTATAGAGGGGGTAGGGCACTTGATTGTCTTAGGGTGGGTGGGGCACTTGATTGTCTTAGAGTGGGTAGGGCTTTTGAAGCGTGATCCAGGGGTCACAGGTGGGATTGTCACTGTCACACACCATCCTGGTGGAGAGCTTACCTGTGGAGCCAGCATTTGTACAGACCCTCACCCCTCCCAGTCTTTCAGATGAAACTTTATAAACCACAGTCCCAGGAGTGAGCATTGCATAGATAATCTTACCTGTGGTGTGAAATCCCAGTCTACCTTGTAAAGAATTGTAGATCATTCTGGACATGTGGAAATGGATGACAAACTTTGATTAAAATAACACACACACACACACACACACACACACCACACACACACACACACACACACACACACACACACACGCACACACACACACACACACACACACACACTAGCATCATGTATAGATAGCATCCCCCCTGAAGCTGGAATGTGGTGACCTAGTAAATGTGGGAAAGCTGTTGTGTGTATGCACAAATACCCCACCAGTGGTGAACCGCAGAGATGCCGATGAGGGGAAACAAAAGACTCTTGTTTTCTGAGCCTCAACATTGCTATGTCGTATCTGACCAGTCTGTGTCGTCACCTGCTACCTGCCTATTGACACCATCCCTGTCTGACAGAATCCGACCTAACAGCTTGTGTCTGACAGACCTTGTGTCAGACAGAATCAGAATTAACAGCTTGTGTCAGACAGAATCAGACCTAACAGCTTGCGTCTGACAGAATCAGACCTAACGGCTTGTGTCTGACAGAATCAGACGTAACGGCTTGTGTGTGACAGAATCAGACCTAACGGCTTGTGTCAGACAGAATCAGATCTAATGGCTTGTGTCTGACAGAATCAGACCTAATGGCTTGTGTCTGACAGAACTTGTGTTTGACAGAATCAGACTTAATGGCTCATGCACTTTCGAATTTCAGATTTCATCTTCGTGGCACACTCTGCCGTTATCTGCTCATCATTCTGCTACACCATTGATCCATTTGCCTTTCTGGGTAATCCTCTTTCAAGACTCATTTTGTGCGAAAAGAAGGCATTGGCAGAGTCAGTGTCTACTTTTTCCCCTTCTTTGTCGAATGCTCAGACAGCAAACACCGTTGTCTGTCATTTGAGCAAAAATGCGTTGCACTGCCGTTAAATGCCTGAAAAGTCATGCCCAGTGCATCCAACTTTAGCATGGGACAGAATTGTTATTTTTCAAGCTTTTCTGGAAGAAAGGCAGGAGATAGGACCAAGAAGGCAGGAGTTAGACAAGATGGAGGTGACTAGAAGAAAAGGGACAAGGAAGAAACAAAGAGAGGGGTAGAAAAGAGGGAAATCGTGTTACAGAATATCCAGAAGGTGGGGATGCTGTTTAAGCTGACAGGCCCCTGGCATCTCTACACAGGGAGTCACAGTTTTTATTTTCTGTATGGCAGATGTCAGTAGTGTATGTCTATTCATTTTGCTACCTGTTTATGATCATGTATTACATTGCTGATTGGTCAGATTCTGTGATGCTTCTCTGAAGTATAGATACAGCATACATTATTTGCTTGCCATAGTTGTGTTAATGCATGCATACTGAATGTATTCTTGAAAGTACCATTGTCAATCGTTCATGTCTATGGTCAGATATGCAACATAACATTCTTTTCGAGCTAGGAAGATCTTAATGCCTGGCAGCCATGTGGTAGTGATAATTGAGTATCAACACAGTTTGGCTATAAAGGTCACTGAAATAAGAGCCAGCAACATTTGAAGGTGACTGGAGTATGAGCAAGTTCTCCCTTTCTGACCTTAAATGAAACTTACTTGTGTCTGTATTGCAGATGCGAAGTCAGTGGTAAAGAAAGGCGGCCATAAATTTGATGGACAGGACCTGTCTGTGAGTCTTCACCGGGCTGCAAACTCTGTGGACAGAACAGGACAACAGACACCTCCACAACCTCTTGCCAAGGCTGAGTCCTCCTCCTCCAGGTCTGGAACGTCACCTGACAACACCATGCCATGGAATCAGTATAACCAGCATCCACCCATGCCTCAGATGGCAAGAGACTGCCAAGAACGTCCCTCACCGTCTGATGGGAGAGGCTTCACAGGAGGCTATACAGGAGACCGACCAGGAAGCCAGTTTCCCAGTTCAGCAAGAGCACAAATGAAGCACGAAGGACCTCCTGATTATAGTCCTGCTTGTCAGTCCATGCCCCTGGTTCCACAGAGAGCTCTTCAGCAGATTCCTTCTCCCCGGCAGGGCCACAAGAGAACAGGTGGCCTATGCCACAGACCTCCATGACTTCTGGTGAAGGGGCCTACTGGAAGCCCCCATCCTCTCAGCATCAGGCTAGTGCTGCCAGCAGCGCGCTGATTGATTCCTGCCACAACCAGCCTGCAGAGAGCGTTGAGAAAAGAGGAGATCCGTTCTCTGGAAGTCAGGCGTATCCTAGGACATCTCGACCTTCTCAGAGCACTGAACATGAGGGTTTCAGGCCGCCACCTCCAGGTTTCAGGCACGAGATAGTACAACCAAAGCCTTCTGAGAAGACAATCCAGATTCGGCTTGGCTTAGATGTCATAGACAAAATTAAAGCTGACTACAATCTACTAAATCAGCTGATACGGGATCTGAAATCTCTGAAGAGCAGATTTCAGTGGGAGCCTCCTGATCACATCATCATAAAATGTTGGAGTGAGGAGTCTGAGGACTGGGAGAAGAAGGTTTACAAAATGATGGAACGCTTGGTACAGAAAACCAGGCAACAGATGCAGAGAGACAGACAGTTACCTCATCAGAATCTGATGCTGGAAGCAGACAGGTCTGAAATGGATACACCAAGATCAGTCAACAACACTGGGATGTTGGATAGGTCGTCATCAGCCCCACATGCTCCATCAGCATCTGCAGTCGGCATACAGAAACCTCCAGAGATTGGGATGTTGAAAGATATCATCCCAAATCTGAAACCAGGACAAATGAAGATACTGAAAAACCCAAAAGCTCTTGAAAAGTTGAAGAGAGATTACCGTGGACTGGAAATATCTGTTGATGAAACAGAGAAAACTGCTTTTGTCACAGCTCCTGGGGATGTCATGAAAAAAGCATTTTCTGACGTACTTGCATTCCTCACACAGATACAGGAGAAGAAAGTACCTGTCAGTCGTGCTTTGGCTCAGATGTGCATGAAGAAAGATGCAGTGGAATGGATTCAGAAGACTTTGATAGAGAAACTTGATTTGCCGTGTGATTGGGAAGTCCGTGACGATCACATCATCCTGTATGGTCAGCGTAAAGATTTACAGTACTTTGAAGAGAAGTTCAAACGGGCTTTTGAAGAATACTCCATGCCACTCCTCAAGAGAGAGGCCTGCCTGCTGAAGTCCCCTGCATGGACTTCATTTAAAGAGAAGATGCAAGAAATGAAGAACGGCGAAGGTCCCGCCCCTGTTCTATTTCATGAAGGAGATAAAATCATCCTTGTTGATACTCTGTCCAACATGACTCGCATTCGTGCAGCAGTGAGGAATTTTTTTGCAGAAAACCAGCTGAAAAAGGAAGTGCTACAAGTGAGCCCTAACAAGGTGAAGTTCCTGGAGCTGCACTGCAAAGAACAAGCGAAGGCTATTCTTCAGAAAGCGAGGGATGCTGGCGTTTCAGCAAAATTCACAGTTCATGGCATGGAAGCTGAAGGCCCCACAGACAGCCTGGCAGAAACCGTGGAGAAAGTGAGAGAGCTGGTGGACAGGATCCAGGAAGACAAGATGACCTTCAAAAAGCCTGGAATGGCCACCTATCTGACTGGACCCAAGGGACAGGAGTTTCTGTCTCAAACCGGGAGAGCCACAGAATGCTACATCACAACCAAGGGCAGTGGTGGTGGGGGTGGGGGTGGCACAACTACAAGCGGGGATGGGGAGCAGGCTGATGAGTCAGGAGGACAGGTCTTTGCTGAAATACACCTGGACGCCGATCATCAGGTGTTGATTGTGCAGGGAGACATCACGCAGTGTCAGGTGGACGCCATCGTCAACGCTGCCAACACCCGCCTCAGTCATGGTACCGGTGTGGCGGAGGCCATCGTCAAAGCCGGTGAGTTTGCCAGGGACTTTACAGATCCCTGATATGACCTTTTTTATATCTCTAGGCTTGATCTGATACTGTTGATCTCTCCCTCTCCTTTTATGGTGGTGGTAGTAGTATGCAGGCTCCTTCCATCTCAGGAGACAATGGGTGCGCCTTCTTTGGCTTCGTTAGTCTTGTCTGGAGCAATGTACGGAATGTTTCTGCAGATCATCCTTGCATGGCAGTCCCTGGTACAGTTGTTGCAGGCAAATCTGGACACTGGATTGATGGCCTGGTTTTGCTGTCATTAATATGGTAGGATATTTACGTTTTGGGAAGAAGAAAAAAGGATCATACACACAACAGTTAAAACTCAAAGTTGCAAACACAGTTTGTTGTGAAACTGTGTGCATAAAAGTGCGGTGCTTACAGAAGCTGAAAGCCCGCATATGCAGAATCATATCCACGTAGAAGGGGAAGGGGATGCAGGGTGAGTTAGTGCTTAAA
>CM060317.1:70745161-70752661 GCA_030674155.1 Stramonita haemastoma | reverse complement strand
TGAGGGCGGCGCTTTGATTTGTTTGCTTTACAAGATTCAGCGCTATTTAAATACCATACATTGTTGTTGTTATTATTATTGTTGTTATTATTGTTATTATTGTTATTATTGTTGTTATTATTATTATTATTATTATTATTATTATTATTATTATTATTATTATTATTATTATTATTATCTCCTCTCCCTCACTGCTTTACCTTCCTGTCCCTAAAGAGAGCAGGTACCCATTTACAGCTGGGTGAACTGGGAGACTTCTGACGCCAAGGTGCGCAAACATTCATATATCAACTTGGTAACAATGTTCATGCTGCTTAACCTTGGCTGGGGGCAAGCGAGTGCTCTGACCACTGAACTGTCCCGTCCCCAAAGGAGGGATACTGTCACATACATGTGACGCTCCACCACATGATGAGTTGTGTTGCAGCACATGTCAATTTTTTTTTGTTATTGACATGTTATTAATCTGCAGTAAAAAGACTATTCAACACAAAAAAACAAATGAAAATCAGACTTTCTTTAAAAAGTTATTACCAATTGAAATGATACACTGCAGGATGTGACAAAATGAGAAACTGACTATGAGGGCTTGGGTATTTTGGAAACACGTTTTTAAGCAAGAGAAAACAAAATTACGCCTTGATATTTCATTACAAGGTACCATAATGGCTATAGTTCTGTAATCAATCAAAATTGAAATCTGACCCCCACCTGCCTATAATGGCTCCTTGCGCAAAAATGGTTCAGATGCAAAGCGACTCATTTTGTGGTGGAGCATCACAAAATTATATGCAATAGAAGGCTCAGTATTTCCAAGCATTGCACTTGTGTAGTGGTAATGCAGCAGATTTGGGTGTGAGGTTTGTGTCAAGGTTGTTGGGTTGGGTTTTTGTTGTTGTTGTTTTTGTTTTTTTGTTGTTGTGTTGTTGTTGTTTTTTTTGGGGGGTGGCTTGGCGTGGTTGTTGTTGGTCCAGAGAGAAAATAGGACTTTCCATTTTATCAGTCTAACAGCAATCATTTATATTTTCATCATGGACTATGGTCTGTGGCTTCCATCGATAAATAACATTTTTTATGGACTACGTGATGTATGCAGGAACTGTTTTCTCTGATGCTTGAGTGATTTGCATATGGAAAGAAGTAACATAGCTTTTTTTCATGAAGAAGCTATTTGTTTCTCTCTCTGTCTCTGTCTCTGTCTCTGTCTCTGTCTCTTTCTCTCTCTCTCTCTCTCTCTCTCTCTCTCTCTCTCTCTCTCTCTCTCTCTCTCTCTCTCTCTCTCACACACACACACACACACATGCACGCATGCACACACACACGCACGCACGCACGCACGCACACACACACATACACACACACGCACGCACGAATGCGCACACACACACCTATCTATGTCTCTGTCTGTCTGTCTGTCTGTCTGTCTGTCTGTCTGTCTGTCTGTTTGTCTGTCTATCTGTCTCTCTCTATCTCTCTCTCTCTCATTCTCTCTCACACTGAATGTCCTTCAGATGAAGCTGTAAACCGAGGTCCCATGTGCAAACGCACACAGAACATCTTGTGCACACGTTAAATCCCGTTCCGCTTTTTCTAAGAGTAGACCATTGTGTGCCCATAGGAACAGGTGAACAAATTTACAAAACTGCATACACACAAGAACTGGAAGTAAAAAAGCACATTAGTGCGTATTCCATTATCCTCAAAATAAAACAAAAGAAATAAAAAAATTAATAAACAGATCCCTCTCCTTTCTCTCCCTCCCTCCTCTCTCTCTCTCTCTCTCTCTCTCTCTCCTCTCTCTCTCTCTCTCTCTCTCTCTCTCTCTCTCTCTCTCTCTCTCTCTCTCTCTCTCTCTCTCTCTCTCTCCATTATCCTCGATATAAAAGAATAATTTAAATCAAATCAAAAAGAATAAATCATATCAAATCTCTCTCTCTCACTCACTCATTCCCTCACCCTCATCTCACTCCCTCACCCTCTCTCTCACTCCCTCACCCTCTCTCTCTCACACTCTCTGGCTCTCTGGCTCTCTCTCTCTCTCTCTCTCCTCTCTCTCTCTCTCTCTCTCTCTCTCTCTCTCTCCTCTCTCTCTCTCTCACCCTCTCTCTCACTTACTCTCTCACCCTCTCTCTCTTACCCTCATCTCTCTCACTCCCTCATCCTCTCTCACACTCCCTCCCTCACCCCCTCTCTCCCTCACTCACTCACCCTCTCACTCACTCACTCACTCACCCTCCTCTCTCTCATTCCCTCATCCTCTCTCTCACTCACTCACTCACTCACTCACTCACTCACTCAACCTCTCTCACTCACTCACTCACTCACCCTCTCTCTCACTCACTCTCTCACTCACTCACTCACTCACCCTCTCTCTCACTCAATCACTCTCCCTCACCCATTCACTCACTCACCCTCTCTCTCTCTCTCTCACTCACTCACTCACTCACCCTCTCTCTCACTCACTCACTCACTCCCTCACCCTCTCTCTCTCTCACTCACTCACTCACTCACTCACCCTCTCTCTCACTCACTCACTCACTCCCTCACCCTCTCTCTCACTCTCTCACTCACTCACTCACTCACTCGCCCTCTCTCTCACTCACTCACTCACTCCTTCACCCTGTCTCTCTCTCATTCCCTCATCCTGCTCTCTCTCACTCCCTCATCCTCTCTCTCACTCACTCACCCTCTCTCTTACTCACTCTCCCTCTCCTTCACTCACTCTCTCACTCCCTCACTCACTCTCTCACTCCCTCATCCTCTCACTCACTCTCCCTCTCCCTCACTCACTCTCACTCCCTCATCCTCTCTCTCACTCACTCGCCCTCTCCCTCACCCACTCCCTCACCCACTCACTCACTCCCTCACCCACTCCCTCCCTCACCCACTCACCCACTCCCTCCCTCACCCACTCACTCACCCAACTCACCCACATCATAGTCCTGATCCCTGATCCCTGACCAGCAGACGAGGCCCAAACCCTGAAGCGCACGGTGACGGCAACGCTGAGGAAAGCGGAAGACATGGAGCTGACCTCGGTGGCCATGCCGGCCATCAGCTGCGGAATTTCCCGCTACCCCAAGGACCAGGCCACCGGCATCATCATGGAAGCCATCCACGGCCACTACTTGAGCGTCGGCGCGGGCAGCGGCCTGAAGATGCTGATGGTGGTGGAGGTGAAGCCAGAGACCCTGCAGGCTTTGGTGACGGCCGCCAAGCGCTGGTTTGGTACCTTGGTGAAGGAGAAGAGGAAGGCAGCAGCGCTACCAGCTTCAGCTTCTTGGGGCCGCTCTGGGGGGAGACAGGGAGAGCGCGGAGCTGAGAGAGGTGTGTGCGGGGGATTTTGAGTTTGCTGGTGTGTTAGGGCTGGGAGGGGGGGGGGGTATAGTAGTAGGCACCCATCAATCTCGGAAGACTATGGAGTTGTGCTCTAATCTTTAGAGCGCAAAGCCTGGGCAAGTATGTATGGAGGGCAAGCTGTTACCCATGCAGCAGACCCCCTCCCCTCTCCACGGCACTGGAATGATCCATTGGAAAGGCAATGACCGATACGAATGGTTCCAGTACTGTCGCAGGAGCCACCAGAACGTTGCCATATACCTACAGCCCCAAGCCGCTCTGGGACTCCAACTCCCCGATTTTTCCTCAGGGATGGTGTCTTAACACAACACCTGTGTGCATGCTGGTTTGTTATAATTTTGTCATCCGCTCCTACCGGCACACGATGGCTGCGAATGTTTGCTTCAAAGTCCAGTTGCCTGGCTCCTTTAGATTTTACATCAGCAGTTTTCCTGTTCCAGTTTTCATTTCATTTTATCCATGATGATTAATGTTTTGCCTGTCATAATACACACACGTGTACACACACGCACACACGCACACACGCACGCACGCACGCACGCACACACACACACACACACACATACGCACACACACACACACACACACACACACACACACACACACACACACACACACACACACACACACACACACGTTCTGGGGGGGACGATAGCCTAGTGGTCAGAACATTGCGCTGGCAATTTGACGACCCGGGTTCGAGTCCCGTCGAGGAGATTTTTCTCCTGGAGTTAACATCAGTGCTGACTCTACTCTCCCCAAAAGTCCTTCGGATGAGACTTTAAACCGAGGCCCCGTGTGCGAACGTACGCAGAACATCTTGCGCACACGTTAAATCCTGTTCCGCTTTTCGTAAGAGTAGGCCATCGTGTGCCGTGGGAACAGATGACAATATTTACAAAACTGCATACACACGGGGACCGGATGAAAAAAAGCACATGATTGCTTATTCTGTTATCCTCGATATAAAAGATTAAATAAATAAAATATTAAAAAATAAATAAATAAAAATGATAATTTATTTTAACCAAGTTGATCTGTTTTCCTTTGCTTGTTTTTTGTATCTATAATTCCACGAGTTTGTGATGGTTAGATCAGTTTCTCCTTTTTTTCTCCAATCAACTGTCCAAACAAACACACTGACATTAATTTCTCATTTCTTTCCCCTACACATTACCTGTCTAATATCACTTTCTAGGGGATAGACGTTAAAAATGAACACACACACACACACACACACACACACACACACACACACACACACACACACACACACACACACACACACACACACACACACACACTCTCTCTCTCTCTCTCTCTCTCTCTCTCTCTCTCTCTCTCTCTCTCTCTCTCTCTCTCTCTCTCTCTCTCTCTCTCTCATGCCCTCCTTTCTCATGTCTGGAGTTTTATGCATCCATACAGAGACGGGATAGCTCAGTGGTCAGAGCACTCGCTTCCCCCAGCCAAGGTTAAGCAGCATCGAGCGTGGTTACCAGTTGGACAGGTGGCCGTTTGTGCGCCTTGGCTTCAGTAAAGTCCCCCCATTTCACCCAGCTGTAAATGGGCACCTGCCCTCTTTAGGGTCAGGGAAGGCAAAGCAACGAGGGAGAGGAGATAGGCGCCACTCTCAATATGCTGGCCCCTAGAAAATCTGAGGCCTCTTATGCCTTGCTCCCCTACGACCACATAGGTCATGGGACACTTTTACCTTTTGCGCTACCTTTACTGAGCACAGAACAAAAATATCAGCACACACTGTGCATCTCAGAAATTTGATGTTTACTGAAGCAATGCAGGTCAGTTACAATTCTAACAAAAATGTTAAAAGTATGACTTGTATAATGTCTCCTGTCGTTATGACAGATGAGTAGGCAGACAGGTCAGTATCTTTGTGATACACAGCTAACACTGGATCTGACAAACCTAAAACACAGGAATAAGCGGATAAATAACAAAGCGTGGTGAGTGCCAAGTCAAGTCTCTCCATTTCGCTGTGTCTGTAGACTCGAGTGAGGAACGCGACAGAGGTGACAGAGGTTACAGCAGCAGCAAAAAGGACACCGGCCGTGAGATTGACGTGTTCATCTACGCCACTCAAAAGTCGGCCATCACTGAAGCCCGGGATAAAATCTACAAACATATGAAGTTTTCGTGTACCTCCTACACTGAGAGCAACTCCCTCATCGCAAACTTCAGTCGCAAACAGGTAGGCCTATTGCTAGCGGGGGGAGAGGAGTGGAGGGTTTGAGGGGTTTGGGGTTTGTTTTTTTGTTTTTTACAGCTAAGGCTCTGAGGTTTACTTATATTTCATTTTATTATATATTTTATTTCACACTACTTTATGTCACAGCAGGTTTCTCTGCGTGAAATACGGGCTGCTCTACCCGGAGAGAGCGCATTGCCACAAGTGCACCACCCTTTTTTTAATAACTTTTTCCTGTCTGCAACTGTATTTGTTTCCCGATCAGAGTGGCTTTTTTCTACAGAATTTTTCCAGGGATGACCCTCTCGTTGCCGTAGGTTCTTTTACATGCGATAAATAATGCTGTGTAACACACAGGACCTTGGTTTATTGTCTCATCCAAAAGACGAGCGCCCAGACCACTACTCATGGTCTAAAATGGGATTTTAATGTGTGTGAAAGATGTTGGGGTTCTCAGTATTTAGTCTCACCTGAAGAACTTTGACATTCTGTTTGATTTTCTTGTCCAACTGGGGGGACAGGGCAAGGCTGGGAATCAGTTCCAGAACCTCAGGGTTTACCTGTTAGGCAGGTGACCATGTTAACCATCCTTCCTTTTTCTTTTCTTGTTATTAGGCAGGTGACCATGTTAACCATCCTTCCTTTTTCTTTTCTTGCTATTAGGCAGGTGACCATGTTAACCATCCTTCCTTTTCCTTTTCTTGTTATTAGGCAGGTGACCATGTTAACCATCCTTCCTTTTTCTTTTCTTGTTATTAGGCAGGTGACCATGTTAACCATCCTTCCTTTTTCTTTTCTTGTTATTAGGCAGGTGACCATGTTAACCATCCTTCTTTTTCCTTTTCTTGTTATTAGGCAGGTGACCATGTTAACCATCCTTCCTTTTTCTTTTCTTGTTATTAGGCAGGTGACCATGTTAACCATCCTTCCTTTTCCTTTTCTTGTTATTAGGCAGGTGACCATGTTAACCATCCTTCCTTTTCCTTTTCTTGTTATTAGGCAGGTGACCATGTTAACCATCCTTCCTTTTTCTTTTCTTGTTATTAGGCAGGTGACCATGTTAACCATCCTTCCTTTTTCTTTTCTTGTTATTAGGCAGGTGACCATGTTAACCATCCTTCCTTTTCCTTTTCTTGTTATTAGGCAGGTGACCATGTTAACCATCCTTCCTTTTCCTTTTCTTGTTATTAGTCCTGCCTGTGTTAGTCAGGTGACCATGTTAACCATCCTTCCTTTTTCTTTTCTTGTTATTAGGCAGGTGACCATGTTAACCATCCTTCCTTTTCCTTTTCTTGCTAGTAGTCTGGCCTGTGCTTTTGCTGAAAGGTGATAGGATTTTTATTGTTTCAGTGTTTACTATTTCGTGTGCTGAAAATGTAATGTTAAATTTAGATTGAGTTATCTGTGTAACAGACCATGGTTATACACGCATGCACGCACACACGCATGCATGCACGCATGCACTCACGTGCGCACACACGCAAACACACACACAAACAAACACACACACACAATCTGCAAATGCACACACACACACACACACACACACACACACCACACACCACACACACACACACACACACACACACACACACACACACACTGCAAATGCACCACACCACACACACACACACACACACACACACACACACACACACACCACACACACACACACACAATCGCAAATGCACCACACACACACACACACACACACACACACAACACACACACACACACACACACACACACACACACACACAATACACACACACACTCTGCAAATGCACACACACACACACACAATCTGCAATCACACACCACACAACACACACACAACACACACACACACACACACACACTATATATATATATATATATATATATATATATATATATATATATATATATATATAATATATATAAACCGCCTGCAC
>CM060317.1:70720161-70740161 GCA_030674155.1 Stramonita haemastoma | reverse complement strand
TCTCGTTCTGACTTAATGGCAATAATGTTTTCTCATTCTGATTCTTCTCACTCACACAAGGACTTATAAATTATAACTCTTTTTCTCCTTTTAATTTTTTTGTTGCAATTTCAGTCAGAGGACCTGTTGAAGCTGCAGAAGAAGCACGACGTGGAAATCTCTCTGGATCAGAAAACGAGCTCCGTCATCATCATAGGCGTCAAGATCAATGTATACAAAGCGGTCAGCAGTATGAAAGACATCTTGCTCTCGGCCACCAATGAGCGCCACCTGGCTGCAGGCATGCCCCCTGTACGCTGGCAGTACGAGTCGGGTAAAGGGAAGTTCAGCGACTTTGAGCCTGACCAGATCCTGGACATCGAGGCAGCGTTCAAGAGAAGAAAGAAGACGTGCACTTCAGTGACAAGAGAGGCCGCAAATACAGAATAGTGTTCAGAGAACGCAAAGAGTACCCTCTGGATCCACAGGGACGGCCTGTGACCGTGCGACGGAGAGACATTCTGGATGGTAGGCTACGTTTGTGTTGTGGGGTAGGGGGGAGAGAGAGAGAGAGAGAGAGAGAGAGAGAGAGAGAGAGAGGAGAGAGTGAGAGAGAGAGAGGAGGAGAGAGAGAGGAGAGAGAGAGAGAGAGAGAGGAGATTCAAATGTTTAATGTGTCTTCAGTCTGATGTCTTCAGTCCCTTGACTTGCGAACTCTTACAGCCTGTTGACATCATAGACCATCTGGCAGAGCGCGCTGTCGAGATTGTCAAACTTGTTCAGAGAAGCGTTGATAGTGGCTGTGTGGGACTGCAAGCAATGTAGCATCTGTCCTAAACGCCAGTCCATAACTTGAAATACAGTATTATACTGTGCATCAGGTCCAGCTGTCGACATAATGGCTATGTATTACACCTAATATGTAAAGACTGTGGGTAAAATAGGGGAAATCTTCCCTGGCTCTGCAACTGGATTTTTTCAAAGTCTACAAATTCATAGGCTGGTTTCAATTCATTGCTTGCAGAGAGAGCCAAAAAGTGCGACTGCTCGCTACAATGTCAGTTCACGGAATGCACTTTGAGAGAGAGAGAGAGAGAGAGAGAGAGAGAGAGAGAGAGAGAGAGAGAGGAGAGAGAGAGAGAGAGAGAGAGAGGGAGGTTGTTTGGATTTTTGTTCATGTTGTGTTTTTTTCCTTTTGTTTCGTGTTGGTTGGTTCATTGGTTGGTTCATTGGTTGGTTGGTTGGTTGGTTGGTTTGTTGGTTGGCTGGTTGGTTGGCTGGTTGGTTGGTTAAGTGGGGATGTTCCATCACTCCTGAGACAATGAATGTAAGATTTGAAAAAAAATGATGGTGAAATCGTTTCTTTTTCCGTTTTACCAAATATTTGTATGCGTGAATTTGCAAGTGTTTAATTATGTTTATGAATATATATAGACGTGTGTGTGTGTGTGTGTGTGTGTGTGTGTGTGTGTGTGTGTGTGTGTGTGTGTGTGTGTGTGTGTGTGCGCGCGCGCACGCGCGCGTGTGCTTGAATGCCATGTTGCAGAGAGGAGGCAGGAGATTCCTTTGCCCGCTCACTGGAAGCCCATGAAGGGAGCAACGGTCAAACGCGTTGACCTGAAGCCTGACAGCAACGAATACAAGAAAGTGGCGGCTCACTTTGGTGCACGGGCACCGATCAAAAAAGTGAGTGACAAGTTTGTGAAATTCGTCAAAGAAAACAAAAACTGTGTAGGGGTGTGTGTGTAGGTATGTTTGTGTGTAGAGGTGTGTGTGTGTGTTTATTTAATTTTATTTTTTATCTTATTCTTTTATATCGAGGATAATAGGATAAACAGTCCTGTGCTTTTTATCATCCAGTCCCTGTGTGTATGCAGTTGTGTAAATATTGTCAGCTGTTCATCTGTGTGTGTCTGTGTGTGTGGGTGTGTGTGTAGGTGTAGGTGTGTGTATGTGTATAGGAGGTGCGTGTGGGGGGGGGGGGAGAGAAAGATTTGATTTGATTTGATTTATTCTTTTATATCGAGAGAGAGAGAGAGAGAGAGAGAGAGAGAGAGAGAGAGAGAGAGAGAGAGAGAGGAGAGAGAGAGAGATTCGGATTCGGATTCGGATTCGGAAATTTTATTCGTAAAGGCCATTGCCCCTTAGAAGGGGTTAACATACAAAATATAAACACACACACTTTGTAGGTTTTCCGAGATTGACATACCATGTTTACAACATACTGCGTACTTTAAACGCTTTGTACAGATAAACAACAAGTTTTTTTGCAATTGTTTCGTTTGGTGTAGTCATCAACATGATTAATTTGAATGAAACTGGTTGTCGAAAATACTTTAACGGAATCAGTTGCTCTCGCAGCTTTTAGCTCCGGACAAGACAAAACAAAGTGTAGTTCATTTTCAAGTGCATCATGACATAAAGGACACATCAAATAATGATCATTAACAGATTTATAGCGATATGAATGTAAATATATATCAGAAATACCAAATCTGAATTTAGTCATGATGCGTTTCAGATGCCTATCTAAGTGCATTAACAAATATACTGGAACACAATGCAAAGGGTTCAACATTCTGTACATATCAAATCGATCACTCTCCTGAACATGTGAAGACCAATTCTGCCATCTGCAATCTACCAGTCTTTGGCGAAACATATGAATGAACCCAGTTACGTCCCCTACACCTTGATTTTCCCATACAAAACCAAAACCGCATTCATATAACTTTAATCTTATTCTCGTGGCCCAGTTTTTCTTACCTCTTGCATCTAAATTCATCAACATTTTATAAGCTTTGTGGGGCAGTCTATGTGATTCCATTTGTATTATTTTTAGCCAGTAACGAATACACTTAACTATAGACATTAAACTAATTGGATACCTGTTAGTTTCCCCATACACTAAGTCATTAGGAGTTTGGATTGAAACGCCCAGAAATTTCTTCAATGCATACAAATGTATTTTCTCAATTTCAGCCACACCTGCATCCAAGCCCCATAATTCAGCACCATATTGTACCATGGGTTGAATTTGTGCATCAAATAGTTTCAAAAATAACGTAAGAGATTCATTATTTAATTGCATTAATTTTCTCAGAATACACAATAAAGGAAATTTTGCTCTACTTACCAGATCTCGACATGCAAAAGAAAAACTTAATCGTGTTGAGAAATATATTCCTAAATACTTGTAGACGTTGACAACTGGCATAGCGCTTCCATTATATGTCCATCTTTCCCGCTCTGCAAGATACCCTCCTTTTCTGAATACTATAATATTACTTTTTGACATATTTACCTTTAAGTGGAGTGAAACTGATGCTTTTTCTAAACTATTTAATTGTCTTTGTAACCCCACTATTGTCTCTGAAACTAACACTACATCATCAGCCAGAAGGAGTAAAAATATTTCTAAACTGTCATCAATGAACTGTGCACCATGTCTTCCATTACGTATAACTTCTAATGTTAACTCATTAATAAATAAGGAAAACAAAATAGGACTACACACATCTCCTTGTTTAACACCAGCTGTACAGTTTATATAATCTGTCAATGAAGCACCACATCTAACTCTTGCATTTACAAATTCATACATACTCATAATGCATTTAAACAGTTTTCCCCGAATTCCATTCTTAAACAAAATAGGCCACAATATACTTCTATTAACAGAATCAAAGGCTTTCTCAAAATCGATGAAAGCCACATATAACTTACGATTCAAACAAAACTGCTTCTGAACAAAAGCCATTAAAGTAAACATGTGATCTATAGTGGAGTAATTTCGTTTAAACCCAGCCTGAAATTCACCAGTTATGTTGTTCTCCTCTACCCACTCCTGAAGTCTTCTATTTATAACTGCACTATATAATTTACTACTAATATTACACAAAGAAATTCCTCTGTAGCTATTTGGATTATTAACATTACCCTTTTTGTACAAAGGGAGAACAATTGACTCCGTCCAACTATCAGGATACATGCCCTTATCAAATAAAGCATTAAAAAATTGTACAAGAAATTTTATTACCAACTCTGATTTACATGCAGTTTTTATCATCTCTCCAATAATACCATCAGGTCCAGCAGCCTTTTGGTTTTTTAATTTCCTTAAGGCTAATATTACTTCTTCTTTCGAAATTGGACGATTAAAATAATCATTACCAGAATCACTATCATCAGTCACTTCTTCCCTGTCTGTAACATTATGAATATCATCATTTTTTTCTAACAATTTCTGGAAATGTTGAAACCAATCGTCTAGACTAACATTATTCACAGGCTGCTTTCTTTTACACTGTATACTACGCATTACATTCCAGAACTCCTTCTGACTACCAACAGAAGCAATCAATTTATCTAACATAGCGTTATTGAATAGTTTACGTTTTGTCTTCAAAAGCTTCTTATAGTCACGCCTTGCAGTGCGATACAGATCACGATCAAATGGGGATAAAGAACTACGATACTTGTTTAATAATTTACGAACATTTCTTTTACATACACGACATTCCATATCATACCAATCACTGTAGCCATACTTTCTATTTACATTTGTCTGCTTTTTCATGCAATCAGCACAGTCTTTCATGCAACTGTTAAAAATATCAAGAGCTTGGTTAATATTAACATCTATCAGATCACTAGCCATACTTAATTTTTCTTGTATCTCATCTGAGTCTATTGCCCTGTCAAACATTTCACAATATATTTCATTCCAAACAAACTTTTCCACTGTACATTTGTTTTTTTCCTCTTTTTCTTCAACCATGTTTTCCTTAGGAAAATTAACATAAAGCACCAAAGGCATGTGGTCAGATTCACACCTTTCAGAAACATTCATCTCACAATCCTCAGAAAATTGAATAAACATATCTTCAGACATCATGAAATAATCATTGACACTGCTTCCAGTCTCAGAAATGTACGTGTAGCAACCCTGACGGTCGCCATGACACGAACCATTCAAAATATGTAAATGTAATGCAGTGCACATATTTAATAACATTTTACCATATTGATTTAAGACATTATCTTGTGACATTCTATTTGAATGTAAAGGTCCACTTAGGTATTGATCTGTAAATGGCGCATGACTGTCCTCAAAATCTAAAGAAACATTGGATATTCTACTATTAAAATCCCCTCCCAATATGACATAAACATCACCACAAGAAAGCATACAGTCACAAAGAAAATCTTCCAGTACCATTATTCCATTTTCAATATCAAAAATTCTATAATATGGTGAATCAGTTGGTGGTACATAAACGGCCACATATAATACATCTTTTATTGTACCAAACAAAGCTTTATCAATCATGAACGCAAAAAAAATATCTGATTTTATGTCCAGCTGCTTCACAAAGGAACATAATTCCCGTCTAATGAGACACAAAAGACCACCTGATCGTCTCCCTTGCACTGAAAGTTTAGTAGCAGGTTTACAAAATGCCTCATAGCCAACAAACACTGAAGAGTGAAAATCCTCAACAAAAGTTTCAACAAGACAAATAAAATCGAAGGAACAAACATATGACACAAAATCCATATCACACAGTTTAGACAATAACCCATTTACATTCCAGTGCAAAAAAGAAAACAATTTAGATGTCTTGCATAAAGGGGAGCAATTCACATTTTTATCATCATAGTCAATCAATGTAGTAGAGAAAGCACACGCATCTTGCAACTCATCTTTATTCACAACATCGGACACACATTCATTCATGCATACAGTGTTTACAACTTCATCCTGGCTTGTGTTTACATCCAAAGTACAACACACCACGTTAAAATCTGTCCCATGCACAGCACGTGCAGGCTGCCTGTTGTTTACACTACACTGAGGTTGCAACACCGGTGCCTCCCTAAAATTTGCCCCCTCACCAAAAACATCACAAAGTGGATGGAAAATATTACTGAGGCGGCCAACATCCTATTTCAGTTCAACCAATCTGTTGTCCTGATCAACTGTAAATTTCTTCTGATCAATGACCAAATGATCAAAGATCATAGTTGCCCTCTTGCCCTCACTCTTAGCTTTCTTCAGGTGTGGAACCAGCCTTTTCCTTATTTCCCTAACACGACTGGAGAAGTCTTCACCGATAAACATACCAGACCCCCGTAGTTTGCCCTTTGCTTTTAACACAGACAATTTCTGTTTGTACGACACACACCTGGCAATCACAGGGGAGTCAGCCTTTGAGTTTATCCGATGGACCCTGTCAAACTCAATGTTTTCCGATAGTTCCAGAGTGTCTGTTAGGAGATCCTGAACCCTACCTTCACATTCAGCAGAGGTTTCGCCATCACGCCTTGGTAGACCGAAGAAGAGGAGGTTATTGCGCTTGGACCGTCCCTCCAGGTCGTCTGTCTTCCTCTCCAGTTCCTCCACCCTCTTGGTCAGGTCCTCGTTCTTCCTCTGCAGCTCCTCGTTCTCCTGGCGTAACCCGTGGATGACCCCCGCCAGTCCCCTCAGCTCGTCCTGCAAGGCCCTGTTGTCTTCCCGTAAGATGTGCCTTTCCTGCTTCCCCTCTTCGAACCCTGTGTCCATACTGGAGCGCATGGACTGCAGCATGTCCGCCAATGCAGACAGAGTGGGCTCTCCTCTGTCAGTGGAAGCGCCACCAGGAGAGGGGCACGTCTTCTCCGTACTGGCCCTGGTGCTGGAAGCCCTGGGGTTGGACAGCCTCGTCTGCTTCATGTCTTTGTTGGTGTTGGGCCCAGGGTTGCTCTCGATGTCGCCGCAACGTAAAAGTAGGCTGCCCCAAAATGCGTAGGAGAGGAGCAAACCTAACACGACACCGTCTACTTTCCCTCTCAGTTTCAACATGGCTATGCGTGCTTCTTTCTTCGCCCTAGCCCTCTTCAACATAAAGTTCAAGTATACTGCACAGAAGCAGCCACATGTCGATCTGAAAGTCAGTGGTCCCGATGGCATGGTGACTTACTGGTCTTTCTGCAAAGTGTGGAGCCACAAGTCCCTCTGTAGTCACTGTGGTTTGTATGGAAATGCAGAGACCAACAATACACAACCTGGTGTGAGCATTCACATTTCATGCCCCCCCGAGAGAGAGAGAGAGAGAGAGAGAGAGAGAGAGAGAGAGAGAGAGAGAGAGAGAGAGAGAGAGATGTTTACTTTCATGTTTTACATTTTTGTGTTTTATTATCCTTAATTTTTTTTCTCTTTTTACAGCATTTTTCAAAGAGCTATCAGTAAAGATTTAGGTCTCTCATGGCAATTTCTGTTAACACTGTCCCTATGTTAAGGGAGAGAACCCCTCTTTCCATGCACACATGCACTGTGCACATTTGTATGCTTCTGTAGCCCAGAAGTGGGGGATATGAAGGGGAGGGTTGGTAGCTGGTTGGTTACCCTATAGCAGGTTACCCCTAGGGAAAAGGTTCAGACTTTCAAGAGTCAGAAGCTTTTATGATGATTCAGAGTGGAATGTTGTTGCCCATACATCAGGAAAATCCATGATAATGTTTAGTTCATCTGGCCTGCAGTCAAGTCCTGATAACTTTCAGCAGACGTAGGTATGAATAGATGAAGAGAAGGAAGAAAAGTACATGCCTGTTGTTTTTTAAAAATTTATTTTATTCTTTTATTTCGAGGATAATGGAATAAGCACTCATGTGCTTTTTTTACATCCAGTCCCCGTGTATGTGCAGTTTTGTCACTTTTGTCATCCGTTCCCTCCGGCACACAATGGCCTACTCTTCTGAAAAGTGGAACGGGTTTTAACGTGTGTACAAGATGTTCTGCGTGCGTTTACACATGGGACCTTTGTCCTTTGTTGCTTTCTTCTCATATCATTTGGGGGCGGGATAGCTTAGGCGTCAGAGCATTTGCTCTCACAAAGCTAAGATCAAGCAGCATTGTGCGTGGTTGCCTCTTAGATGGATGACCATTCATTCATGAGCCTTGGCTTCAGTACATTCCCCCAGTTCACCCAGCTGTAAATGAGTAGCCTACCTGCCCTCGTTAGGAACAGCTAAGGTAAAGCAGCGAGGAAGAGAAGATAAGCGCCACCCTCACCCTTCTCCCTAAGGACTGCAGTGGTTCCAGGACAACCGTTACTCACCTATGGTTGATCCACCACACTGTGGTCTCTGTGGCAGATTGAAAGAATCCAGAACCCCAGCCTCTTCCAGCAGTACAAGGTGAAGAAGAAAGAACTGGAGCAGAACAACCCCAAAGGCACGGAGAATGAAAAGCGGCTCTTCCATGGCACTCCCTCCGACAGTGTGGAGGGTATCATCACCAACGGATTCAACCGAAGCTACTGTGGCAGACATGGTGAATAATTTTGGGGGGTTATTGTACAGCTGACAGCTGATCGGAGGCAGGATATCTCAGTGGTCAGAGCGCTAGCTTTCCCCAAGTCAAGCAGCGTCGAGCGTGGTTACCAGTTAGATGGGTGACCGTTCGTGCACCTTGGCTTCAGTACAGTCCCCCAGTTCACCCAGCTGTAAATGGGTACCTGCCCTCTTCAGGGTCAAGGAAGGTAAAGCAGTGAGGAAGAGGAGATGGACGCCGCCCTCAATATGCTGGCCCCTAGAGAAGCTGAGGTCTCTGATGCCTTGCTCCCCTATAACCACAAAGGTTATGGGACACCTTCACCCTTCTTTTTTTTTACAGCTGGCAAGGGTTTGTTTTGAAGTTTGTGTTTGTGTGAGTCTGCTCTAGGTTTTTGATCCCTGTGGGATAGATACAGAGCATCAGGGTAAAAAGGGTATAGATAATTTCAAAAAAGTTGAATCTGTCCACGGGGTAAGGAATGCGTCAGTAGCCCTTTTTTGTCATAAATGTCTTGGCTTTTATCATGTCATGCATCCAGTTTTTTTATTTATTATTTTTAAAGGTTGGGGGGGAGGGGGTTGGAGTAGTGTTCATCTTGTCTTTTTTTTTGGGGGGGAGAGGGTTGTTTATTGTTTTTTGTTGAGGTTTTTTTGCTTTTTTGTAGTTGGCTTGTTTGTGTTTGTTTTTTGTGGGGTTTTTTGTTGTTGTTTTTTTTTTTTGGGGGGGGGGTTAGGGTAGGTAGAGCTACTTTTCCAGACAAAAGGGACAAGAAAAGAGGAACCAGTCTCTTTTTCTTGTTGATAGTGTTCATGTTGTGTTCAGCGATGGTAGAGAACGTAATACAGTGGCCATAATTGTTTTAGCAAGGAATTTCAGTAATATAGTGGTTGGTTCTGGCAGTATTTAAGGCAATCTACAATGTAAGAATACACTTGGCCCACATAAAAAATCCAGAAGATTGACATTGCATAGCCCAAATGGTGAACACCACAACCAGATAGATTACATCATGGTGAAGAGACGATTTAGGTCTAGCAAAAACACTGCATGAACACAAAGCTTTCCAGGAGCAGACATAGGGAGTGAATGATGACATTCCGACTCCGTCTAAAAAAAACAAAATCACAAGCAGAACAACATCAGGGTCAAGTTTGACCTCGAGAAGCTGAAAGATCCAGAAGTAGCAGACTTTTTTCAAGCAAGGATAGGTGGGAAGTTTGCAGCACTCACTCTGATGGACTCAGATGATATGAATATAGATACCTTGATGGATGGTTTCAACACAGCAGTGACTGAAACAGCAAGCGAACTTCTTGGCAAACATCAACTGTTTAAAAAAACCTTGGGTCACACCTAACACCCTACAACTATGTGATAAACGTAGAGAGTTGAAGAAAAGGGGAAATGAAGCAGAAGAAAGACCAGAAAAATATAGGGCACTCAACAAAAGAATCAGAAAGTCCATGACAGAAGCGAAAGAGAAATGGATTGGTGAAGAGTGCCAGACCATTGAAGAAAACATCAAGAAAAACAACAACAAGAAAGCATATCAACTGCTGAAAGACCTGACTGGCACAAAACAGGGAAGAAGCTCAACAATCCATGACAAAAATGGGGAGTGCCTCACTGATGACCAGGATATTCTGAACAGATGGACAGAATACCGCTCCGACCTGTATAACTACAAAACCACAGGAGATCCTGAAGTCCTCAATATCCCCACACTCACAGATAGATACAGACAGTCACCCTCTCCTCCAAGAAGAAGTGGAAGCAGCAGTCAGATTGCTGAAAAAGGGGGAAGTTGGCAGGGGCTGACAACAATCCAGCTGAGTTAGTTCAAGCTGGAGGGAAAGCCATGATCAACGCTCTACTAAAAATCTGCAACAAGATCTGGCAGACAGGAAAATGGCCAACACCATCGACACAGTCACTCATCATCACCCTCCCTAAGACAGGAAACCTTCAGCAGTGCCAGAATTACCGCACAATCAGCCTCATATGCCACCCAAGCAAGTTCATGTTAAAGATAATACTGTACAGACTAAAGCCACAAGCAGAGACTATCATTGCTGAGGAACAAGCAGGTTTCAGAGCATGGTGTAGCACAAATGAACAGACATTCAACCTCATAATACTCTGTGAGCGGTACCTTCAACACCAACAAGACCTCTACCATGTATTTATTGATTTTAAGAAGGCATTCGACAGGGTGTGGCATGCAGCTTTGTGGGCAACCATGAATTTGTACGGCATCAATACAAACCTGATTAGAGTCATCAAAGAGCTGGACAACAAGGCCACCAGTGCAGTATACTACAACAGCAACATTGGGGAGTAGTTTCAAACAACAGTCGGTGTAAGGCAGGGCTGTCTACTCTCACCCACTCTTTTCAACATCTTACTCATGAGAAATGGTACTTTGGCAATGCTAAGTTTTCAGTTGTAAATTCATACAAATATCTTGGAATCCACTTGACAACTAAACTTAGCTTCAATTTTACGTGCCAAGATTTAGCTTCAAGGGCTAAGAAAGCTGTTCTGGGTATTCTGAGTATCTTATACAAGTTTGAAAATAATTCTGTAAAAGTCTTCATGAAACTCTTTGATACACAGGTACAACCTATTATACAATATGGAGCTGAGATCTGGGGAATAGAAAACATTGCGCCAATAGAAAAGTTACATTTATTCGCATTAAAGAGATTTCTTGGTGTAAACTGGCGCACTCCTAATGACATGGTCTATGGAGAACTAGGAAGGTATCCATTGTTTATAAATTCTAAGGTAAAATGCATTCGTTATTGGCTTAAGATAACTCGTATGGAGGATAAACGATTGCCATCTAAAGCTTATAAAATGCTATACCAACTTGATTGTAAAGGCAAGCATACTTGGGCATCTAAAATACGTACATATTTGTGTCAGTATGGCTTTGGGTTTGTCTGGGACAATCAAGGAGTCGAAAATGTTAACGAATTCATAAAATCTTTTAAGCAGAGACTTGTTGACTGCAGATGGCAGGAATGGAACACTCACATTCATAGCAGTGATCGATTTTTTCTGTATGCAGCATTTAAAACGTCATTTTGCATTGAACACTACACAGGGGTAGAAATGAATAGGTATGTTAAGCAAGCATTATCAAAATTTAGATGTGGTGTATCAGATATTGCTGTACATTTGAAACGATATGCAAAAGACAACAGTGATAATTTGGTTTGTAATTTGTGTAAATTGGCAACTCAGGATGAAATGCATGTTGTTTTGGAATGTCCAGTTCTCAGAGACTTAAGAAAAGAATTAATTCTGCCATTATATTGGAATTATCCATCAATGGTCAGGCTAGCTCAGCTCATGGCATCTGAAAATGAGCAAACTGTTAAAAACTTTGCAATTTTTCTGTACAAATCTTTGAAGAAAATAACAGAGCCAATGTAAAGTTTTGGTGAATGTTAAAAGAAAGTAAGTCAAAATTTGTATTCAATAACTCATTTTTTCATCAAGCAGTTAACAGTGAATGGCTGTTTACTTCCATTTTTGTATGTTTTTCACCCCTTCAGAAGGGGCTGTGACCTATCTCAATAAACTTTATGAAGTCTGAAGTCTGAAGTTCAACATCTTCCTTGAGAGAATCATGGCTGATGTACTGGAACACCATAAAGGATCAGTCAGCATTGGTGGCAGAACGATTACAAACCTCTGTTTCGCAGATGACATTGATGGACTAGCAGGATCAGAACAAGAGCTTGCCAGCCTAACAGAACACCTGAACAAGGCCTCTAAATTATACGGCATGGAAATCAGTGCAGGGAAGACCAAACTGATGACTAATAACGTCAAGGGCATCAGCACTGATATCAAGGTCAATGGCCAGAAGCTGGAAACGGTTCAAAGCTTCAAGTACTTGGGAGATCAGACAAGGGGTCCAAGCCAGAGGTAGTATGCAGAATTGCACAGACAATAACAGCACTGTCAAAACTGAACACCATCTGGAAAGATAAAAATATTTCACTCAACTCCAAGATCAGACTAATATGCTCCTTTGTCATATCCATATTCATGTGTGCCTGTGAATCGTGGACCCTGACTGCTAATTTGGAGAGAAGAGTACAGGCGGTAGAGATGGGATGCTTCCAGGGACCCCTTGACATCTCCTACAGAGACCATATAAGCAACAAAGAAGTGCATAACAGAATCCAGAAAACCATTGGTCCCTACGAAAACCTTCTAGAAATCGTAAAGAAGCATAAACTTAAATGGTATGGGCATGTCACAAGATCTAAAGGACTTGCAAAAACAATACTACAAGGCACTGTCCAAGAAGGAAGAAAAAGAGGCAGACCAAGGAAGAGATAGGAGGACAACATCAGCGAATGGAGAGGCCTAGAACTCAACAAAACTTTGAGAAAGGCAGAACAGAGAGAGGAATGGAGAGAACTGGTTGTCAAGTCTTCAGGGATACCCCCACAGTCGCCAGACAAAGGGATAGATAGACAGTGTAAGACACTCACTCACTCACTCAGTCCCATGTCCCAAAGGATGTAGGGGGGACATGAGAGAAGACGCAACAGAGATCTTTTTCCATGCTTCACGATCCTGTGTGGCTAGTAGGAGGTGTTGTAGGGGTTGGGCGGTCCAGTCTTTGATGTTGTCAACCCATGATTTCTTTTGGCGGCCTCTTCTTCTCTTGCCCTCGACTGTTCCTTGCAGGATGGTTTTTGCTAGGGTGTTGTGTCTTGTGGTGTGACCAAACCACATCAGCTTTCTCCTCTTTATGGTGGAGAGCAAAGGCTCTTGGGGGCCCACACGCTTTTTGATTTCTTCTTTCACATAGTTATTGGTCTTGTGTTCTTTGTATGATATTTTGAGAAGTCATCTGTGGCACTTGTTCTCGAATGCTTGGATTCTCCTCTCTAACTCTGCTGTCAGAGTCCATGATTCACAGCCATATAGGAGGATAGATATCACGAGGGATTTGTAAAGGTGGTATTTGGTGCCGAAGCTGATGTTGTTGCTTCTGATGATCTTCTCGAGTCTGACTAGAGCAGATGTTGCTGTTGCAATGCGAGCTTTCACTTCATTGTTTGATGTGCCATCTTTTGTTAGGATGGAGCCTAAGTATTTGAATTGGCTCACCTCTTCTAGTGTTTCTCCATTCATCTTTATTTCCGTGATGTCATTACTTGCGCTGTTGACCATGATCTTTGATTTCTCTGTACTGACCTCCATGCCGTATGCGCTCGCTCGATCTGTTAAATTGTCTGTGAGGATTTGCAGTTCTTGTTTGCTGCTGCCCATGAGGTCAATGTCATCTGCAAATCTGAGGTTGCAAAGGGGTCTTCCACCAATGGAGATGGAAGTGTGGTGGTTTTGCAGTGTCTCTGTCATGATGTTTTCGAGGAAGAGGTTGAAGAGTACAGGTGAGAGAAGGCAGCCCTGGCGAACCCCAACCGTGGTCTTGAAGAACTCGCCCACGTGGTTGTTCATGAAAACTGCACTTTTTGCGTTCTCGTACAGAGCCTTGATGACTTCAATTAGGCAGCTGTCAATGTTGAAGTGCCTGAGTACTTGCCAGAGGCCGTCATGCCATACCCTGTCAAAGGCCTTTTTGAAGTCTATGAAATTGTGGTACAAGTCTTTTTGGTGTTGGAGATGCTTCTCTATCAGAATTCTCAGATTGAAAATTTGTTCCATTGTGCTGCGTTTTGGTCTAAAGGCCGCTTGTTCTTCTGCCAGGAGTTTTTCTGCTTGGTTTTTCAGTGTAAGACATTGCTCTAATAAATAGTAATTAACAAAAACTTTATCAGAACTAGGATGCTTTTTTCCATGTTTGATCATGGTCAGTATTTACATGTGTTTGTAGACTTATTTGCATGTCATTGAATCCTTTATGCTGCAATGAATATTGAAAAAAAATCGATATATTGCACAATTCACAACAATCAATACAATGCACAGTTCACAACAATCAATATAATGCACAATCCACAACAATCAATACAATGCACAATCCACAACAATCAATACAATGCACAATCCACAACAATCACGCAGAACATCTTGCGCACACGTTAAATCCTGTTCCGCTTTTCGTAAGAGTAGGCCATCGTGTGCCGGTGGGAACAGATGACAATATTTACAAAACTGCATACACATGGGGACCGGATGAAAAAAAGCATATGATTGCTTATTCTGTTATCCTCGATATAAAAGAATAAATAAATAAATAGATAAATAAATAAATAAAACAATCAATACAATGCACAATCCACAACAATCAATACAATGTACAATCCACAACAATCAATACAATGCACAATCCACAACAATCAATACAATGCACAATCCACAACAATCAATACAATGCACAATCCACAACAGTGCATTTAAAAAAAAATTCTTTTATATCGAGGATAATGGGATAAGCACTCAAATGCATGATAGGTGGTGCTCTTTGTGACTGCAGGCACTGCCCTGGGCAATGGCGTTTACTTTGCTGCTGACTCGGCCACCTCCATGGGCTACGCTCAGGGTGGCCAGATGTTCCAAGCTCGGGTTCTGGTTGGGGAGTACACGCCAGGGAACTCCAGAATGAGGATGGCTCCAGACAAACCCAACTCCAAAAGACCTTACGATTCTGTCAGCAACGCCCCTCAGGGTGCCACAGTTTTTGTCATTTTTCACGACTCCCAGGCCTATCCTGAATACTTGATCAGTTTTTGAGTGATATTTGACCAAACAGTGGTTCCGTTCTGAAGTGTTTTGTAGGATATTGTTTGCGTGTTTTGCTTTAATTGTTTGCTTGTATGCAGCCCTTGTCCCAAGTAGGGTGACAGGTATGAATGATAGTTGTGGTTCTTGATGAAGAAGACTCAGAAAAGGAAGTCCGGATTGTTAAGCTTTTTTGTGTTTTTTTCACAGCTTCTGATTTTAATTAAATGTTAGTTCTTTTTTGGGAGGAACTGAAGTTGTGGATTGGTTAATTCTTATAATCTTTAACTGAGAACTTAGGAGTTTGTTATGTATTGCGTTTTTGTTGTTGTTTTTTTAGTATTGGAATTGTAAACGATATACATCATTATTGTACACTGTCATGAATGTATTCTTACAAACTCCAGAACTCCCCCCCCCCCCCTCCTGTCTCTTTCAGTATAGATAGCATTCTGAACATGCCATGTTCCTTTTCTGTCCCTTTGTTTCTGTCTTTTTCCTCATCATTCAGTCCTCTTTCCCCTGCTTTCTGTCTTTGTAGCTGATTTCCGTGCTTTTGTCAAGAAAACCTGAGACCATTTTCCTCTTATACATTATATTACATTTTGCCTGTGTTGTTTAGTTCTGTTGACGAGATAGTGAAATAGCGAACACCAGGATGAGCACTAAAAGTCCACTCTGCAAGGATATTGGCCTATGTGGCACTCTGTGTGTATTGTTTTGTTACTGTGAAATGTTTCTTGTCTTTTTTAGTTTCTGGGGATAGAGACTTAAGCAGGCTGGCTGTTGTTCTCAGCCTGGCCTGAACTGATGTAGTTTGTACAGTTTTGTACACAATGCTTATACAGTAAAGTGCTGTGTGGGTCTTACAAGTGTAGAGAGTCCTAAACAGGAATTTTCTAGGTCGCCACTCTAATTCCTGTTCCGCCTAATTTGGTACTGGAAATTTACAGTCCTAGACTAATTCCTACTTTCTTTAGTAACCCTAAAGAGGAGTAGGGCTTGACTACTGATGGGCTGGGATTGATAAAAGGGGGATAGAAAGAGGATAGTAGAAAAATAGGGAAAAGAAATATAGAGAGGAGGAAAGTAGGTGAGTGAAATTAATTAAATCCTCAACTCAGTAGCCACACTAGTAAATACACTGTAAATGTGACGAATAACGACATTCATTCAATGCAACTCCAGACCGAGCAAGTTGGGTTTACACAAATATTTCACAACACAACCTACTACACTGCAACATAAACATGACAAATCACCAATTGTACTGCAAGTACAATTGAAAAAAACACAAGATAATTTTGTCCCTCTGTCCAGTCCTCAAAACACAAAATCAACCAAGAATCAATCACAGATCAGAAACGCAAAGACTAATAAGGCAAGGCAAGGCAAGGCAAGGCAAAGTCTCTTATTCGAGGATAATAGATAAGCACTGATGTGCTTTTTTACATCCAGTCCCCGCCCTTTTCAGGGATACATTAAGACAACAATAATAGGGGTGGAGATGGAACATGGGGAAAACACAATGTGAACAAGAAGTGATGTTCCTGGAATTAAAAAAAGTACGTAAATGTAAAAACTATTTGAACTCTTCTCTAATTCAAATACAGGTCAGGGGTGTAAATCACCACAAAACCAATCGCACAGCATATTTCAAATGCTCGCACATCAACCATCAATCACTGAGCTAGATTCCAACACTAAACTCAATTACCAAAATGCACTCTCACTCTATCCAATTCCCAATTCTCATGAGAACAAAACATTCTCAAAACAATCTAACATAACCTCTAAAATTACTACATAATTTTATTAATTAATCGTACACATGTTTCATTTACTTTAGAACAGATTATGGTCCATCCTAGAAAACTGCAAACATTAATAAAAAATTTAAAAAATTTAAAGACTCTAACTTATTTTAGATAAATGTCCCCAATGACATTCCAATGCCATTGCACCTGCTTTAGAGTTACTAATTTATCACAAATAAGTCACAATTCTTAGTGATAAAATCATTACAAAAACCAAGCAGGCCTTCACACCCATATATCTGTAGTGTAAAGCCACACTAGAATATTTCCATCATTTTACTAGCTGAACAATATTCTACCGAAAGTTAAACTTACAACAAAGATAACGACTGTGCTAAAATTTACCACATGCTTTCTTTGGTCAGGGCAAACACTTAAGATTCACTATAAATTCACAGGCTAAAAACCTCAAACTAAATTAAACATATAGATCTCTTAAACTTCCCAAACTATTCTGAATGAAGCTGAAATTGGCTTAACAAGATAGTTTCACCAAAAAACAAAGTTAACAAAATGAAAACAAACCTTAATGGGGAACATCAGACTCAGAGTCCCAGTCACACAGCCTTTCCCTCACAGCCTCAAGCAGGAAATGACTTCTTGATAGGAGAATGCCAAGGGAGATCACTCTCACAAAACAAGAAAACCACAATAAGGAAGTTACTTCTGCAGTTTAATAGAAATACCTGCAGTAACTTAATCATGCTTAGTAATACCAAACACAAAGAATACCTTTTTGTGAGAGGTGTTACACAAGGGTTTTTTTATTTCCAGGTGAAGAAATGTTTGGGATCATTATTGCAATTAATGTATATGTAAAACCACTATTTAAATTCCTGGTAGATCTTACCCATTTTTTTTAAATATAAGAAAGTACTATTTGCTTCACAGAATACTAGAATTAACTTTTATTGGGGAGTCTGCGTGTTGAATTGTGGAAGATAGTTTAACCTTTTGCAGCCATGTCTGCCACTGTTGGTGGACACAACATGCAAATTCAACATCACTCAGTCAAGTGTGCTAAATTTAGCACACCCTTTCCTTATTCCTGTGCTAAGTGTGGTAGGTTTGTGCTATGATTATCACCAGCTGGCCCCAGCTAGGCTGGGATGGGGTAGAATGGATTGGATAGCAGCTGAGAGGAGCTGAAAGTGGGGGAAACTGACAGTTGTATGGACAGAACTTCTTTTTCCTATGCCTTGTCCACCAATAGTGGCAGAAAGAACTTCTTTCTGTTATACGTAGTCTACCAATAGGAGGTAGATGTTGTGTTCTGTACATAGTATGTAGATTTTTTTTTAAGTATGTCTGTAGTTAGTATGTTCTACCTTTCTATAGCATGACCTAGGAGAAATAAGCATTAAAATTAATTTGAGGATGTCCCAGAGAGTTGTAGACCCACTCTATTGTGAACTTGGCAGGCCCAGCAGCCATGAAAAAAAATCAGTTGGGTTTTTTGCACTAATACTTTCACAGTTTTTTTTCTGAGATTTAAAATTTTACAGGCGACAGCCCCAATACAGTCTCTGTGGTCAGCAGGGCTATAAACAACATGATTGGATCGGGTTGAAGTGGGGCTGGAATTTCTTATGTCAGAAAAACTATCATCAGTATCAGTCTGGTAAACAATGGGTACAGTCGTCTTGCTCAATGAAGTGCATTAATTTTTTGTGTATGTGCATGGAATTATATTAAGTTGAGTGTGTATTTACTTTTAATCTTATGCTTTTTTACACTGTTGTGAGATTTGTGTAAACCAGCATAGATTGTAAACAAAGAACTGTATTTTTAACTCATCAGTCATGGTTTTTTTAACAGACTGTTGCGTCTTTTTACCAGAAATAATTGATTTTTTAAATAGCTTTGTACAAACAGTTGAATGTTTGCTCTTTTTTTCATGCTACCTAACACAACATTTTGAGCACTTTGCTGAGTGTTTGCAACCAAGGTACACTGCTTGTGGCTGTATAGTGTTAATGGTTGTGACGGAGGCAGAGTTTCTTTCTTATGTCCGTTATTGTTGGGTTCTATGGTCTTGGATGGTTTTGTTGTTGTTTTTTTTATCAAGGTACCAGTTTCATTGTTATATTTCTCTGAAATGTTGTTTATGTCAGATGAAGAGAAGGATTAACATGGTTTGTTGGAGATAATCAGAAGAGTATCATGGCCTCAAGGATTCTGTGACTAAACACAAAGATCTAGTCTAGTACAGTGCGTTTTTGTGTGTACATTATGAGTATAAAAACCAAAATGCTTTCACACTTATAACTGTGATTTGATGTCTGGATGTCTATGTGAGTGTTGGGTCTGTGATATTCCAAGAATTATGATTTGGAGATGCCTTTATTGTGTTGTTGTTCTGATATTCTGTCTTTAATTTACATGATTGGAGTCACATTTTATAGGATAC
This sequence comes from Stramonita haemastoma, assembly GCA_030674155.1. Classification (NCBI taxonomy): domain Eukaryota; kingdom Metazoa; phylum Mollusca; class Gastropoda; order Neogastropoda; family Muricidae; genus Stramonita; species Stramonita haemastoma. The sequence continues at coordinate 70,720,924 of CM060317.1, read as the reverse complement.
ATTTCACAGGTAAAAATAATAATTGTACATAATATATGTATGCAGAAGCATGGTGTCAGTTTTTAGTCACAATCCTTTTTGGATTTATTTGTAATATTTTAAAATGTTTGGTAAAGTATGGTGTATTCCACGTTTATTGATTGATTAGCATAGTTACTCCAAAAGTTTTGTTTCACAGTGTAAAGTTACAAACATATATTCTAACCCTAGTATGGTATTGAAATTTTTTTTAGCTTTTTTATGTGTTTATCATCAGAGAGACCAGTTTGTGATTTGACTGTGCAGACATTTTGGGTAAATGTTTTACATACAGATTTTAAGCAGCAGGGGGATCTGCTGCATGGGTAACAGTTTGCCCTCCATACTTACTTATGCAGGCTCAGTGTTCTAGTGCCTAGAGCATAACTCTATAGTGTTCCAAGACTGACAGATGCCTGCAAAAACAAAAACAAAAAAACCCCAACCAAACAAAAAGTAACAGATCATCCGTTGTAGGGTTTATGACTTCATTCAATAGCTGTTCACTCTTCCTCGTGGAATTATCAACTGTTAACTGCTTCAAACTTTTTTCCTAAGTACAAAATTGCACCTACCTCGGGACTTACTCTAGATAAAGGTAAAGTTTTCATCATTTTTTTCCTCTCACATGATGTATAGATGCAGTGGAGGTGACTTGCTGACAGTTTTTACAGACTCTAAGTCCTTGAAGACGAGACAATATTATCAGTTGTTTTGTGTTCCCCAGCTTAACATTCTGGGGGTC